>SJYV01024612.1:329127-439123 GCA_006410875.1 Neotragus pygmaeus | reverse complement strand
CATTCCCTTCTCCAGTTTGAATCATTATTGTTCCCTACCTCAACTTTATCCAGCTAATTCTATATTTTAACACCTCACACTTGACATTATTAACGTCATCTTCCCCATAAAAGTATACCTAAAATTAACCAAGGTACACAAATGAGTAACCAAACTGATAACTGATGGGAAAGATGTGGCCAGGCTTTAGAAAGGTACCAGAACTTGAATTCCATTAGGGTTGTTTTCTTCCCTATTTCCTCCTCTTAGGAGAGACACCGTGTTTTTTTCCCACATGATCAAGACATACCTACATCTTTCTTTCAAGCTTAAACCTTACAACTGTAGCCACTTGCAAGGCACCAACTTGGTTCCCTGCTCCCAGTTCCCAAAGTCCCTAGGAGAAAGGCCTTTGGCTCAGCTTAGATTAGGTATCCATCCCTGGTCCAATCAACTACAGTCAGGGAGACAGGGTTCTTTTATACAGTATAGCTGCTTGTATGCTAACTCTATGGGAGGGGAGTATAGTTCTCTGAAAAGCAGGAGCTTCGGAGTTGAAGGTTGGTGAGTATAAAAGAGATAGACAGGTATGATCGCCACATATAATAAGAGCACTAAGCAGTCACTTGCATAATGAGATTTTATTATTCAATATTTTTAAAATATCCCCCTCCAACCCCAGAGGGAAAATTGTACCATTGTATCAAAACTACCTGTCTCCTGAAACTTCAGTCAAAAAGCAAAATGGCCTCTGTTGCTTCTCTGACTTCACCTTGGCACTCACCCCCTTATTTATTGCACTCNATATTTTTAAAATATCCCCCTCCAACCCCAGAGGGAAAATTGTACCATTGTATCAAAACTACCTGTCTCCTGAAACTTCAGTCAAAAAGCAAAATGGCCTCTGTTGCTTCTCTGACTTCACCTTGGCACTCACCCCCTTATTTATTGCACTCCAGTCAGTGTTTCTGTCTATTCTTCAAACTTACCCTAATAATTACCCTTTTAGGACTTTAATAATTGCTATTTGCTCTAAAGTACCCTGCCACCCAGAACTTTGTATTGCTGACTCCATCAGGTTCATATCACTTGACAGATCCTTCTATAACTATACAATGTGAAGTAACTCTCTAATATGTTTATTGTCCCAACAGCATTTATCAATATCTGAACATATCTGGTAAAATGTCCTTGTTATCTATAAAAAGCAACAAGTTGTAGAATATCCAGCTAAAAGTTGCATAGTTTATTCTTTTACTTAATGAAAGTGTTTAGTGGTGGGTAGTTTCATGGTGGGTTATGTAATTCAACAATGTCATCAAGAATCCAGAATTGGGTCTTTTTGCTCTGCCATCTTGAAAGTGTCATCCGTGTGGTCTCTCATGACTTCAGGACAGCTATAGGAGTATATCATATCACTCCTAGGATACAATATGTGGAAAATTCTTGCTACCTAAGGGGCAGAAAACCTGTCCCAAAAGCCAACCACTTACTTTCATTAAAGTTGCAATGACCACAGCCATGAAATTAAGACACTTGCTCCTTGGGAAAAAATCTATGACAAAGGTAGACAGTGTACTAAAAAACAGAGACATCACTTCACAATGGATATGGCAAATATCCATATAGTCAAAGCTNGTTCGATGCAGGATGCAGGATGCTTGGGGCTGGTGCATGGGGATGATCCAGAGAGATGATCTGGGGTGGGAGGTGGGAGGGGGATTCAGGATTGGGAGCTCGTGTACACCTGTGGTGGATTCATGTCTTAGGTTATTCACAGTCAGATGGCTGGACCTCTCATCCTCAAGAGCTGTTGAATCATAGCCATCAGTTAGCTTCCAGCAGTGCAGGCTGCTCCTTATTGCTCGGTGCTTGACTTGAAAAAACTCAAATTATCTGAGAGGTAGTGCTAATGAAAATAGTTCTCAAACTGGTTGAAATCATTACCACTTAGACATTAGTCATACACTGTCTATTTGTGTATAGACAGGATCAATGTCAATATTGAGTTTTTTCCCACAGTCTGTTTACAGTAAAAGATATTATAATATTTAGAACTTAGAGCACAGATTCTGGAGTCGGACTAAATTCGAACCCCAGCTGCACCACTTACTTTTGTGATCTTGGACAAGATTCATTTAACTTCTTTCCGCCTTAGTTTCCTCATCAGTAAAATGGAGAAATTAATATAAGTGCCTGATGTATTATAAACCGTGTATAAGTGTTGTCTCTTATTACAGTGATGTTGTTTATGTTTTATTTAACTCACTCATTACTGCTGCTTTGTTGTGGGGTCATAAGCCTAACCTTATAAACTCTTGCTGTCTGTAGGACTGACTGCTGTTTCAGTCCAGATGATAAACTCATAGTCACTGGGACATCTGTTCAAAGAGGATGTGGCAGCGGCAAACTAGTTTTCTTCGAGCGCAGGACTTTCCAAAGGGTGTATGAAATAGACATCACAGATGCGGTATGTGCTTTCTTTCCTCCCAGCCTTGAGAAGAAAGTGAAGCTTGCCTCCTAGCCATCTTTGGTTTTGGTTTTGAAACAGCATAAGCCCTTGCCCTTCCGGTGCAGTGGTGGCTGCTTTTTTTCCTCCAGTACAGGAATTATTAGTAAGTACATTGCGGAGTGGCTTACCTACACTTTACCCCCTCCTGACCCAGTATTTCCTGTGGGCACACACCATAGTCAGAATTTCAGCTGGGCCTGGGATGTTTACCCTCTCTACCAACCAATTTCAGGAGAGGAGAGGCAGATCATCACGTAGCATACAGAAAGAAGCTTCCACAGTGTGCGTGTTTATAAGGATTCAGGGATTATGGACAGAGTGAAAAGTTATACCCTCAGAATGTGATGAAGCATATCATTATTTGAAATCTTTGTCAGAATTTTCTTTGTCAGAGTTGTCATTGAGGTAAGGTGTGGCTTCAACTGAATTTAATTTCTGTTTCGTTATTGGAAGTTTAAAGCATTTCAGATTTAGCTACCAAATCCCCACCCCCTTAAGTTTTCTTTACATATGTATATAAGTAGTAAAACACCACCATGTGAGCATGCAGGCATGCATTCATTCATTGATACCTAGAGACTGGAGCCGTATGTAATACAGTGACAGTGAAGATTCCCAGAATAAAAGCTGAGCTCCTTTAAAGTCTTTTAAAGTATGTATTATTATTTAGATAGGAAGGCAAATCATTGTTGTTTTTTGAGTACAGAATAGGCTAATTAATGTCTGTGCAGATTTTCTTTGGCTCACTATCAGATCCTTTACATAATATCCTCTGTCTTAAACATTGCTCTTCTATAGGTTTCTCCAGTTGTTTCAGCTCGTTGTAAACAGTTGAGACATACCATGTACTTACATGATTCAGACCATCGGACCACTGTTTTTAAATCACCAGCAAAAAATTCCCGTCTCTAATATTCTAGTATTACTATGGAGTCTTAAATTGTAGGCCCTAAATTTGAAGCCATGGTGTAGTTAGTTAGAGACAGTGAACTGACAACGAGACTAATTCTAGATGAGTGCCTAAGATTTATAGATTCTAATCTCATGACATAATTTGAAATATGCCTGCACAAATAATACTTTGTTGGGGTGCATCCTGAAGGCAACTGAAACACTGGAATCAAAGAAAAACACTCTTTTAAAAAATTTTTTCTTTATTTATTTTAATTGGAGGCTAATTACTTTACAATGTTGTAGTGGTTTTTGCCATACATTGACATGANAATAATACTTTGTTGGGGTGCATCCTGAAGGCAACTGAAACACTGGAATCAAAGAAAAACACTCTTTTAAAAAATTTTTTCTTTATTTATTTTAATTGGAGGCTAATTACTTTACAATGTTGTAGTGGTTTTTGCCATACATTGACATGAATCAGCCATGGGTGTACATGTGTCCCGCATCCTGAACCCCCTTTCTACCTCCCTCCCCATCCATCCTTCAGGGTCATTCCAGTGCACTGGCCCTGAGTGCCTTGTCTCATGCATCGAACCTGGACTTAAATTAAATCTTAATTTAATTGAGTCGTTAACTTTAATCTCAAAATATGAAATTATTATGATTGGTCACTCCAGAAATAAGGTGTTTATTTTTTTAATGGCTCTCGATGACTATGCCTCTCAATATTATTCATGGGGTTATATTTTTAAGATAAAATCTGAATTGAAATGTAAACAAATTAAGGGATATAGAAGTATGATTGTACTTTTAAGGACATGTGCCTTGGATGTCTTAAGTTTACAGATCATGCTGTTTGTTGTGTTGGTCTGAATTGCTTTTCTAGCTAGATCTTTTTCTCCATAGCAATTACCATCACTTCACCTATTATATATTTGATTTTTGTCTGTCTGTTTCCACCAGGATGTAAGCCCATGAGGGCAGAAAGTTTGTCTATTTTGTTCACTGCAAAACCCCAATGCTTAGAACAGTGCCTAGCACATAGATGGCACTTGTTTATTGAATGAATGAATGGTATACTTGGGAAGTGTGAGTAACGCATGTTGTAGACTGCAGGTGTGTCTTTGAGGAGTAAAGCAGGAGAGAAATATCTGGAGATGGAAAGGTAAACTGACCTTGTATACCATGATAAGAAAGTGACTTTATCTTATGGCCTTTTTTTTTTTTTTAAAGCAAAGGAATAACAAATTCTGAACCAGGTTTTAGAAGTTAATTTTTATTGAAGTGTGAAGGTGAGATTTCCAAGATATAGTATTTATTTATAGTAATTTAGGAGACTGGGTCAATCAATGTTCCCTGTGATTTTAAAAAAAGGTTTTAGAAGAAAGACACTGAGTCTGTCGGTGGTATGTTGAAGATAAAGCACCTTTAGGATGTCTGGGTGGAGATGTTCAGTAGACGGATGAGTAGATAACTTTGGTGCTTTAAAAGAAAAAAAGCACAGTTTAGGGGAGAAGTATTTATGGTTCACAGTTGAAATGTTGGTGGCTGATTAGTTTGATCACAGAAAAGGGCATAAAGGTTAGAGGAGATGAGCCCTGGGAAACCAGAGCATTTCAGGGATAAGCAAGTGAAAAGAAACAAACAGAAGAGTGAGTTCATTAAGGAAATAGAATTTACCATATGTTGAATTATCTTCAGAAAGTCAGATAACAGATTTTGAGATCCATTTTAATAGATGGATGAAGAGAGAGCTTCAAATAGGGACAACACCATACACATTGAAGTGGCCTTTTAAATTATTGATTTAGGATTTGTCTGGGTTTTTTTTTTTTTTGGTTGTTAACATCAGACAGCATTGTTTTCTGTTTATATTGTAAAATGGTCTGCTAAACGGATTTTAAACTGCCCCTTTGATCTTTATTCTCAAGTTTTAAATCTTCTTGGAATGTAAGAAAATAAATTCGTTCTTTGGATGGATAAAGAGGCTGGACACTTTGCTAGAGGGACCAAAACCCACCTCTTTTATTTAATTGTATTTTTGTCATTAAAAACCAGATATGCATACCATGATGTTGAGGGGGTGGAATGAATTGGGAAATTGAGATTGACATGTAACACTGCTGCTACTGCTAAGTCACTTCAGTCATGTCCGACTCTGTGCGACCCCATAGACGGCAGCCCACCGGGCTCCCCTGTCCCTGGGATTCTCCAGGCAAGGATACTGGAGTGGATTGCCATTTCCTTCTCCTATTCATGACAGTGAAAAGTCAAAGTGAAGTCGTTCAGTTGTGTCCGACTCCTAGCGACCCCATGGACTGCAGCCCACCAGGCTCCTCCGTCCATGGGATTTTCCAGGCAAGAGTACTGGAATGGGGTGCCATTGCCTTCTCCAACAAATGTCTAATATTTACTAATTTTACTCTGTGCTGTTTGTAGACATTTTACAGTTCTGTTGAAATTATTTTTAGATGTTTCCTTTGTAGTCTAATTTTGTTTCTTCAAGTTGAAAAAAAATGCATATCCTCATTTATCATCTAATTCTTTGTAATTTGAATAATGTGCATAGCCTCTTTTTTAAGATAAATTCCAGAATGTAATTTGATCTTAAGTTTATAAGCCCGCTTTTGTGTTTGTGTAAGAGGGGACCCTAGAGGTTTTATATATTGTGTCAACAGCACTCATTACTCTATTTTATGTGGGGGAAAAGCATTGGAGAAAAGGGGTGGACAAAATGTAATTCGAGATGACCTATCTGTTTTTTTTTTTAAGTAATTACACGTTTAGAAGAAACATAGGAAATTTTCAGTCTTTACAAAGTTCCAAGTATTTTGGGAAATGCTTTGAAATACATTTTAAACTATTGTTAGCTTAGTGATTTTGCATCAAACTATACTTTGTTGCAGAATAACTAATATAATTTCCTTTTTCCCTCATATAAATAAATCAAGGGACATGGTGTATGCAATTGTGCTAGCATATTACCACTGACACTCTTTCACCCAAGCATAGTGAAATAAAGCTGGTTTGACCTGGCATTATTGAAATGGGGCCTCTTTTCCTCAGTTACTTTGGACAGTAATTTAAGAGATAGTTACTTCCCTTAAGTCAGGAGGAAAAAAGAAATTTCCCACTTGATCCTGACTTTTCTTCTAGTTTGTTTGTTTGCTTAAGTCTTTTTTTTGAGGAACCTCAACGTCTGTGAACGCTGACCGAACAAAGTGAGAAGAAAGAGAATAACTAAACCTCTATCTTTTAAAACATAGCTATAGCATCTAGCACAGCTGAGCTAGCATTTGGCTGCTGAACAGAAGGGAAGGTTAGAAACCATTTTCAACTAGACTCTCTTAAGCATTTCAAAGTTGATTGAGAATCCTAGTACCTATATAAGAAAGATTATAGTAAAGGTCTTTTAAGGAAGACAAGAATTCATTTGTGATTATTTAAAGAGTTGACTTATTGGAAAAGACCCTGATGCTGGGAGGGATTGGGGGCAAGAGGAGAAAGGGACGACAGAGGATGAGATGGCTTAATGGCATCACCGACTCGATGGACATGAGTTTGAGTAAACTCCGGGAGTTGGTGATGGACAGGGAGGCCTGGCGTGCTGCGATTCATGGGGTGGCAAAGAGTCAGACACAACTGAGCGACTGAACTGAACTGAACTGGAAGAATATTTGATTATCTTTAGGAACGTTTTTTAATCACTGAGGAGACCAGATGGCAAAGAACAAGGATTATCGTAGAGTTCTCTTTCTTTCTGCCCTTGTTTGTTCTCTGGAATCTTTTCCTCGGAGAGATGAAATTTGGATTCTGCACACTTACTTAATGCCTACCTATCTGCAGGCTATTTTCTCTACCCCTTAATTATCATGGTTGCAAAATACACGATTATTATTAAAAGTATGTTAATTAAGTAATAGTTTATATATTTTCCAAAAGGTGGGAAAGTTTCTTATTTCAGACCAATTTATCTGACTTATAAAGATAGCCTACTGCATAAGGAGGTAAGGTCCATATTGTGTAAAAAAAGAGATTGATTTAAGAAAACAAAAATTTCCATAAAAATACCAACTGTGTTTCCTTCTTTAATTTAGGTGAAGTTCTGAAGAGAACTTGAGTTCCCATTATTTTTCTTCACTTTGTAAGATCTGATTCTTGATATGTACTTATATTCTTCCTATATATATTGCACTGAGGACTATATCAGATTAGCCTTTTCTATAAATAATATTATTTATTTATTTTTGGCTCTGCTGGATCTTTGTTGCTGGCAAGCAGGGAGCGGGGGCTGCTCTCTAGTTGCGGTGGTGCGTGGACTTCTCATTGCAGTGGCTTCCCTGGTTGCAGAACACAGGCTCTAGGGCGCCAGCTTCAGTGGTTGCAGCTCCCTGACTTTAGAGCACAGGCTCAGTAGTTATGGCGCATGGGCTTAGTTGCTCCATGACATGTGGGATCTTTCCAGATCAGGGATCGAACCCTTATCTCATGCATTGACAGGCAGATTCTTCACCATTGAGCCACCAGGGAAACCTCAGATTAGCTTTTTTTTATTTTGAGTTTTTCTGATTATAAGAGTAGTATAACAATATAGAAGGGATCACTGAGAAAGTATCATATCTTATCATATTACCCATAGACTGTAACAAATATGACATTTACATTAATAAATTTTGATGTCCAAAAAATAGCTACATGTGTTAATATATAATATGACATGTAACATATAAAATGAAAGGATTACCACTTCCATTTTATATTAAAGTTTTTGTGTTCTTATTAGAAGAAAATATTGTTTTCTTGAATCCAAAGAGATTGAACAGAGAGAAATGGATATAATGGGGCCATGAAGTAATAGGCCCTTCATGAATCTAGCTGTTTGTCTTATTAAGTGTAAGGGACATGCTGAATCTTCACACTGCAGTTATCCCCATGTTATTTGTACACGTGAAGGAGAACAGAAAGGCCATTCAAATGAATGGATATTCCAGGGAGTCCTCGGAATTGGCTTTGGAATGTGTCTTTGTTCTCATATTTGAATGCAGATATAGCTAGTCTGGGAATTTACTCCGAACTTAATGAATTAATGAAGCTGTGCATGTGAACGCTTGTCTCTGAAGGAGCTGAAGAACTCCTCTGTTCTTCTGATTTGTACTGGAAATAGACTAATGATCTGTCTTACTAGTCCCATCCCGGGCCGAATCGCACCTCTTTAAGTGTTTTCTAGAAATAGACAAGTCAAGCGGTCTGTTTGCCCAATCAGGAACTTGAGGAAAATAGTACACAGAGGGAACTTGAGCTATAGGCAGTACAAATGCCAACTGAAAATGAAAGAAAGACTATATTTGGCATTTATCTGCTTTCTAAAATACAGTGAAACCTTTTTTAATGTGAAGCACAAGGGAATGGAAAAAAATGGGCTTTGAGTTAAACTAGCTTTCCATTATCAGATTTTTATTAAAGAGCAATCAGGCTGCTTGGTTGGCTAGGAAATAGCAGTTGCTTTGAATTATGTATTATTTTGAATAAAGCAATATCAGATTAATGAAATTCACTTTCTTGGGAAGATTAAACAATTGTACATTCTAGATGGATCCTGATCAGTATGTTTGTATGTAGTAAAATGAATCTCTTCTCCCATTGCCAAATGATACGACAGTATACTCAACCTAGGTTTATTGAGCATTTGCTCACTGGGAACAAAAAGGGGTGTGTGTGCAGTACGTATTTCCTGGCCTTCCGAGGTATGTTAATATTTGATAGGGAACCTGGGAGTAAATAGAGGATGTTGGAGTTTCAGTGTCAGTTTGCCAGCACAGCAATTATATGGTTCTTTTTCCAGTACTGCCTTTTTCCCGGGTCCTGAGCTAACTTCCAGCCTGGTAACTAGGATAATGCTTTACCATAAAGCACAGTCATCAGTCAGTGCCACTTTCTGTAAGAATATTTTCTTTAATTAGCAATGAAAAGAGATGCCATTGGTCTAGAATGGAAAAACAGTATAACGATTTTACTACTTTTGTGATTTTACTAAACCCTTTAGACTGAAATTTCCTGAAGGAGGCAGCATGCAAGCCAGAGTTCAATTTTTCACAGTGACTGGAACTCAGCTGGAATCTCCTGCTAAGTTTACCTCACAGTGTACAGAACACCAGACTGCTGTCTGTAAGGTGTGATTAGATTACTTCTCATTACACCTAACAGTATTGTATTATGGATGTTCCAGCACAGCAGTGCTCAGGATTTAAAGAGTGCAGTTGAGTGTTCATCTGTCGGCATATGAGAGTAGAAAGGAAAGAAATCCCCAATTTCCTGGTGGTTTACCTGTTAATGTCTACCGTAGTGGTGGTGGTGGTTTACTCGCTCAGTCACGTCTGATTATTTGCAACAGACTGTAGCCCACCAGGCTGTCTGTCCTTGGAATTTTCCAGGCAAGAATACTGGAATGAGTTGCCATTTCCTACTCCAGAGGATCTTCCTTACCCAGGGATTGAACCTGCGTCTCCTGCATTGCAGGTGGATTCTTTACTTGCTGAGCCACTAGGGAAGCCCAACATCTGCCTTGTCAAATCTTAAAATGTTTTACGTAAGGAAAATGGAAGGAACAAGTTTAGTAGTACTGATTATTATTTTTAAAGTGATTTTTGGCCCTTATAGGTTCCTGTAGTCCCAGCAGTACAATCAGGATACAGAACAGCTCCGTCACCCCTAAACACTCCTTTGTGGCATCCCTCTGTAGTCACACTCTCCTGCCTCTCCCACTCTCAGCTCCTTATCCCTGCTCTTCATCAGTCTGTTCTTTTTCCCTTTAGTGTTGACTTTTCAAGAATGTCATGTACATGGACAAATAGTGTGTGTTACACTTTTTAGATCAACTTCTTTCAGCAGCATCCTTTGAGATTCATTGAGGTCAGTTGTGCGTATCACTGACTTGTTAACATTTTATTAATAAAGCTGAGTGGTATTCCACTGTGTGAATATAGCACAGTTTGTTTATCTATTAAAGGACATTTGATTATTTTTAATTTTGGGAGATTTTGGATAGAGCTGTTGCAAACATTCATTTGTGGGCTTCCCTGGCTCTAAAAAATTTGCCTGTAATGCAGGAGACACAGGTTAGATCCCTAGGTCAGGAAGATCCCCTGGAGAAGGAAATGACAACCCACTCCAGTATTCTTGCCTGGGAAAGCCCATGGACAGAGAAACCTAGCAGGCTATAGTCCATGGGGTTGCAAAAGAGATGAACATGACTTAGCAACTAAACCACAACAATAACAATCATTCATAGTGTGAACATAATTTTTCATTTCTCCAAGGCAAATACCTAATAGGCTTGCTGGGTCATATGATGAATGTTTATTTTTATGAGAAACTTCCAAGCCATCTTCAGATAAGCAGTATTATTTTGCATTCCCACCAACAGTATATGTGTTTTTTACTTGCTCTGCATCCTCACCAACATTGTATTGTAACATTTTTATCTTATACATTCAAACAGGTATTTGAAATGCTTTCTCATCATAGTTATAATTTGTGTTTTCCTAATGACCAGTGAGGGCTTCCCTGGTAGCTCAGCTGGTAAAGAGTCTGTCTGCAATGCAGGAGACCCTGGTTCAATTCCTGGATCAGGAAGATCCCCTGGAGAAAAGGATAGGCTACCTACTCCAGCATTCATGGGCTTCCCTGGTGGCTCAGTCGATAAAGAATCCGTCTGCAACGTGGGAGACTTGAATATCTTCATGTGTTCATTTTCTGTGATTATGTCATGCTGGGTGAACTGCCTGTTCAAGTCTTTTGCCCAGTTTTAAATCAGGTTTGTTTCTTAGTGTTAATTTTGAGAGTCTTTTATATATTCTAGATACCAAGTTCTTGGGATATTTTCTCCTGGTCTATTGGTTGTTTTTTCTTTTTCTTAATAGAGTCCCTCAAAGGAAACTAATTTTGATAAAGTCTAAATTATCAGTTTTTCTTCTTTTATAGAATGTAGTTTTGCTGTCACATCTAGGAACTCCTTGACTGACCCAGCTCGTGCAGATTTTCTTTTGTGTTTTCTTGTAAAATTTTTATGGTATACTGTGGTTCTTTTTGGGTGTGTGGTTTATTTTGAGCTAATTTTTGTGTTATAGAATGAACGATAGGTTGAGGCAGGGCCAGGGCTAGAGTCAGACTCAAACACAAAACAGAAGAAGGTATCAAAAAACTCAGTAATCAAAACAAATTAACATTTTAATGCAACATTATAAAAAGTAAAATTAATGCAAAAAATTCATGACAAGTAAAATTCCAATACTCTAAATAAAAATGGGAACAGTAACACTACTATGTCAAGCCATATTGAGCGAGACAATAGGAAAAGTAAGTTGAATTGAGGCTGTCTTAATTTAAAATTTTGATATTTTGTTCATCACAGTTTTTTTAGGGGGCCAGGAGGTAGGGTGAAGTACCAGAGTTGGGGGAAATAGTAAACTTGATGCTGCTTCAGTGATAGTTTGAGTTCTGGACTAATTTCCCAGTCCACCTACTCCTATTTACTTTTCAAAATCCTCAAATTTGCGTTTTATAACTGCATTCAGAGAGAGAGACAGAGTGGAATGTGATCCCTCTATTTCACCCAGCACCAGGGAAATTTTTTTGTTTTATTAAAAAATGATAACAATGATGGAAAACACTGTATAAAATACAGTGTTTAAATAGTATTTAAATAATTAAATAGTACAAATTGCAGCAGCTGTGCCTGAGAGGAGTTATCTAAGATCACCGCAGTTGGCAGGGACATTCATATTATAGGAAATAAATTGATCTCTCTAGTCCTAGTGCAAGTCCCCCGTGCTGGTGGTAAGTTCCCTTCATGTAAGTCCCACAGCGGAGCTGCTGGCTCTTGCTCCATCAGCTGGGGCATCAGGCATATTGTGACTCTGCTTTGTGCTTAGTCACTCAGTTGTGTCTGACTCTTTGTGATGCCCTGGACTGTAGCCTACCAGGCTCCTCTGTCCATAGGATACTCCAGGCAAGAATACTGGAGTGGGTTGCCATGCCCTCCTCCAGGGGATCTTCCCAACCCAGGATCAAACCTAGGTCTCCCACATTGCAGGCAGATTCTTTACCATCTGAGCCACCAGGGAAGCCCATGAATACTGGAGTGGGTAGCCTATACCCTCTCCAGGGGATCTTCCTGACCCGGGAATCAAACCAGGGTCTCCTGCGTTGCAGGCAGATCCTTTTTGCTTAGTGTCTCAACATTGTTGTCCAGAGCCCATCTTCTTGCAACTACCTGAGGACTATGACTCAGCTCTCTTATATGACTTTTAACAGAAGATTTTACAACTTCCCTAAAGAGTTCATTTCTGTTTATAAAAACTCTCATTACCATCAGCTCTTTTTTCCCCCTTTACTTTTAGCCTACATTCTCATGCTTAGAGCCCACATCCTTTACTCTAGTCCTCAAGGAATTGGAGAACAGCTGGTCAACATCCTCTGTTTCCTTGAAGATTATAAAGTTACTGTTCTGTCTTCTCTTGTCTAAGTGAACCAAACTTAGTTGGTATTGTTACTTTAACATTTTCTTGTGGGTTGTATTTTCTCAACACTTCTGTTTTACCTTTGATATGCTTTTCTCAACCATTTCTAGATTCTCCAGTGAGCAAATTGGAGTAAGGGGGCTCCTTGGTGCCATGTGAGTGGCCAGAACGTTTATTCCAAAGGGTTAGAACAATATATGGCACATAGTAGGTGTTTGGTGAACATGTATTTGTTAATTTTGCTTTACCTTTTATTATATTTTATTTTAATATATTCTTATTGGGACTTAATATCATAGCCTATTCCATGCCAGCTTCTCTTGCTTCTGTTTTTTATTAATAGTTTTTTCTAATTAATTTGGAATTTCAGAACATAAGCATGTTTTCTTTTAGATTCAATGTACAGATTTTGTCTGCTTCTTTAAAACTTAAGATGATCCTTTTTCAGTCTTACTAAAAATAGCTATGTTTTGAGTTCAGTAGAGGAAGCAGATTTACTGTGGATGCTTAAAATACTGGTAATCTAAAACTGTAATGAATATAATTTGTTTTGGTTGTTATACTGTTAATGAGTATGATCTGTTTCCTTGGTCTATTTTGTAGAACACACTCTGCTTTGAAGTAAAAATTATTTGTTGGAATTTGTCACTGTATTTTATCAAAAGTCCAGTCATTATTCTTCCTTAGAAGAGAAGACAAATTCTGATATGCTTATCACCTCATTTCTGTTCTTATTTCCAGTCTCTTTTCAAAGAACAGTTTATAAATTTAACCAGTAGACTCTTAGTTCAGGAGCAGTTATTTAGATTTTCTATTCAACATTCTCTTCTTTGAAATTATGTTTACTGTAGGAATCCTGTTTCAAAGCCTATAGTGAGTTGTCTTTTCCTATAGTTATCTGTTTGACAATGATGTCATTTCAGTTCAGTTCAGTTGCTCAGTCGTATCCGACTCTTTGTGACCTGGTCGACTGCAGCATGCCAGGCTTCCCTGTCCATCAACTCCCAAAGCTTGCTCAAACTCAAGTCCATCGAGTCGGTGATGCCATCCAACCATCTCATTCTCTATCGTCCCCTTCTCCTCCTGCCTTCCATCTTTCCCAGCATCAGGGTCTTTTCTAAGGAGTCAGTTCTTTGTATCAGGTGGCCAAAGTATTGGAGCTTCAACTGCAGCATCAGTTCTTCCAAAGAATATTCAGGACTGATTTCCTTTAAGCTTGACGGGTCTGATCTCATGAAGAGCCTATCAGATCCTCCTTCAGGCTTCATAAATCACTGAAGAATGAGGAGTCAAAGAAGGTCTTGTTCCGTTTCATAGTTTATTCATTTTCTAGTGTCATTTAACTCGGCAACGTGCTGTATTAAAAGGCATCTTCTGCTTACTTGGTGTCAGCAGTCTTAAGGAAATGTTTCACAGTACACAAATGTTTGTGTACTGTTTCACTTCTATTTGTCGTCCTTCAAAACAAGAGAAATACTGTTTCCCTTTTGATTAATTAGAAACTTTTTACTTATGTTCTCTACACAAGAGTTTGGTGTTTTATATAATTGGCATTTAAGCAAATGTATATACTTCCCTGTATAGATGGGATTGCCATAAATGACAAACCCGGACGAAGACTCGCCTAATAGATAACACGACCCTGAAGGAGAAGCATACTGGACTCCGTAAAATGTCAAAAAGAGAGAGGTTGATTTTGTAGACAGATCAATTTTGTCAATGTTCAAGATGACACACTATTCTTTGTAACATGTATAAACATATAATACAGTAATGGCAGGGCTCTACTGTCCAACTCCAGCACCACATCACACCCCACTGAGAGAAGACCAAGTACAGGGCTTTGTGTCTTCTAGGAGTTTCTATGGCAGACTTCCCTCTCCCAACCAGAATTTGATGAGTGTTCTTTGGTAACGAATTTTCCAGCTGTTCTATCAGAATTCTGGCCAGACTTTCACAGTTTATATTAGTGTGGGAAACAACGAGTTCTATAATTAACTCATAGCCCCAGGATAGTGTTTTCCCCTTTTCTGGAGTGCTAGATCATCTTGTATGATGAGGGGTTTAGAGACCTCCCCAAAGGGCTCAAAAAAGAGTATAATGTGTAACACTTCTTTACCTATACTATATTAAAACAAATAGTGCTTTACATGCCCTATATAGTTGGTCCACCTCTGAAGACTCAGGTTGGTTTTACACTACCCTGTACAGTTGGTTCACCTCTGAAGACTGAGGTTCTCCTGCAGGTTTTTGGTTTTACACGCTTGATGATTTCTAAGATCTGATCGTATATGTCTTCTGTCTAGTAGTTACCTAGGGACTTAAAGCTCTACCCATTTGTGCTTTATTTACATAAAGAAAAGATTTATGCTTATTATCTTTATGCCCATCTCAAACTATTGCCAAATGAAGAAGGGTAAAGTGGTCTGGGTCTGTGTAGATTCGATCGAGAGAGATGGTCTTAGGCAGTGCTTCCCAGGCTTTTTCACAGTCTGGTGCTCATAACAGAGGGTACTGTGTGATATTACAGACAGACCCACTCTGTGCTGGCGCTGACTTGCCTGAGGCTATAGCACCCTAGCCCCTCTCAGCCCCCCGGGACTCCCTATCTTGGCACACTTGGTCCATCCTGTGCCCACCAGTAGGGAGTTGTGTGAGGATTTGGGGGATGCGCCTGCAGTAAGTACTGCTTCCAGGTGGGTATTTGCTTTGACCCACCCCTGATGTCACTCACCCTGGGGACTCTAACTTCCCTCCACCTATTTGTTTCCTGCTCCTAGACTGTCATTAATCAAAATAGTTATCAGATTTCTTCAGTCATTATTTATGCCTTTTTTTTTTTTCTGCCTTTGTAAGTTCTTCTCAAATAGCAGACTGGAGCAAACTGACATTTAGTGTTTCGAATTAGATGAAGAAGATTGTATTTAATTTTCTTACCCAAGAGACCTTCCATTTTCTCCAAGAACTTTTTCTCGTGATGAAATTCTTTACGCGAATTTATTATCAGCTACAGATGTGATTCATTTTGTGCCAAGGACAATTACCAGGTTCCAGATTTTTACTGCTTTAACAGTTACCTTAATTTTAGACCAGAGTCTGTAAAAAAGCTGACTTTAATAAATGCATTTTCCATGAGTTTGATAGGACTTAATTTGATGATTAAATGCCAGTTTTCAAAAAGTTTTCACCAGGGCTTCCCTGGTGGCTCAGATGGTAAAGAATCTGCCTGCAATGCAGGCGACCCAGGTTTGATCCCTGGGAAGATCCCCTGGAGAAGGAAATGGCAACCCACTCCAGTATTCTTGCCTAGAGAATCCCATGGATAGAGGAGGCTGGCTGCAGTCCATGGGGTCGCAAAGAGTCAGACACAACTGAGCTACTGACATTTTCACTTTCTTTTCAAAAAGCATAATCTGTACATCTGTACAAGATATTTATGGCAGGAATAGAGCAACGCTTTTCCTTGTTTGCTTGTTTTCAACAACCCCTACATTTATAAAAGTGCCACAACATTTTCTTTTCACCATTGGGCTTCTGTCTGGTTTATCAGAGAGAAAATTGTTTGGGGCAGGAAAGAAGGAAGATTAAGAAGATTTTCGGCAAAGAGTGACAATTGCTATCTGTCTGGCCCTCTGATGGAACTTCCTGAGAGTTGGAGGAATGTGGAGGGGAAAAAATGGATAGGCACGTGCTCACTTAGAAGAGCAGAGAAAATGTCTTTAATCATTTTTGTTCGAGGGGTGTCTCCGTGAAGATCAGGTGGGTGTTGAGCAGTCTTATTTATTGTAGACAAAGGTTTACTCAGCAGGTTTGCTTCCTGAACTTGAAAGGAGTGAAACTAAGCCCAATGGCCCAAGCATACTGCAAAATAATCCAAGTTTGGGAAAAGCAAGGCTTTGGGAGGACAAGACAAATAACCTGGAAAAGCTTAAAGCATTCCTACCTGACTCTTCTACCTACCTGGTTCAGTATTTTAATGTGGAAAGCAATTTTTCTTTCCCTGTGAGATAAAGCTTGGGTTTGTGCAAATCCAAAGAAAATGTTTTCACCAGTACCTTTCCATTTTCATCTGCCTTCTTTTTCTTCATTGTGGACTCACATCTCGATCTGTGTTCTTAAACTTGGGCATCAGCATATACATGGCCTTTCAGATGTATTGGGCAGTCCTGAGGGCGTGCACGACCATGAGACTGCCTCTACACACAGGTGCAAAACTGTGTGAAAGTCTCCTTCACAGAAATGTGTGAGGCTCTTACCTTTGAAAATTTTGGAAAATACTTCTCCCAAGGAATCTCTGAGTTAGCTTATCCATTCTTGTACTATATGACAAAAACCAAACATGAAAAAACCAGATGGAGTTTCTTTTACAGTATGGGTCAGCAGCTGGGAAGGATCAGGAAAGGGTGTATCATCATAATCGTGTTTAAGATATAAAATTAGGAAGGGTCCTGGGCTTTTAGCGTGTAAAGTCGCATAAGGCCGGTGTTTGGATATGTGCATTACTGACGCCTAAGATGTTCTGCAGGCATTGATTTCTTTTATAGTAACATTTGTGAACTGGGCAGTAGCAGGCTTTTTCTTTTATGATTTTAGTAATATCATCTGCTTTTTAGTATAAACTTGCTAGGACTTCTTCTGGATTAGGTAGGTTTGGAGATGATTTAAAATCTGTAGCGACTTTTCCTTCCCATGTTCTAAAACAGAGCTTTGCATAATTAGGAGGTATACAGGAATGAGCATGGGAGTCGGGAAAACCTCTCTGAGCATCCTAGCTCCTCTGTGTACAAGTTTTCTGTGACCTTGAGAATGTTACCCCGCTTCCTGCAAGCCTCAGTTTCTTCTTGTGAAATCGAGGTGAGATCGTTAGTTTTGTAGTGTTGTGAGGAGTCAGCTACTTTTATAACGTAAAGTTGCAGATAACCCGATAGTTCCTTTCCTCCCATGTCCTAAAATACAAATTCATTTCTCTCATTGATTTCTTCCTCTTCTCCTTATTTGCTTCCATCACATCAAGTAAACCCCAAAACCACAGCAATAAGTTATTTGGGGTTTTTATGTCGTTTTTACTTTTGCAGAGGGGTAAATTGCAAAGTTCCTGTTTTGGAATCTTGACACTGCTTTTTGTACACGGAGTGTTTTCTTCTTCTCTGCCCCACCCCCCTCTCTTTTCTTTGGTCTCTGCAGAGAAGAAAGCTCTCTGTGGTTGAGCACTTCAGAGTCTGGTTACTGCCTCGTCATCTCGCTTACGATCTCTAGCACCAGATACTGTCTCTCTCTGGCTGCTGCTAGAGCTGAGTACTTTGGAGGCAGACTGTGGTTCCTCTGCACCGCCAAATTATCTAAAATGACAGTAGCTTTTGGTTCAAAAAGCTAAACTTAATTTTATGGTGACACGGAGTTCAGTTTAAGCAGCTCGGGGAAGCCAGTGGTGGTTTCACAATGCTTTAGTAAGATGAAGTGGATCAGTGTAAGAATAAAATCCTTTATCAATTTAATAAAGCAAATCATTATATGTAAAATATGCAGACTAACTTCAGAATCTAGTTCTTGGCAGTGCAGTGCTCTCTCTTTGATCCGTGTAGATCTCCTGTCGTGATGGTTCCCTCTGATCCTTTAATTCAGATGTGTTCTCTGCCCTCCATTCGCTGTCTCACTCAGTAAATCTGTTCATCTGAATGTGGCAAGCCCCCAGCCGCAGAAGTACCTCTTCAAGAACAGAGGATGGAGGCTGAGTTTGTGGATGGTGGATGAAGTGAATGCACTCTTCCTAAGTAGCTGTAGCTCATTTGTCTTATGGTAGCTCCTTGGGCTTCTAGCAGGCACGTGTCCCATTGTTGTTATGTAAAACCCAGTATGTGTGTTTGACAAGTTAGCAGCGGGGCAGCTCTGCTTGCTCCCCAGCCTCGCTGCCGTCTCAGCGATTGTTTGGTTTGGCAGATGGCCAGCTCTCTGCTATAAGATGCATTTCCTTGACAGGACAAAGTGTGGAGCCGCATTAGCTGCAAAGTTTACGAAGGTTAGCTAAACACACACAATAAATATTAATAAACCAAAAAAAAGCCCACCCACCTTTGACTTTGAATTCTGTTTCTTCATTCCATGTTTTGGAATCTGGGTAGTATTTGATTAATAACCAGTCTTAGGGTAATTGAGCCTTAAGTATCTTTTGCCTAACTCAGACTGCTCCCAGCGCCCTCATTGGATGCTTGGTGACTCACCACCGCAGTGGATGGTGCTCCGGAATGACTGTTTAGTTCAAGGGGGCTCACTTGCCTTCTCCTTCCTTCTGTGTAAAAAGGAGGGTAAACGAGCTTCTCCAAGAGAGCTTGTGCTGCCCATTCACATGTGTGTGAGGGCGTAGGAGGGAAAGACTGAGAGTGGGAATGGAGATGCAGTGCCCTGAGCCTGGACTCCCTGGAAAGCAGTCAGACGCTGGTCTGTTGGCCCAGCCATTGCCTCTCTCTAACATTTACACCCTCAGCGTAGACGGAGAGGGTAACAGTAACCTGCTGCCCCTGGAAACTGCCTGTTTGGCTGGTGTCTTGGAATTTATCAGGCCTACATTGTGGATCTTTTCCAATTCTGTACCCTGCTCGCTTGACAACATATTTGAGAACCAGTAATCTTAGACTGCTTAGCCAGACCTCTAGAGAACCAAGGAAGGAAAATAACTTTAGTACTATGTCCTTAAAATTGTCCTGGGGCCAATTATGGGCAGCTGAGATTTCTAAAGACCCTTGAGAGCCCCTCTCACTGTCTTCTCTTGCCCCTTTGGCTCTTGTTCTTCCCTCTTTTCTGGCCCACATTGGGAGGGAACTAACCCTCTGTGTATGATACTTGAATGTAATAAAAATCTGGAGAATCAAATTATTTCTCATAGGCAGTAATGATTTTAACTTGAAAATTGTCTGTCTCCAACCCCACCTAGCAAAACAATCTATTTAGGTTGGATGAGTTGTAACTTTTAATTCGTTCCTGCAGCAAATATTTATAAGTATCAGACGCTAATCTAGGCACTAGAGATCCTTGGCCACACAAAACAGACCAAGAGCAGCCTGTATAGAACATTTATTCTAGTATGGGAGGCAGACAGTAAGCATGTGTGCGTGCGTGCTTAGTCTCTTCAATGTGTCTGACCCCACGTGACCCCATGGGCCGTAGCCTGCCAGGCTCCTCTTATCTGTGGGGTTCTCCAGGCAAGAATGCTGGAGAGGGTTGCTGTGCCCTCGTTCAGAGGATCTTCCCGACCAAGGGATCGAACCCACATCTCTTGGGTCTCCTGCATTGACAGGAGGTCCTTTACCACTGGTGCCACCTGGGAAGCCCAGACAATAAACATAATGAACAGGAAGTTATATTTGTTATGTTAGACGCACGATTAACAGTAAGTTGTATATTATGTTAAAAGGTGACACATGCTATGAAAACAAGGAAAATCAGGGGAGTTGTGTGGTGCAGTTTCAAATAGGGTGGTCTGAATAGTGATGAGTTAAGCCAAGACTTGGAGGAGATGAGTATTGGCTTGGATGAGCTTATTCTAGCTTTGATGTGAAGTTGTTTGTGACTCTTTTCAAGTTTCCACATACCTGGCCTTGGTCGTCTGGAGATTTCTAGTGGTCTAGGCCTGGTTCTCCCGTTAGTCTCAGCGACGGAGCACCTTGTAGGTCAGGCTGTGCTTTGCAGACCATGAACTGTGGATAAACTTAATCCCATCTTACCAGCAAGGCAGTTTTGTTAGGAGAAAAGCGTGACTTTTTCTGCACATGCCCTGTAAAGTAAGTTTCACGAGCACATGCACAAAGGTGACAGTAACCTCACCCCTCGTTGTTAAACTTTGATTTACTGCTTTCACATTTTACTGAAAAAATATGATATACTATTTTCAAGTTTTTCTATTAATATTCACTCATTATTGTATATGTTTTATCATCTTTTAGCACTTGCTAGTAGACATCGAGTAGCAGATACTATAGGTTTGAAAAAAATTGTGGGATGAAAACTTAAAATTGTACAAACCTGCCTGTTTAACTTAATTTTCCCCCTGATAGGATAAACACAGCCACTTTGGCTTGATTTTCTCAATAGAACATCTCAACCCTGTTCAGCAGTGCTAGAACCACTATTCTGGAATATTGTCAGACATGAATTAGAAGTTCTGCAGACACTTTTACATTTCTTANTTTAACTTAATTTTCCCCCTGATAGGATAAACACAGCCACTTTGGCTTGATTTTCTCAATAGAACATCTCAACCCTGTTCAGCAGTGCTAGAACCACTATTCTGGAATATTGTCAGACATGAATTAGAAGTTCTGCAGACACTTTTACATTTCTTACATTTCTTCGTTAGTTTCTCAGGAAGCTCAGAGTGGGCTTTGTAGCCATTTAACTACATGCATTTTTTTTTTAAACCAGTCAAGTGGAAGCCAGACTTTCTATCAAAAGGGNAAGGCATATATTTAAAAATACCCTATTCACGTGTTTAGGATGGGAGTCCTTGTACCTGAGGTACAATCAGAAATCTTATCAGGACAGAGCAGCGTCTCTCAGCTTTGTCACACAACTTTGTTAATCTGATAGATTTTTGTTTCCCAGAGTCACAGTCTCAGACCTGCCAAGGGTAGCAGCTAGAAAGATCTCAGATGCAGTAGCAGTTGCTGTTCGCAGGTGTCCCTGTGGACTTTCTCAGTGGCTCCGTCTCAAGCCCAGGGGGCGCTGCACTGCTAGGTTTTCTCCCTGGTGGTGGGTCCCTTTGAGCTGGTGATGAGTAAAAAGATCCCATGGCATTTTTTTGCAAGAATAGAAGTGTTAAAGTCAGAGCCAGAAGCAGTCTAGCTCATGTAATTACACGTGGCCTACTTAAATTCCTGCAGTCGTTTGAAGTGAAAAGCTATTTTCCCCTCTCCTAAAAATGCTATTGTGTCATGTTGCCCAACAGAGTGATGGGTGGCTGTGTTTGTCCGCTCCCCTAACTCAAGGCGGGCATATTTACTGGTGAGTGATATTGCCCTGGCCCAGGCTGGCAGTGTGCATTGAGGATGGCAGGTACTAGAAGTGTTTTTCAGGTGTTACAGCCATTTCTGTCATTCACAGCATAAATTTCCTTTAAACCCTTATTATTCCTTTAATTCTCCCCCAGTTTTCTCTTTTAAAGAAGTTTTAATTTGCACGTAAACATTCAAAGACATTATTCTGGTACTTTTTGTGGTCATAAATAGATATTTAATTCTTTCCCCGGTAGTCTTCCCCTCTCCGCCAGAATATGACACTGTTTCCCTTATAAATTTGTATTTTCTTTTATATTCTGAAACTTAATTCTGACATTGAGTGAACAACCAAGAGCAATTGGACAGATGTTACTGTCTGATTTTTATTCTTTCGTCAGCCACATTGAAAAAGGAGTAAGTCCCTGTTAAGTCACCACGTCAGGAGATTCAGTCACCTCTGTGCATTCAAGACAGCCTCTATCCCAGTTTCTGTGGGATAAGTGTCCCTCCCTTCTGATTGCTCAGTGTTGTCAACCATTCCTGAGAGGTGGTCACATTTCAGAAATGTGTGAAGTGATTCCAGTGTTTATGAGGCCTCTGAGGAGACCAAGGCTGGCAGCAAGCGGCTGGCATTATTCACGTTTGGGTCCTGTAAGAAAAAAAGTAAGAGGCAGTCCCATTAAGTGTTTCTTGTCAAAACCACAGAAGTTAAGTTTAACTGCTGCCCACGGTCTGGTACATGGGGAGCCTCATCAGTGTTTCCGTGACGGTATTTGACAATATTTCCTGAGCGCCATTAGTTGCCAGGAGAGGTGAACAATGTGTCTGGCCTCAAATGAAAACTGGCTAATTGGTTGCAGTAAGACTGTCTTTTATTATTAGATGAAGGCCGTCATTATGACTTCCATTTCATCTACATTTAGTCATGCTCTAGCTATGTTTTTGGATGGAAGGGTTATTATCATAATGAAATTTTTCAACTGTGACTTCTCCTAGCTCATGCCTTGCCTATGTTCCGCGAACCTCGCCAACGGAGTACAAGGAAACAGCTGGAGAAGGACAGACTGGATCCCCTGAAGTCTCACAAACCCGAACCTCCTGTCGCAGGCCCAGGTGACTGATCTAGCTAGTGACCTGCAGAGGGGGTCATTGAGGGCCAGGGTGGGGTAATCGAGACAGAACTTGGAAGATCTTTTAGGCCTGGATACCCGTCTTCAGAGATTTTTACTAAATAGGATTTTTCAAACACCTTCTTTTAGCCTCAGAACTTTTTGCTTAAAGAACAAGCAGAAGCCTGGTGCATAAAACTGATGCAAACGGAGCTGCTGTGCTGAAGCAGAGAGGAAGCCCAGAGCCCTTTCTTCTTGGTCTCCAAGTCCTTTAGGTGACCTCACTGGAGCTCTGGGGCTCCTTGGAACGTAGTGTTTAAATCACTGCTCACCATAGTGGTTTAAAATTCAACACTGAATACTTGGGCCGAAATTTAGGCTGGATTAGAGTTCACAAAAGGCAGAAAGAGGCCATCATTTAGTTCTGCGTTATTAAAATAGAGTTGCCCATCTCCCTAGAAGATGAATAAAAATCCTTAGAGTTTCTAAGAAAGTAAGGCCAGAAGAAAGCAAGGCAGCATCGGCCATCATACAGCAGCGCCTTTACTAGAATCCCTCTCTCTATCAGCTGCACAGTCTCCATTTGTTCTAGGTTCATAAGCTTATATCACTTATGACTTGTTTATTCATCTGAACCTGACTTCTGGACCTCTATCTCTTTGGCCTGCCCCTTTAGCATTTAAAAAATCTCATATACCAGTCTCAGTTTTTTCCCCATTTTCTCTGCCATCATCCTCTAATCAGAATTCCTGTATAATATTCTTGCCTGGATTATTAAAAAGCCCTTGTAACTAGGTACTCTCTCAACTCTCTCTCCTCACTGCTACCTACATTCATCATACAGCTTTTATTCCCAATTCCTATAGTTTTGATATTGCTGCTGCCCCTACATCTTCAGAAGCTGTGTACTGTCCAGTTGCGTGCCCAGAGATTCAGAGTTCTCTGCAGTCTGACTCTCAGCCGTGTTTGAGCTTCACACCTCACCTCTCTCCTGCTCCAATCTTCTGATAGGACTGTTGGTTCATTCCTGCCCCCAAATGCCTGTTGAACTTCCCTCTTTCTATACTTTTGTATTTAAACTATTCAGTTCATTGAAAATAACCTTCTCTGTCTTCTGACTTCTCCCAAATTGGATGTATTTCTTCCTATAGATCCCCTTCCCGCATCAGCCTGAAGAGCTCTTTTCTTCTTCTAAGTGCTACTGATATAATAGTTACTGACCATACAAATTCTCTGGCAATTCTTTCCTGCCTGATAAAATTAATCTTTTAGTGCTACTTGACTTTTCATGTGGTGTTTTGTCTTTTTTCCTCTTTTTAATCTCCTTGAAAAGTCATATGTCTTTTGAGTACTGGGAACCAGGCGAGCAGTTGAGGGTTCAGGGGGGAACAAATTCCTGCCCAGGTGAAGCTTCCTGTCAAGAGCCATTACATATAGTAAAATAATGTTAATCAGTCTATTCATCTTACTTGTTTTCTTTGCTACAAGGTCCTTAGAAGATGGCAAGCCCTAAGATATTCTTGTTTAAAACTTCTTTAGGCATGAATTTCATGTATTCATGCCTAAAGAATTTTTTAAGGCATATACATGGCAAACTATTCGTATTTCTTCCTACATTGCTGTCATTGTGTAAATTAGGCAACTAAAGCATAATAAAAACACGTCTGTATTTTAAAATATGGGGAAGTTGAGCTTTGGTGATGTTCCACTTTGGCTGTGATTACCTTAAATGAAAGCAGAAAGGACGATACTCAGGTACTCTTAAGTGTGCTTCAAGCCAAAGTCTGTAGAAGCCCCAGAATGCTTAAAACCTTGATTCTTCACGGAATGTCAAAAATCAGGTCAATCTGAATCCCTGATCCTACCCTGTCATTCATTTAACCTGTAGCCTGGGCAGCCAGCAGTGAAGGATTCTCAACCTTGTCAGATAAGCCCAGACTGTATGCTCACTCTGTTCCCGATTTGTTTTCTTCCCTTTGGAACAGGTCGTGGTGGCCGGGTTGGAACCCATGGAGGCACTCTGTCTTCATACATTGTGAAGAACATTGCTTTGGACAAAACTGACGACAGCAATCCCCGGGAAGCCATTTTGCGGCATGCCAAGGCGGCCGAGGACAACCCGTACTGGGTTTCTCCAGCATACTCCAAGTAAGGAACCAGCCTTTTAAAATAGAACATTTCTTATGTTAACAAATTGGGTAGAACATAGCATTGCGGTTCTAACCTCTCCTTTTCTTTTTTATTCTTAAGCATGAGAAATAGGCCAGGTGCTAATGGTCCAGAAACATAGGCATTTGTTTATATCAGAGGACTCTAAAATTCTGAATTTTAAAACTAGGCCACTTCCATCAGAGTTATACCAGTATTCTTGCCTGGAAAATTCCTTGGACAGAGGAGCCTAGCAGGCTCCAATCTATGCGGTCACAAGAGTCAGACATGACTGAGCACTCACACAAACCCATTATGGGGGTTGCCTGGTGGCTCAATGGTGTAGAATCCACCTGCCACTGCAGGAGACGTAGGTTTGATCCTTGGTGGGGGTGATCTCCTGGAGGAGGAAATGGCAACCCACTCCAGTATTCTTGCCTGGGAAATCCCAAGGACAGAGGAGCCTAGTGGGCTACAGCCCATGGGGTTGCAAGAGAGTCAGACATGACTTAGCGNGGAGACGTAGGTTTGATCCTTGGTGGGGGTGATCTCCTGGAGGAGGAAATGGCAACCCACTCCAGTATTCTTGCCTGGGAAATCCCAAGGACAGAGGAGCCTAGTGGGCTACAGCCCATGGGGTTGCAAGAGAGTCAGACATGACTTAGCGACTAAAACAACAACAAAACAACAAACCAGTTATGTGAAACTCATTCTACCTGTGATTAAAAAAGGGAAGAAAGAGAAAGAAAATCACTGCCTATATGCGTTATGTTAGTTGTGAAAGTTGCTCTGTCGTGTCTGACTCTTTGCCACCCCACGTATATACAGTCCATAAAGTTCTCCAGGCCAGAATACTGGAGTGGGTAGCCATTCCTTTCTCCAAGAAATCTTCCCAACCCAGGAACTGAATCTAGATCTACCCTATTATGGGTGGGTTCTTTACCAGCTTAGCCACCAGGGAAGCCCAAGAATACTGGAGTAGGTAGCTTATCCCTTCTTTAGGGGATCTTCCCGACCTAGGAATTGAACCAGGGTCTCTTGCATTGCAGGCAGATTCTTTATCAGCTGAGCTATAGTTAGGGTTAAAAACAGGAGAAGGAAATAGCAACCCACTCCAGTATTCTTGCTGGGGAAATCCCATGGACAGAGGAGCCTGGCATGCTGCAGTCCCTGGGATTGTAAAGAGTCAGACACAACTTAGTGACTGAACAACAAAAAGCAAACGAAGAGGAACAGTTTGTAGGATCCATTGTTGAGGATTAACTTTTATTCGTAGAGTTGGTTTGTAAGTAATACTTAACACGAGTAGAGCCTGCCAGTTCAGATTCCTTCAGTTAGCTTAACATGGGTGAAGCTATGGTTAGACTAGTGGTTAGACTTACAGAAAAATCATAAAAACTGTACAGAGAGTTGGTATATACTTTTCACTCAACTTGCCCTGATGTCAACACTTTACATGACCATAGTACATATCATAGATTTAGTCCTAATTTTTTAAGAAATCTCCATAAATAGTCTTTTGAGCTTTGCTTTTTTTTTTTGCACTTAACAGCATGACCTGGAAATCACTGTCCATCAGTTCATAGAGTTCATTCTCATTCTTTTTCACAGCTGCATAGTGATCCACTATGTGGCTATACAGTGATTTATTCTGCTGCTCTCCTGTGTGTGTATTTAGATTGTTCCCAGTATTTTGGAATTACTAACGCAGTGAACTCTGGGAGTTGGTCAGGGAGGCCTGGCATGCTGTGATTTATGGGGTCACAAAGAGTCAGACATGACTGAGCAACTGAACTGAACTGAACTGAACATAGTGAATAAATTTGTGTATGTGTATTTTTGTATTTTGTATTTTGTATTAGAAGTAAATCAGATTTTTTTGTTGATGTTTTTATGTATTTCTAAAGTTTTCTCTTCAATTGTGAGGAAGCTGATATTTATATGCTGGAAAAAATCCTTTATAAACCAACTCAACTTATGTGTTATACTGATATTGAGCCCCTACATGCGGATCATTATGATCTACGGATACTTTGCCTAAAAGTAAAACACACTGTCTTAGCTTGGGTTCCTTAGAAGCAGACCTTGAGAAAAAGACCCCTGTGAAGATGATTGAAGCCAAGAAAGAGTACAACATTAAACAGAGTTCCAAGCAGGGTCATTTTCCTTAGTATCCCAAAGGGTGATCCTGGAGACCTTGGTCAGGGGCACAGTAACTGGAGTGCTTCACTCCAGCATCCATTAGTCATCGGTGATGGCTGGAGGGGGAACTGGGGGAGACACTTAAGGTACTTCCAACTCTCTGGGGCTCCAGCAACCTATGGACAGTCCTCTGACAAAGAGAGAGATGGATACTACCACTGTGAGTGAAAGAACCCTGCAGAAAAATGATAAAGTGATTTGAGGGCCCCTGGTGGGGAGCATCATATCCTCTATTATATGTGTTGTAGCAGAGCAGACTTGATTGTTTGACATCAGTGGTGGATGTTCACAACATGTATGAATAACCAGACAACACAGATGGAACGTCTCTGAATGGTTAGTTGGATAATATCACAACAGCTAAGAGGGTCATATCAAGGCTGGCCAGCTAAACAGTTTGCATTTAGCCTTTATTTGTATCAAATCTGTGTGCTATAAACTAATATGTGTCAACACATCCTTGGCACTCAAATATGCTTGTGGGCTTATAGATTATGCCTCTGTTGACACTTCTGTTTCTAATGGAATAGTTATTGTCTATTACCATTAGGGATTTCTTATACTTCAAAAATTTGTTTAGAAGCATACCAAAAATTATCTGAGGAAAGAAGAGTAAACAGAGCCATAGTTTAAAATTTGCCAAACATAGTTAAGTATCATTTTGATAGTGAACTGCTCCAAACAGATGTACATACATTTGTACACAGAGTAGATTGTTGCAGTGCCTCCACAAATATTGAGAAAATGTCATTTGCTGATTAATGATTGATATTAGCAGCATGAGCTTCCCAGGTGGTGCTAGTGGTAAAGAACCCACCTGGCCAGTGCAGAAGACGTAAAAGTTGTGGGCTTGATCCCTGGGTTGGGAAGATCCCCTGGAGGAGGGCATGGCAACCCACTCCAGTTTCTTGCCTGGAGAATCCCATGGACCGAGCCTGGTGGTCTACAGCCTGTAGGTTGGACGTAACTGAAGTGACGTAGCACACATGCATATGTTAAAATCTCTTTTTTTCCCTGTGAACTTCCTGTTTATGTCTTTTGCCCTTTTGTCTATTTGTCCATGTATTAAGGAGCTTAACCCTTTGTGTGTCATGTATTGCAAGTATTTATTTCTACTTTGTTTGTGACATTTTTCCCCCAAGTGAAAAAATTGATTAAACGTGGTCAGATTTAGAGGGGTTTGTTGTTGTTGTTGTTGTTTAGTCGCTAAGTCATGCCTGACTTTTTGGTGACCCCCATGGATTGTAGCCCACCAGGCTCCTCTGTCCATGGGATTTCCCAGGCAAGAATATTGGATTCGGTTGCTGTTTCCTTCTCCAGGGGATCTTCCCAACCCAGGGATCAAACCCAGGTCTCCTGCATTGGCAGGCGGATTCTTTACTATTGAGTCACCTGGGAAGCCCCTGAAAAATTATATCACACACAAATAATTTCCAACATTTGTACCTGCTATTTCTTTATCTTATCTAATTGTACTGACTAGTACTGCCAGAATAGTATTAAATAATAAAAGCAATAGTGCACATCCTTTTCTTAAAACGTGTAATCGTCCTTTTTGTAGATGAAAAAAAGTCAAATATTGGCGATTTCAAATTGTTCAATTTCATGGTATCTCTCCATAAAGCGTGACAGCTTTTGAAAACACCCACATGCAAGATGTTAGAGAAGGTTCAACAAAGATTTATGGAACACCTACAATGTGTCAGATACTGTTCTAAGTTGTGGTTTATGGAGCTTATATTCTGGTAGACAGAGACAGACAATAAATCCATAAATGTTAGATGGTAGCACGTGCACTGAAGAAAGATAAAGCAAGGATAAAGGGGCATAGCATAACCGGGGAGAGAGAGGCACTATTTCCAGATACAATGATCAGGATAGAACCTTTGCTAAAGTGGTCTTGGACTTGAGTGGAATGAGAGAATGAGCCCTGCAGGGATCCTAGGTGAAGAAAACACTGTGTGGAGACGAGAGGCATGTTGCTCTGAAACAGATGCTGGGTTTTATTGAATTCCTTTGTCATGTCTCTATGAATTTCTGCTTGTTGTGTTTTTGTTTTGGTGGGAGGTTTTTCTGGCCACACTATGGGATCTTAGTTCCCCAACCAGGGGACCAGAGATGGAACCCTTGACCTCTGCAGTGGAAGCGCAGAGTCCTAACCACAGGACTACTGGGGAGTTCCCTGTGTACTTCTACTTTGATCAATGAATATGATTAATCATATTACAAAATTCCTGATAGTGAGTCATCCTCCATCTGTGATATGACCCTCACCTGCTTGTGGTTTGTTCTTTGTCAGGTGTTAGGCTGCCTTCGTAAAAACTTCATGTGCTTTCCTTCTCTGTATATACTCTTGAACTGCCTTGTGTACCATTAAATCTATTTGTAAAAATCGGAGAGATGGTGAAACTGTTGAAGTCAGGTGCTTTTGTGGAGGAGAGAGTGAGTAGTAATTCCTTAATCTTTCTCTTGCTTGTCTATCCCCTCATGGGAAGTAGACTCTTTGGATTTTCTGACTTTTCTGAGTCTGCTTGGTAATTAATATTTTCTTGGAAAAAAAATTTGTCCACATTTTCAGCTTTCTTTAAATAGAGTTAGTTGAAGCAGAAATGGATTTTGTTCATTGGTTACTCTTACAATGGCATTTTCCTGCATCATAGGTGGTTTAGTATTATTCACAATTGAATAATGTGCTAGCTTCATAGCAGTTCTGCAAAATGAGTTGAATAGATACTATCGTATCCTTACATGTGAGGAGACTAACAATTTACAGTTGAAACTAGAATCAGACTTAATTTCTCTTAATCCCTTGTAGGGCTTGCTTTGTAGCTCAGTTGGTAGAGAATCTGCCTGCAATGCGTGAGACCTGGGTTTGAGCCCTGGGTTGGGAAGATCCTCTGGAGAAGAGAAAGGCTTCCCATTCCAGTATTCTGGCCTGAAGAATTCCATGGACATGTGTAGTCCACAGAGTCACAAAGAGTTGGACACAACTGAGTGACTTTCACTTTCCCTTTCTCTTGATTCCCTAATTTAATGAGCTCTTCAGAGGTCTGTGGTCTCTCTCAATATACACCTTCCTGATGCTACATTCTGCTCCCATCTCTTTCCTTCCATTCAGTTTTGTCACTCCACGTTGATTGCATACTAAGTTCATGGGGCTGTCTGTGGCATGTGATTTGTTAGCCTGAATTGCAGTGCAATTTCTCCTGTGCTCACCTGCTAGAATATACTATTTTACTACCAAAGAGCAGAGTGTTTGAAGGGAAGCTAATATTTAAAAGGATCTTTTCATAAAGGTCACTGTAATTGAGAATGTGTGTCTGATTGTTCTTCACTGCAGTTGATTTGTATCAGTGATGAAGTGAAAATTTACTGTGTCTTGCATTATCCCAGAAGAACACAATTACTGACAGATATTACACAAATCTGGCTGCTTGCAGATGACATATACTCACCTTTTCTCTCCAGTGATAAGAACTAAGAGCCTTTGAACCCTTTACCTTTATTTTTGAGTATTGAAGTTTTATTCCTGGCACTCGCAATCTAATAACTCTGAAAGTTTTAAAACACAGCAGGATCACAGAGGACTCTGGTTTAGCTACACATGGGCAGATTCAATTACAGTTTCTTGTCAAAAGATGTTGCTGTAGGAAGGGGAAGGGAGCTGGCTGGGCAGGGGGCAGGATAAAGATCCAGAATGCTATTAGCTAACCCTGGCCAGTAGCCTGACAGCCTGATGGCTCTGTCAGCCATGACCACTTTTCTTGCCAGTTAAGTTGCTATTATTGCTGGTTCAGTCGATTTAATCTTCAGTGTGCATGTCTCATGTGATGCAGGACACATGGATATGTGTGTGAGCATTAATTTTTATATTAATAACATTAATTTTATATTAATATAATTTTATATCAATCAATTAATATATCATTGCCATCTATAAAGGATCCACTGAAGTCATGTTGAGTTGCTAGGCAATATTTCAAGAGGTCAGTCATTGAGTGAGTAAAGATTTGTGTCAGGAAGAGACATAAACCCATAGAGAGAAGTATAATTTTTTTTCCCCTGGGTTGTGGTTGCCTGACTGATATCACTGACCACTCTATTCCTTTGTAAAGGCCAGTGTTTCTCAAAGTGATTTTGTGGACTGTCTGTGTCAGAGTCGATGGAAAGGTTAATAATGCAGATTTCTAGACTTCCCCCCGACTCAGTTAGATTGAGAGATTGGGGCTGGTGATCGGCATCTTAAGAAGTTCTCCAGGTGATTATTTTGCCCACTAAAGTCTGGTAATAATTTTCTAAAGTAATTATGTAAAATAAACCACAAATTATTCACCTTCTAAAACTTCAAATGTATGAAATAGAGTATTTTGATTATAGAAATTCATACTGAAGACAAGTTATTTACATAGAAGAACATTTCCCCCAGGGTTTTTTTCTAAATAGTAAGCTGCTGTGTTGTATTTAATATGTAAATTATTTTATCAGATACATTCTACATAAAACTTTTGAAAATATAAATTGGGGAATAAAGGATGTGGTAATAATGACACTGCTGTTATACCTTGCCAGTCATGTTTAATATTCATATATATACATTTTATATTATTCTTTTAATCCTCACAACAATCCTATGAGAAAGGGATATTATTTTTCCAATTTGGCATATGAGGAAACATATAACTTGACCAAAGCCATACAGGTAGCAAGAGGCCGAATTGGGATTTGAACACAGGTGGTCTGGCTCCAAAGCCAAGCTTCCGCTTTTTAGTACTACAGCATATTGCTTGTCATCACAAAGCAACTGATAGTAGTTATTGGAAAAGTTGAATAATAGTGAAGCCAAAAAAGATTACCGCATGTGCCAGCATGGCGTAGTGGAAGAATGCTAGACTAGGAATCAGAAGTCCTGGGGTTTAGTTCCTGCTCCAGGGCTCACTTAACCTTCATGAGACTCTTTCCCCATGTATGAAGTAAGAGATTGCTGCTGCTGCTGCTGCTGCTAAGTCACTTCAGTCGTGTCCAACTCTGTGTGACCCCACAGACAGCAGCCCATTGGGCTCTGCCATCCCTGGGATTCTCCAGGCAAGAACACTGGAGTGGGTTGCCATTTCCTTCTCCAATGCATGAGAGTGAAAAGTGAAAGTGAAGTCGCTCAGTCGTATCCTCCGTCCATGGGAGTTTCCAGGCAAGAGTACTGGAGTGGGATGCCATTGCCTTCTCTGATGAAGTAAGAGATTAGGCTACACTAATACCCAGTTTTCGTGCATGTTTTCAAATAGAAATTGTGGCACACCGTTACATACGTTTTGTAAACGTGAGCTTAGGAAGGGCATTGATGTTACCTGGGCTGCCTCAGGCCTGTGTGCTCTTCAAAGATTTAATCATTCTAACTTATTTGCCCACTTGTTGATAGTGGTTTTAGAAGGTTCTTTTTGTTTTGTCCTCTATTTTTTCCCCCAGTTTCCACAGGTTTCATGTATTTCCCTTTTCCCACTCACCCAGTCTTGGAACTCTCGCACAAGCATTATGAGTTAGCATATCCTGTTTAATGAGTCTGAGATACATTTAGGTATTTTCCAAAATATTCTATCTTCATTTTCTGAAAAAGATGGAACATTCTTTTTCTTGTTTCCTCTCATCTTATGCATCCCTAATGTTTTTTATGTGTAACTGAATTACCTCGCTGTATACATGAAACATTGTTAACTAACTATGCTTCAATATAAAATAAATATTTTAAATAAATAAATAATAAAAATTATCTTTGCTTAGCTCTTCATCGAAAAGAAGGGACCATTTCAAGTGGAATCTTTTGGTCAAGCCTTTATTTAATCTTCATAATTCTGCAATTGTGATGACTGGGTCGTATTCATTCTAACAGGGTTAACAAGTGTGTCAGATTGTCAAGTCATGGCTATAATTGACTTTGGCTTTGAGGTTTTTGCTTCATAATAAACAATGGGCCCTGAGCCAAAAAAGCTTGTGGTTTACAGTCACATACTGATGACTAAATATTATAAATGATTTCCCCTCATACTCATTCTGTTACCCTGGAGCTCGCTTTATGCTTTTTGAATGAATCATATCAGGAGAATATCCATAACTAAAAAGAATCTGACCTGTCAACCTCCCATTGCACCCAGAGACACTTTGAGACTTCTCTCTGGCCCGAGCACTTGAGGAGGAGTGTAGAAAGCCGAGGCTAGAGCTTAGTCAGAAGCGACAGCCTTTGAATCTTCGAAAGGGCACTTTGAATGTCTTACGTAAACACTGTATCCAAAAAAAAAAAAAAAAAAAATGCCCTATTGGAAGATTACAGGGAGAATTTTTATTCATTACTGACTGTTTCCAAAATTCCTCTGGATGGAAAAACTGAAGATGCTTTGAGAAGCATTGCTTCAGGTGTGGCCCCAAGTTGGAGGCTGAGGGTTTTCTAAGGTGCTTCCTTTTATCCCAGGAAGGGGGTTTGTTCTTCCTCGTTCCCAAAGTGGAAATGAGGTGGGACTCAGCTTCTGTTGGGTTTCTGTCATTGTTCTGTGCACACTATTGCTGGAAGAAGACTCACTTTGTACTAATAACTTTGAGAATTCAGTTTAAAAAACCTTCCGAGAGGAACATTCATCAGCAAGAAGTTTCAGCTATTCAGAATTTATAGATTTGAGAAAGGCATTTGCTTAAGCTTTTATATTTACTTCATGAAATATTAACTATTAGCAAATGCAGAATGTTACTGAAGCTAAAACAAAGCAAAAAAACCATTACCCCTCCTCTGATTAGTTTGTGTAACTGTTAGCGGTAATAACTATATTGCTGTCTAATCTGCTCTCCTTTTCTTGGCAACTAATAAACAAGATGACACATATAGTCAAGTGAAAAATGTTTACTATTTGCCAAATGAGTTAATCACACTAGAAAATAAAATTTTCACATCAGCCTTCCGTAAGTTTATTTTCAGTTAACACTTAGAAAAATGGGTAAGTGTGGGCAGTAAACCAGTGAAACAGAGTCTGGATAAAGTTGGACACTTCACTACTTCCTAGTGAAGTTTATTAGCTCATCCCCCCTCACCTACTGAGCATGTGTGATGCTGGGCCTTAATGGAATGTTCCCCTTCCTTTCTTTTTCTTCAGATCAGTCCTTTTATAGGATTTTGTTTGGGGCGCCTGAGGTAAATCTGCTATGAGATTGTAAAGTTTGAGTTGACCTGTCTCTTGAGAATTCTAGAGGAGCTGATTAAACAGAAGACAGGAAATGGGTGGTTATAAAATGCCTTCTTGAAGCAGTAGAGTGTATTTCTTGCACATTATTTATCTATATGTATATTTCCCTGGTTGCTGCCATGTCTTCAGTGCCCCTTTGGTTTTGTTTTTCTACTTGTTTCTCATGGAAGCACCCAAAAGAGTCTGTGTTAAGACCTGTGTATGAATTCCATGTCTTCAAGCTGTCCAGAAAGGAATCCATTTTTTGTAGCCGGTGACAAGGTTAGAAGGGGCTTAGAGGATTTTTTGTTGTTTATGTGTTGGTTTCCTATTGGTTTTAAAAGTAGGAATTTCTGGACCAGCTTTTAAGTGTTTTCAAAACATTTTATCTTTTTGCTTGTGTCATTTTGCTCTTGCTTGACACTCTTGATTTATTTTTATAGATGTTTTCTATGCCAAGGGCAAATTAGGCCACCCTCAGGGAAGAAATCTCCTGGTTATGTTCCTCACTCTGCTGGAAGTTGCCTAATCACCTCTGTTCTTCATTGTCTTGAAAAGTGACTAAAGAAGTCTGTTTTAAATGCCCTAAATTATCCTGAATTGATTTTTTTTTTTTTTTGGTCTCCCTTTTGTATGTATTTCCAGAAAATCTCAAAAGAAAAGCTACTAGAAATAAATTTAAAGATAAAAATTGCTGGCAAGAAAGAGTAGCTGCAAGATTTAAAGCTATAATTCTCTCATTTTGCTTCTATAAAACAGTGGCATTCCCTAGACTGGACAGATATACTCATTGCGCTGAGTCTAGTAATATGTTTTGAAGAACCTGGTCTTTCTTCAGCAGACAACATGCAGCTCTTATGGAAGGTGCTGACCTGTGTGTAAGAATGTTGGTTTTGCGGGGGCAGGATGGATTGGCACGAGGGACACTTCCTTCCGTGGGCTGTATCTCCCCACCTCCCCATCCCATTCTCCTGAGAGAATGAGACTGCTCCTTAAAGGGTCGCCCTGTGAGAATGCAAGCTCAGACTTCCTTCACCGAGCCTTCTGTAGCATCACACAGGGCCAGCTTCTCTAGATGTGAGAAATGCTTTCCTGCAGTTGCAGTAAACTCGTCATGTGTAGCAGTCTGTGTTACGAACCCAGATTCTCTGCTTTCAGATTCAGAGCCTTTCTTTCCCAAGCACGTGGAGGGAGGGAGCGGCCAGCAGACACTCCTCCCAGTGTGCTCCACCTGCCAGTGCTGACAAGATAAGCTTAGGAAATTTTATAGCGATGGGAGATTTTTATTGAATCTAATAAAACATTTGGATCTGTGTTTGGTAATCTTTTAATTTTTTTCTAGAAATATTTATCTGCAAGCAGTCAGAAATTAGAAAACAAAGTCTGGCCTTGCCCCACAGATGGTTTGAGAACCGCTGCAGGCACGGCCTCGGGTTACAGGCTAAGGCTTTTCCTATGGTGCCTCCTTTTTTCCCAGTAAGGGAGTTTGTTCTTCCTCATTGCCAAGTTCAGGAGCCTAGTCTTTTCCTTTTTTAATTTTGGTAAAATACACATAACATGAAAGTGGCCGTCTTAACTATCTGATGGTATTAAATGCATTCACATGGTTGTGCGACCAGTCCCCAGAACTCGTTTCATCTTGCAGTGCTAAGTTCTATGCCCACTGCACAGCACCTCTTCGCTTTAATCCGTTGATGTTGTCTTTTGATGTACAATTTTTAATTTCGATGCAGTCCAGTTTACCCATTTTTGCTCTTGCCTGTGTTTTTGGTGTCATATCAAAAAAAAATCGTGACGAAATCCAATGTCACAAAACTTTCCCCTGTGTTTTCTTCTTAAGGCTTTATCATTTTTTGCTCTTAGGTTTAGGTCTTTGGTTGATGCTGAGTTAATTTTTGTACATGGTATAAGGTAAGGGTCCAGTTTCATTGCATATGGATATACAGTTTTCCCAGTCTTTTTTGTTGAAAAGAGCCCAGTTTTATACTCAGCTATTATCTACCTGGGCAGCAAAGTGAAAGGAAAAAATGGTAAGCAAGCATGGCTGGGAAGATTTGAACACTGGTTTATGCCTTGATTTTGGCAGTTTGGGGAAGGGGAACATGGCTGTCGAATGCTCAGTGGAGCACGAAGGCTCAGTGTCGTGCTTTGATGTGTACACATAACAGGCTGTTTTGCTGACAACATTTTTATTAGTTCAAAAGTGGCATTTAAAATAAATTCATGGAGTTTCACAAATAAGACCTTCCAGCCTTCCAAACAAGTTGATACCCCTTGAGTTAAAATACCTGGAGAGAAAAAGAAAACTGTTGTGGTCTGGTAATTGAAAGTGACAGTCTTAGTGACCCTCATATGAAAATTTACTCAGTGAATTTTGCTGAGTTCAATTATAGGGAAGGGGAAGGTTATCTCCTTTGAGAAACTAAACTCTTTCTTTTGTCTTGGCTTCTAGGAAATTTAGTGCTAAGTTATATGCTTGGTTATGCATCTTTTCATCTTTTTGTTCTTGACCTCCTACTTATTTGTTTTGTTTGGATTTTCTTTATAATTCAGTTTTATTGAGGTATAGTTTATTTACAATAAAATACAAAATGCACCCTTTTCAAGTCTTCACAAATGTATACACCTGTAATCACGGCTTCAGTCAAAANTTTTGTTCTTGACCTCCTACTTATTTGTTTTGTTTGGATTTTCTTTATAATTCAGTTTTATTGAGGTATAGTTTATTTACAATAAAATACAAAATGCACCCTTTTCAAGTCTTCACAAATGTATACACCTGTAATCACGGCTTCAGTCAAAATTATACAATGTCTCCATTCACACAAAGCGTTCTCCCTTGCCTCTTTGCCATTATTACTGCTTTTCTGCCCCTCGTTAAATAGATTCATTGATTCTATGCCCCTCAGTGTTTGCCACTAACCTACTAAAAATACTTCTGGAAGTAGGTGGATTATAAGGGGGAAAAAAGTGACTACATAAATGAAATAGCCTTTTCAAGCTCTAGGTTTTCTTCCTGTGACCTGTCATTCAATTTCTTTTTTTAATATCCCACAAAAGCGGCACTACAACTTCATAAGGACTTTTCTCACCGCAGCTAACTCTGATGAGCTATGAAGCATTCCCAGCTATCTTTAGAAGACCTTGTTCTGTTTAATCTCACAGAAATTAAATAGCTAATTCTAAGGATTTATTTTTAAACTTCCAGCACATTTTATTACAAAGTAGATAGAAGAGCATTATCTCAACATAAAGGATATTTCACTTAAACACATTTTAACTCATGGTAAAATACACAGTATGTATTGCGTTCATTTTATGTGTGCGCGCATGCAGTTTTTGGAATATACTCTTGCAAACATTCTCAGTACACATTGCACCATGAAAGAAAGTAAAAGTGAAAGTTGCTCAACCGTATCCAACTCTTTGTGAACCCACGGACTGTAGCCTGCTAAGCTCCTCTGTCCATGATATTCTCCAGGCCAGAGTATTGGAGTGGGTTGCCATTCCCTCCTCCAAGGGATCTTCCCAACCCGGGAATCAAACCCAGGTCTCCTGCATTGCAGGCGGATTCTTTACTGTCTGACCACCGTGAAAGTGAAGTCGTGTCCAACTCTTTGCGACCCCATGGACTATAGCCTGGGGCTTCTCTGTCCATGGGATATTCCAGACAGGAGTAACGGAGTAGGTTGCCATTTCCTTCTCCAGGGGATCTTCCCAACCCAGGGCTAGAACCCGGGTCTCCTGCTTTGCAGGTGGATGCTTTACCTTCTGAGCCACCAGGGAAGCTCCTGAGCACCATGGATGGTGCTAAATAGAGGAAATCAGGCACAAAATAATAGGCATCCTACAGAGACAGGACGGACACAGTGAGGCTGCTCTGTGAGACCAGGAGTCAGGATACAGTGACCCTGGGTTGGGTAGTGACTCGAAGGGAATATGAGGGGCTTGGGAGCTGGCCATGCCGTTTCTTCTTCAGGGTGTTGGTTTCATGGCACACGGAGTTTGTGAAAATCCAGAGAACTGTACGTGTGTGAAATAATGCACTTCTCTGTTTGTATTACACTCGAGTTAATGTTAAAAACACACACTTCATCATCGTCCACCCTGGGCCTTTAGCCCTTTGGGACCCACTAATCAAGTTCAACGTCCACATTTAGTGGAGTAGGAAACCAAGCCCCTGAGAGGGGAAACACCTGTTCCAGGTGACAGAGCAAGTCAGGGGCCAAACTGGGAATGGATCCCCAGCCTGAGGCTTAGCTCGAGGGCTCCTCACCACTCCAGGCTTCCAGAGGATTTTTTTCAGCCAGACAAATTTGTTCCTGCACAGGTTTGTCTATACCCAGAGGATCAACATCTTTGCCAGAAAGATGAAATATGTCATGAGCACCAGTTGCCGTGTTGTAGCATGTTAGAAAGTCAGTGGCCCTGCTTTCTAGTAACTCAGCAGCTCATGACCTGTGAAAGTCTGCAGCTGGTTTTGGAAATGTTAAGAGTTATGACTTGTTCATAGATGTCACAACAGTGTCTTGAAGTGACAACAAGAAATGTAACCCAACTGGATTGTGTATGGGGACACTGTGGGTTCTAGGCAGGTGACTGGAAAAATAGGAACTGTGCCTAACTTGTGCATGAGGAATTCTGGTGCATGCCTTGCATTGAAACAGTATCTGCATAGGAAGTGGATGGTTTATGCTTCTTCCCCAGGATAATAAAGCGGCAGCGAACAGTAATAATAAGGGTTGCTTTTTTCCTTCCAGTTTTATTGATATAATTGACATATAGCGCTGTATAAGTTTAAAGTATGATAGTGATATGATTTACATACATCAGGAAATGATTACCACAATGTTTAATAAGCATCTATCATCTCATACAGACACACAGTTAAATAGAAAAAAATTTTTTTTCCTTGTGATGAAAACCCTTAGGATTTATCCTCTTAACAGCTTTCATATATAGNCATACATCAGGAAATGATTACCACAATGTTTAATAAGCATCTATCATCTCATACAGACACACAGTTAAATAGAAAAAAATTTTTTTTCCTTGTGATGAAAACCCTTAGGATTTATCCTCTTAACAGCTTTCATATATAGCCTAAGGCAGTTTTAATTCTATTTATCATGGGATAAATTACATCCCTAGTATTTATTTGTCTTCTAACTTTGAAGTTTATTCGACTTGAAGTTAACTTAAAGTTTTCAACTTTTAACTTGAAGTTTTCGACTGCCTTCTTCCAATTTCTCCTCCTCCATCCCCACCTCTGATAGCCACAGATCTCATCTCTTTTTCTGTGAATTTGTTTGTTTTGAAGTATAACTCACCTCAAACACTGTGTTGGTTTCTGGTACCCTGCACGATGATTTGATATTTCTGTATACATCACAGTGATCATCACGATGTCTAGTTACCATCCATCATCATATAGAGGTATTACATAATTATTGACCCTATTCCCCACTCATTTCAACAGTGACTCTTATTTTATAACTGTAAGTTTGTACCTTTTCATCTCCTTCACCTGTTTCTCTGCTCTCTTTGCCCCCTCCCCTCTGGCAACCACTTGGTTAATAATAATAAGGTTTTAACCCTGTTTCACTTGCCAGATAAAGGGGATTTTGACATTAGTTTACCATTCTGCGATGACCTTCCTATTATGAACTGAACTCTAAAGCTGAAGTATGTCATCTGCAGATGGCATGCTTTAATGGCCCCTCATAATGTGACTTAGCAGCAGCAGCATAATGCAGTAGAGCTGCTTTTAAAATGAAACCAGCATTACTGAGAGGGACATAAATTATGGCCATCTGATATTTTCCTGCAATTATTTTCTGTGTGGATGATGTCAAAAGGAATGACGTTGAACCAGGTATGTTGACAAAGCACAACAGGTCCTGATGCAAAGATTGCTCGATGTGCTGCGTGTCAGTTTTACACCAGTGATGCTCAGTGGTAGATCCTCCAGTGCTGGATATTCGCATGCATTGATCTGGGTGTTGGGTGGAAGGAATGTTCATTTGTTTCGGTTTTTACTTTTGCTGACAGGTCCAAGTTACCGTATATGTTATCTGTTGTTTTAAACTCATGAGATAAGAAAACTCTTGCCTCAGATTCTGCTATTTGTGTGCACTCCAATCAAGTGCATTTGGACTACTTACGTCTAGGAACAGCCCACAGAGTTATAAATAAAGATTGTGTAGATTCTTGCCTGGTGACTATACTTTGGCCTCCCAAACAGTCCTGGTTATTTAGCCCAAGTTTGAGGTGGAGGGTGGTTATGGATGTGTGAGTTTCCACTGAATCTGATACATTTTCATTTTATTTAAGGAAAGGACAACATACATAGTCTGCCACAGAAGGAAAACCTTTAAAAGAATCTGAACATAATTAAATTTCCATTATCCTTTTCTTTGCCAGAAGGTTAATGATTCTCTAATAATTGAGATGTAATTGATCCCCCAAATGTGCTTCCACTTGATGAAAGTAGCAAAGTCCAATACACACTTGCTGACTAAATTTTTCCTCTCCTCTTTAACTCTCTTTTAGGACTCAGCCCAAAACCATGTTTGCCCAAGTTGAGTCTGATGATGAGGAAACAAAGAATGAGCCAGAATGGAAAAAACGTAAAATTTGAAGAATCTCCTATGAGAGCTGTTTGCATGAGGGGGAGGGATATTGAACAGGTTTGTTTTTTTAATGAAATAAAAACACATTTTTATGAACAGGTTTTGTCCTTTGCATTATTGAGCCATTCAAAGGGTTGGTAGCTACCCTTCACTAAACTTGTGTTTACATTTTCTTACCTATGACTATTAAACTGAATTATAAGTAAATAGGAAGTAGATTCTTAGCCTATTACCAAGTACTTTCAGTATTTGAAGACTTTATTCAACAGTTATTGGTCTTATACAGATTGTTATAACCTTGGGGGAGGGGTACATCTGTTGTGAGCAATTCTAAGAGCACGGTATGGAAATGAACATCAAAATGGTTAATATCTCTGTATAATTTCACAACAGTTGTTTACATGACTGTAAATAATTAGGCTGAGTTCAAACTGAAAGTTTGAACCATTGCCATACTAGGAAACAGCGTGTATCTGATTATCCTAGAACAGCAGAAAGCAGTGATCAGGAGTTAGGAAGTGGGCTTTGAAATAAGACCAGTGTGGGTTCAAATCCTGGCTCTGCTCTTTACTGTCTGGGTCACTTTATGAGAGTTATTAAGCTTCTCTCTTCTGGGCCAGAGGTCCCCAACTGCCAGGCCACAGACTGGTACCCCTGTCAGATCAGTGGCTGCGTTAGATTGGAAATAAAATGCACAGTAAATGCAGTACACCTGAATCCCTGAAACCATCTGCTCCAATCCCCACCCAGGTCCGTGGAAAAATCATCTCCCATGAAACTGGTCTCTGATGCTAAGATGGTTGGGGACCACTGTTCTAGACTCAGATGATGATAATATAACCTTCGAAGGTTTGTCATGGCGTTAGATAAGACTTATGTGTAAAGCATTTAGTATAGTGCCTGACATGCAGTAAATATAACACTAAATACTTGCTCTTTTGAAATAGAGCTAGTGATAATGACTTAGTCTGGTTTTTATCTGTATTAATTTAGAAAAGTATAGAAGTGCTTTGTAAATTAAAGGCTGCATAAGTAGAAGACTTTAAAAATCATTCTGAGAGATATTTGTTCTTTTGTGATTAGAAAGCTAAATTTAAAAATTGGCAGTTTGTCCAAAGTAATAATGAGTCAATAGAATAAAATCCTGATTCATTCTCAAGCATGAAAAGGTCCACTTGTATTGTGAGTAACAATAAGGAAGTCATCTCTGTGCTAAATCTGCCTTCTCTCCCCTAATTTCCTGTCGACCCAGAGTAGTTTTTGCCTGTCAGATCATCTCCACTAGACAATTCAGATTCTTTAGTACTTTCGCCTTCTGCTCTCCTCCTCTCTCCTATCCCAGTGGACAAAATAGTTATGAAAGTGAATGATGACCCAGAATGTGTATCAGAAAGCTCCAGCTTCCGAGAGCTTCACATACCACCTTTCCCCACACCTTTTCCTTGAACAGCCCTTCAAACTTATACAGATTTTTTTTTCCTATAGTTCTGAGGTGGCAATGGGCATTTTTAAAATTCTAGAAACCTTGAACCTTGTAAGCTATTTTCCGTCCTTTTCTTCTCCCATCCCCATCTTCATCCCATTCCCCTTCCCTTGTCACTTAGCTTAATAGGTAATAAGGGGAAGAACTAACATTTGCTGAGTGCCTACTCTCCGATGACTACTATTTTTTAAATGAATTGTTACTGGAGTATATTTGCTTTACATGCTGTTAGTTTCTTGTTCAGTCACTCAGTCGTGTCCCACTCTTCGTAACCCCATGGACTGTAGCATGCCAAGCCTCCCTGTCTTTCACCATCTCCTGGAATTTGCTTAAACTCATGTCTGTTGTGTCAGTGGTACCATCCAACCATCTCATCTTCTGTCACCCCCTTCTCCTGCCTTCAGTCTTTCCAAAGACAGGGTCTTTTTAATTGAGTTGGCTCTTCACATCCGGTGGCCAAAGCATTGGAGCTTTAGTTTCAGCATCAGTCCTTCCAATGCATAATCAGTTTAATTTCCTTTAGGATTGACTTGTTTGATCGCCTTGCTGTCCAAGGGACTCTTAAGAGTCTTCTTCAGCACCACAACTCAAAAGCATCCAGTTCTTTGGCACTCAGCCTTCTTTATGGTTCATCTCTCACATCCATACATGACTACTGGAAAAACCATAACTTTGTCATAGCTTTTCTTCCAAGGGACAAGCATCTTTTAATTTCATGACTGCAGTCACTGCAGTGATTTTGGAGCCCAAGAAAAGAGAATCTGTCACTGTTTCCACTTTTTTCCCATCTATTTGCCATGAAGTGATAGGACTGGATTCCATGATCTTAGTTTTTTGATTGTTGAGCTTAAAGCCAGATTTTTTACTCTCCTCTTTCACCTTCATCAAGAGGCTCTTTAGTTCCTCTTCATTTTCTGCCATTAGGGTGGCATCATCTGCCCATCTGAGGTTATTGATAGTTCTCCCAGCAATCTTAAATCCAGCTTGTGCTTCATCCAGCCTGGCTTTTTTGCGTGATGTACACTGCATATAAGTTAAATAAGCAGGGTGACAGTATACAGCCTCGATGTACTTCTTCCCCAATTTTGAATCAATCGTTCTTCCATGTTTGGTTGTAACTGTTGCTTCTTGACCTCATACAGGTTTGGCAGGAGACAGGTCAAGTGATCTGATATTCCCATCGCTTTAAGAATTTTCCACAGTTTTTTGTGGTTCTTCTACACAGCAAAGTTAATCAGCTATCTGATGACTCCTATCCTAAACTCTACCTACATTAGCTCATTTAATCCTCATAACAACCCCTTGAGTAGGTAAAATAACTAAACCCACTTTACAGATGAGACAAAAGAAGTCCAGAATATCAAATAATCTGGCTAAGATTACATTTAGGGAGGACTGTATGGAGACACCCAAGATCCCTAAATGTCAGTAATTAACAAATTCCTGCTCTAAATTTTCTATTCTTATTGAAATGCACTTCATCTAAAATCAATTACAGACCACTGTTTTGTTNTTGAAGGATAATTGCTTTACAGTGTTTTTGTACTGGTTTCTGCCATACAACAACACAAATCAGTCATAACAATAGATTGATTCTCCTGGTCTTTCTTCCTTTAACTCTTGCTGATTTCACACAGCAAGTGGTGCTGGAAAAGATTCTTGAGGGTCCCTTCGACTGCAAGATCAAACCAGTCAATCCTAAAGAAATCAGTCCTGAGCTGATGCTGATGCTGATGCTGATGCTGAAGCTGAAGCTGAAGCTCTAATTGGCCACCAGATGGGAAGAACTGACTCACTGGAAAAGACCCTGATACTGAGAAAGATTGAAGGCAGGAGGAGAAGGGGATGACAGAGGATGGGATGGTTGGATGACATCACCGACTCGATGGACATGAGTTTGAGCAAGCTCTGGGAGTTGGTGATGGACAGGGAGGCCTGGCATGCTGCGGTCCGTGGGGTCGCAAAGAGTCAGACACGACTGAGTGACTGAACTGAACTAATCTCACACCTGATTCTGAGATCCACACAAACTGAACCCAGAGGTACCATATTCTTTGGCACTTGAATGCCTTTGCACATGTCCCTTTGTTGTCTGCCTGTTTGCTTTTGAAACTGGGGAGCATTCCGCCTTCCTTGAGCAGCCTTCCCTGACCCACCCAGGTGGACACTTATTTCCTCCCTCCTAGGCCCCCATGACTGCTTACATACCTCTCCACTGCAGTCTTCTTTCAAGATGTGTATAAGAGACAGACATTGCACCATATGGAAGTATTCGTCTTGCCGGGAGGGCTGGAGTGAGAAGCAAAAACTTGATCATAGTGGTCTTGGCGGAGTCTGCTATGATGTAAGGGAAGGGGAAATTGCAAATTTAGCACTAAGTTGGTTTTTCTCATTATTACCTAGAGTACAAGTGGCCCTTCTCATGCTTGAGATGCTCCCTCTCACTCGGGGGACTTGTGTAAAAAAATTATTCTTTTCCACACAAGATAGTCGAAATACACATAAGAATTTCCAGTCTCAATTTTGGCGAGGAAGGACCTGGGAACCAGGACTGGACACAGAGGGGGTGCTCATTTCATCCGTTGTTTCAGTGCCAGGATGGTGACCCCACAGGCCTCACCCTCTCAGGCCCCTCAGGCTTCTCTGCCCCATATAACCTTGTGTTCCTGATCCCGGTCAACTCCATTTTTGTTCACTCGAGTAAGGAACCTGAAAGTTAAAATAATGACTCCTCCTTCACCTGCACTCCCACCTATCTAGTTACTTGCTGGTTTCTATTTGTGCTGTGCTCCGAATCGCTCATATTTGACCTCCACGGCTTTCCCTACCACCCTCACTGGAATTGAGACCTCCTTTGATCCCTCACCAGAACCTCTCGGGAGCCTCCCTCCCACTTGTCTGTTTTTCATTTGGTCCTCATCTAATCCATCTTTTTTTCCTTCTACTATCAGAATTAACTTTCTAAAACCAAATCCTTTCATTTCATGCCTCTGCTTAGAGCCTGACAGCAGCCCCTGTTCTCTCTCTAATCCATCTGTGTGGCCCTGGGGGCATCAGCATCCAAGATTCGACCTATCCTGTTTCCCCCACCCCCCACTGATTTTAATAATTTATCATAGTTTCTTAAAAATTTTTTAATTGAAGGATAATTGCTTTACAGTGTTTTTGTACTGGTTTCTGCCATACAACAACACAAATCAGTCATAACAATAGATTGATTCTCCTGGTCTTTCTTCCTTTAACTCTTGCTGATTTCACACAGCAAGTGGTGCTGGAAAAGATTCTTGAGGGTCCCTTCGACTGCAAGATCAAACCAGTCAATCCTAAAGAAATCAGTCCTGAGCATTTATTCAATGATGCTGATGCTGAAGCTGAAGCTCTAATAATCTGGCCACCAGATGGGAAGAACTGACTCACTGGAAAAGACCCTGATACTGAGAAAGATTGAAGGCAGGAGGAGAAGGGGATGACAGAGGATGGGATGGTTGGATGACATCACCGACTCGATGGACATGAGTTTGAGCAAGCTCTGGGAGTTGGTGATGGACAGGGAGGCCTGGCATGCTGCGGTCCGTGGGGTCGCAAAGAGTCAGACACGACTGAGTGACTGAACTGAACTAATCTCACACCTGATTCTGAGATCCACACAAACTGAACCCAGAGGTACCATATTCTTTGGCACTTGAATGCCTTTGCACATGTCCCTTTGTTGTCTGCCTGTTTGCTTTTGAAACTGGGGAGCATTCCGCCTTCCTTGAGCAGCCTTCCCTGACCCACCCAGGTGGACACTTATTTCCTCCCTCCTAGGCCCCCATGACTGCTTACATACCTCTCCACTGCNGTTGAGTTTTAAGCCAACTTTTTCACTCTCCTCTTTCACTTTCATCAAGAGACTCTTTAGTTCTTCTTCACTTTCTGCCATAAGGGTGGTGTCATGTGCATATCTGAGGTTATTGATATTTCTCCCAGCTATCTTGATTCCAGCTTGTGCTTCATCCAGGCCAGCCTTTCTCATGATGTACTCTGCATATAAGTTAAATTAGCAGGGTGACAGTATACAGCCTTGACGTACTCCTTTCCCTATTTGGAACCAGTCTGTTGTTCCATGTCTAGCTCTTAACTTGCTTTCTGACCTGCGCATGGATTTCTCAAGAGGCAGGTCAGGTGGTCTGGTATTCCTATCTCTTTCAGAATTTTACATAGTTTGTTGTGATGTACATAGTGAAAAACTTTGACATAGTCAATGAAGCAGAAATAAATGTTTTTCTACAANTGACCTGCGCATGGATTTCTCAAGAGGCAGGTCAGGTGGTCTGGTATTCCTATCTCTTTCAGAATTTTACATAGTTTGTTGTGATGTACATAGTGAAAAACTTTGACATAGTCAATGAAGCAGAAATAAATGTTTTTCTACAACTCTTGCTTTTTCCATGATCCAGCGGATGTTGGCAATTTGATCTCTGGCTCCTCTGCCTTTTCTAAAACCAGCTTGAACATCTGGAAGTTCACGGTTCACGTACTGTTGAAGCCTGGCTTGGAGAATTTTGAGCATAACTTTGCTAGTGTGTGAGATGAATGCAATTGTGTGGTAGTTTGAGCATTCTTTGCCCTTTCTTGGGATTGGAATGAAAACTGACCTTTTCCAGTCCTGTGGCCGCTGCTGAGTTTTCCAAATTTGCTGGCATATTGAGTGTAGCACTTTCACAGCATCATCTTTTAAGATTTGAAATAGCTCAACTGGAATTCTATCACCTCCACTAGCTTTGTTCATAGTAATGCTCCCTAAGCCCCACTTGACTTTGCATTCCAGGATGTCTGGCACTAGGTGAGTGATCACACCATTGTGATTATCTGGGTCGTGAAGATCTTTTTTGTATCTTCTGTGTATTCTTGCCACCTAATCTTCGGCTTCTGTTAGGTCCATACCATTCCTGTCCTTTAACGTGCCCATCTTTGCATGAAGTGTTCCTTTGGTATCTCTAATTTTCTTGAAGAGATCTTTAGTCTTTCCCATTCTATTGTTTTCCTCTATTTCTTTGCACTGATCACTGAGGAAGGCTTTCTTATCTCTCCTTGCTATTCTTTGGAACTCCGCATTCAAATGGGTATCTCTTTCCTTTTCTCCTTTGCTTTTCGTTTCTCTTCTTTTCACAGCTATTTGTAAGGCCTCCTCAGACAGCCATTTTGCTCTTTTGCATTTCTTTTCCTTGGGGTTGGTCTTGGCTCCTGTCTCCTGTACATTGTCACGAATCTTCATCCACAGTTCTTCAGGCACACTATCAGATCTAATCCCTTGAATCTATTTGTCACTTCCACTGTATAATCATAAGAGATTTGATTTAGGTTATCCATGAATGGTCTAGTGGTTTTCCCTACTTCCTTCAATTTAAGTCTGAATTTGGCAATAAGTTCATGATCTGAGCTGCAGTCAGCTCCAGTCTTGTTTTTGCTGACTGTATAGAGCCTCTCCATCTTTGGCTGCAAAGAATAAAATCAATCTGATTTTGGTATTGACCAATTGGTGATGTCTGTGTGTAGAGTCTTCTCTTGTGTTGTTGGAAGAGGGTGTTTGCTATGACCAGTGCATTCACTTGGCAAAACTCTATTATTGCCCTGCTTCATTCTGCATTCCAAGGCCAAATTTGCCTGTTCCTCCAGGTGTTTCTTGACTTCCTACTCTTGCATTCCAGTCCCCTATAATGAAAAGGACATCTTTTTTGGGTGTTAGTTCTAGAAGGTGTTGTAGGTCTTCATAGAACCATTGAACTTCAGCTTCTTCAGCATTACTGGTTGGGGCGTAGACTTGGATTACTGTGATACTGAATGGTTTGCCTTGGAAATGAACAGAGATCATTCTGTTGTTTTTGAGATTGCATCCAAGTACTGCATTTCAGACTCTTTAGTTGACTATGAGGGCTACTCCATTTCTTCTAAGGGATTCCTACCCACAGTAGTAGATACAGTGGTCATCTGAATTAAATTCACCTATTCCAGTCGATTTTTGTTCGCTGATTCCTAAAATGTCAATGTTCACTCTTGCCATCTCCTGTTTAACCACTTCCAATTTGCCTTGATTCATGGACCTAACATTTTGGGTTCCTATGCAATATTGCTCTTTATGGCATCAGACTTTGCTTGTATCACCAGTCACATCTACAAATAGGTGTTGTTTTTGCGTTGGCTCTGTCTATTCTTTCTTTCTGGAGTTACAGTAGGTTCTTATTAGTATCTATTTGATATATAGTAGTGTGTGTATGTCAATCCAAGTTTCCCAATTTATCTCTCCCCTCCTTTATCCCCTGATAACCATGTTTGTTTTCTATATCTATACCTCTGCTTCTGTTCTGTAAATAAGTTCATTTGTACCCCTTTTTGGGGGGCTTCCCAGGTGTCAATAGTGGTAAAGAATTTGCCTGCCAATGCAGAAGACATAAGAGACGTGGGCTTGATCCCTGGGTGGGGAAGATCCCCTAGAAGAGGAAATGGCAACCCACTCCAGTATTCTTGTGTGGAGAATCCCCACGGACAGAGGATCCTGGTGGGCTTACAGTCCATAGGGTTGCAAAGCGTTGGACATGACTGAAGCAACTTGGCATGTACCCTTTTTTTTGATTCTACATTTAAGCAATATCATGTTTGTCTTTCTGTGTCCGAGTTACTTCGCTCTGTATGTTAGTCTCTAGGTCCATCAGTGTTGTTGCAAATAGCATTATTTTGTTCTTTTTGTGGCTGACTAATATTCCAGTGTGGATATGTACCATATCTTCTCTATCCGTTCCTCTGTTGATGGACATTTAGGTTGCTTTCATCTCCTGGCTATTGTAAATAGTGCTGTAATGAACATTGGGGTGTATTATCTTTTCAAATTGTGGTTTCCTCTGGGAGAGGAGCTGTATTTTATTCACATTTGGGTTTCTAGATCATAGCTCTGTGAAAGAGGTTAAAGAGGTGCTCATTATATACTTGGCAGAGGGAGACAGGGATGGGGAGTGAAGTGTGAGAAGCATTTCTGCCTTGCAGATTGGAAGTAGGAATATGAATACCAAAGCTTGGTCATATCCCGACTGCTTTGCCTTCCTGTGTTGGGATTTACACAGGTAACTGGAATGTTCACAGGTAACTGTTGTTGGCTTGAGGAAGCAGGTATCAGTGCTGTTACTGGGGTGGCCCAAGCAGATCTAAGCCACTGTGACATACCCAGGCACTGACTTGTCCTGTGTCACCAAAGATCTGAGATGCCGACAGCATGGAGTCTTTACCCATGGGTGTCTGCGAGCCTCCTCAAAGAACATAGCATATATTGCATTTGCTCATGTACATTTTTCTGTAGAGAGGATCTCTAACATTAATTAAAATTCAGGGATATTAGGTGTTGCTAGTAGCTCTTTCATCTCCCAAAAGGACCATGTAGAACTGGGCCATTCAGACTTGAAAACCAGAACACAACCCTCAACACGTTCAAACATTTATAAAACACCAAACTGTTCAATGAAAAACTCTTAACACACTGTTCTTAATCTTAGGCAGTTAATGTTACTGCTTTAGGGACTTCCCTGGTGGTCCAGTGGTTAAGACTCTGTGCTCCCCATGCAGGGGCCTGGGTTTAATCCCTGGTCAGGGAACTAGATCCCACGTGCCACAACTTTAAATCCACATGTGGCAGCTAAGACTTTGTGCAGCCAAATAAACATATAAATAGTTTAAAATACCTTACTGCTCTGGAGTCAGCTCCTATGTTTATGCTTTGAAAGATTGTTAGCCTCTGTCCCACTTAAAACCTAAAGAGTTCAGCTTCATGATTAACATGCAGATAGCATCCAAAGGTGAGCATTTCTTTATGTTATTGAAGAGCACATGAGACTTGGGCCAATTTGGGGATGATTTTAAGAATCAATATGACTATATCAGGCAATTGTGAGCCCTTCTCTGTTTGATAACCCGAGTCAGATGTGGTGGGAGGAAGGGAGGGCAACCAGGTGCTTGCTTCAGTCAGGCAGTTCAGTCGCTCAGTCGTGTCTGACTCTTTGCGACTCCATGAATCGCAGCACACCAGGCCTCCCTGTCCATCACCAACTCCCAGAGTTCACTCAAACTCACATCCANCTTTTTTGCAATTCACAGTGTAACTGTTACCGGAAGGGGGACCCCTCTCAGAGCCCAAGAGTGGGCTCTTGTGTAACACTGGGAAATACACTGTCCGAGGAGACACAGGTACTGAGAAAGCAAGAGACTTTGATTGGGAAGAGGCCAGAGGGCATCAGGGTAAGGGCACCCAAGAGAGCTGCCCTGCTCCATGGCACGCGGTCTTAGAAACACTGAGAAAGCCTTAGAAATACTGGAAAATTTCTGACACTTAACTTCAGTTGAGAATTTGACATAATGTGTACGACAGTGAAATACAACAGGTGTAAGAGCATGTTCAGGATGCCTGGCACAATGTTGGAGCTAGGTATAAGGGAGAGCCAGCGTGCCTTTGGGGGGCAGGAAACTCACATCCCGGCTTAATCTTGCCGTGCATTCTGAGCTGCCTCCCAGCTTCTGAGAGTCGGTCCCTTATTTGTGATTTGGTAATAATACTATGGCTTCTGTGCGTTCGATCCCTGGGGTCACAAAGAGTCCAAGAGGACTTAGCCACTCAACCAGCACCACCACACCAACGCTGCGGCTGCCCGGGTGGCGCGTGGTAAGGAGTCCGCCTGCCGATGCGTGAGACCCGAGAGGCTAGGTTGGAGCCCTGGGTGGGTAAGATGCCCTGGAGCGGTGGTGGTGGTCCAATTCTTGTGACCCCATGGACTGTACCCCACCAGGCTCCTCTGTCCATGGACTTCTCCAGGCAAGAATCTGGAGTGGGTAGCCATTCCCTTCTCCAGGGGAGCTTCCCCACCCAGGGATTGAACCCGGGTCTCCTGCTCTGCAGGCGGACTCTTTACTGACTGAGGCGCCAGGGAAGCCCCGGGAGTAGGGCTACATCGCCTGGAGTGGGAAATGGCAACCCCGCCCAGCATTCTTGCCTGGAAAATTCCCTGGACGGAGGAGCCTGGAGGGGCTACAGTAAAGAGCAGGACCGGCCTGACCTCAGGAAGAGAATCAGTCCAGATACTCCTCTGAGTAAATCCTGAGATTTAAAAGGGAAAAAGAGAATGAAGAGCACCTCCTAAAGACTCAGAGTTTGCAAAGACAGTGGCTCATTATTACAGAANAAGAGCAGGACCGGCCTGACCTCAGGAAGAGAATCAGTCCAGATACTCCTCTGAGTAAATCCTGAGATTTAAAAGGGAAAAAGAGAATGAAGAGCACCTCCTAAAGACTCAGAGTTTGCAAAGACAGTGGCTCATTATTACAGAATAACAGCCAGCGCTGCGTGCCTGCTCCTGGACCGCCTTCTGGTCTCTGCCCCAGGACCCGGCCGAGAGGGGAGCAGCTAGGAGACCGGGAGCGGGGTAAGCCGTTAGTTACTGCGGCTTCCCTGCGGGCGGCTCAGACGGTGAACTATCAGCCCGCAATGCGGGAGGCCTGGGTTCGAATCCTGGGTCGGGAGGATCCCCTGGAGGAGGGCATGGCAACCCACTCCAGTATTCTTGCCTGGAGAATCCCATGGACAGAGGGGCCTGGCGGGCTGCAGTCCATGGGGTCGCAGAGAGTCGGACGCGACTTGAGCGGCTAAGCCCGAGGCGTCACTGGAGTTTTGTTTCACAAAACCGCGCTGTCAGCTGAGCTGCCTGGGGCTCTCCACACCGCCTGCTCGCCTGGGTCCATGCACAGGAGGGGGGTGCGCGCTGAACCCTCTCTCCTCAGTAGCCCTCACTACGTTTAAGAGGAATGTGATTTACAATTGAAAGCACAGAAGCTCGGGTGGGGGAGGACTGTGTGCACAGCATTCAGGTGTAGCAAGGTCGCAACAGCGGAGCGGGGCGGGGAGCGGCGTCTGACCCTCCGTCCCTCCCACGACCCCCTCCCCCTGCGCGGCTTTGCTCCCGGGTCCCCCTCGGGTTATCTGGCTGAACCACTGTGGATGGAAAAACAGGGCTGGGCCGGCTGTGTGGAAAGCCTTTGAAAGCGGAGGAAACCGGTCACCACAGCGTGACTATCAGCTGAGAGATCGCGGCCTGGCCACTCNAGCCACTGTCTTTGCAAACTCTGAGTCTTTAGGAGGTGCTCTTCATTCTCTTTTTCCCTTTTAAATCTCAGGATTTACTCAGAGGAGTATCTGGACTGATTCTCTTCCTGAGGTCAGGCCGGTCCTGCTCTTTACTGTAGCCCCTCCAGGCTCCTCCGTCCAGGGAATTTTCCAGGCAAGAATGCTGGGCGGGGTTGCCATTTCCCACTCCAGGCGATGTAGCCCTACTCCCGGGGCTTCCCTGGCGCCTCAGTCAGTAAAGAGTCCGCCTGCAGAGCAGGAGACCCGGGTTCAATCCCTGGGTGGGGAAGCTCCCCTGGAGAAGGGAATGGCTACCCACTCCAGATTCTTGCCTGGAGAAGTCCATGGACAGAGGAGCCTGGTGGGGTACAGTCCATGGGGTCACAAGAATTGGACCACCACCACCGCTCCAGGGCATCTTACCCACCCAGGGCTCCAACCTAGCCTCTCGGGTCTCACGCATCGGCAGGCGGACTCCTTACCACGCGCCACCCGGGCAGCCGCAGCGTTGGTGTGGTGGTGCTGGTTGAGTGGCTAAGTCCTCTTGGACTCTTTGTGACCCCAGGGATCGAACGCACAGAAGCCATAGTATTATTACCAAATCACAAATAAGGGACCGACTCTCAGAAGCTGGGAGGCAGCTCAGAATGCACGGCAAGATTAAGCCGGGATGTGAGTTTCCTGCCCCCCAAAGGCACGCTGGCTCTCCCTTATACCTAGCTCCAACATTGTGCCAGGCATCCTGAACATGCTCTTACACCTGTTGTATTTCACTGTCGTACACATTATGTCAAATTCTCAACTGAAGTTAAGTGTCAGAAATTTTCCAGTATTTCTAAGGCTTTCTCAGTGTTTCTAAGACCGCGTGCCATGGAGCAGGGCAGCTCTCTTGGGTGCCCTTACCCTGATGCCCTCTGGCCTCTTCCCAATCAAAGTCTCTTGCTTTCTCAGTACCTGTGTCTCCTCGGACAGTGTATTTCCCAGTGTTACACAAGAGCCCACTCTTGGGCTCTGAGAGGGGTCCCCCTTCCGGTAACAGTTACACTGTGAATTGCAAAAAATTTGAAGAAATAGTCTTTCAGTATTCAAAAACCACTGACTACTTCTTTTCTTCAACAAAGAAGCCAGTCACGTTACATATGTCTTCATTGTTTCATTTTTGTCCTACTCATCAATGTAAATAAAAATACCAGCCAACCACCATTGGAACTACACTCGTTTGTCAGTTGCAACCAAATGTTGGCAACAGAAACTAGAGCTGAACAAAAATCAATGAAAGCATACTGTGAAAATCAATAGGCGAAATGGAATTTATATGAAAAAATATTATTGCTATTTGTAATTTGGGTGATACACATCCATTATATCATAAAATTTATGATAAACAAATGTACCTATTTTGGAGGGAGAGCCAGTTTTTAAGCATGTACAGTGCAACACAAAATCTTCATAGTTTGCTGAGAACTAGCCCTTAATGTCAACACGCTCAAAAAAGAATGGATTTGGGGTGTGTGCGAAAACTTGTTTCTCATATTTTATATTTACAAACAGATGAGTTCCAATGTTTCTTTAAAATTATATACCTCTACTTTCGCTACTTTTGTGAAATTGGCAGATGAGGTAAGCAAAGTATTTCCCTTTTTCTTGCATGAGCAAACATGTCTTATTCTTGCTAAAGATGCTTGTAAATAAATGAGATCAAACTCACAGATATGAGAGGAAATTCAGAACAGTGACAATAATCTAGAGTTTCTTCTTAAATGGCTCCTTCTGGTGGAAACATAATAAAAAGGTTCACTTCAGTGTTTAAACTGCCAACGATGTTCAGGAGAGTGGGCTTCAGCGTCGACAGAGCCTGAGCCTCAGTGACTTCTCTAAGTGCCAGTGTTTTCATGTGTAAAATGAGGACAACAGCACCTCGGTCTGTTAAATTAAATTAAATTAAATGAGATACAATCCTAAATATACTTAGCAAGTGTGGGTATGTGTGCCAAGAAGCAACTGCGACGGCTTCTCTTCCTCTCGTTCCTGTAAAACACTGCAATTTCAGTTCCTCAACCAGCCTGCATTCTGAAAGCCAGGATCAGTATCTTACTCATCTTTCTGTCTCTCAAGCGCCTAGCAGCATGCCTTGGGGAAAGCAGTTACTCGATAGCCATCCGCTGGATAAAATTACCCTTAACAGAATCTTTAGCTCCAGGTGTCTCCAGGAAACCTTATATTTGGCAATTGTATTTGAAGAATGAAGGTATTTTGTGGTTCTCTAGCATGCTGTACATCTGTGTATATGTGTATATATGCCTATCTATATAGAATATATAGGACTTACAACTTTCTGATAATTGTAAGAGCTCCCAAGAGTCATTAGTTTTGCAGCCATTAGAAGGTCAACTTATTCTATAAAGAATGGANTACATCTGTGTATATGTGTATATATGCCTATCTATATAGAATATATAGGACTTACAACTTTCTGATAATTGTAAGAGCTCCCAAGAGTCATTAGTTTTGCAGCCATTAGAAGGTCAACTTATTCTATAAAGAATGGAGCTATTTCAGAGAGATGCAATGTCTATTCTCCTAAGTAGAAAATGGTTGTCTTTTTTTTAGATGTAGCAGGCTCTCAAGAGGACAGGGAGGAAGCAAAGAAGATCTAGACTCTTTCCCACGGGCCTGGATGTTGCCATTCAGTTGACTAAAGCAAGCCAGGGCTAAACTCTGAGGTAGCTGTGGACAGACACACCCATCCTCAGACAGTCCCTCAGTGTCTTCAAAGGCTGTGTTGTGCAGGATTCACACTGGGGTGGGCCCAGGGTGCCATCCTCAATGACAAAGTCAAAGGCCAAGTCAAAGGCCTTTGTTAAAGCTGCTGCTGCTGCTGCTGCTGCTGCTAAGTCACTTCCATCGTGTCCGACTCTGTGCGACCCCATAGACGGCAGCCCACCAGGCTCCCCCGTCCCTGGGATGCTCCAGGCAAGAACACTGGAGTGGGTTGCCATTGCCTTCTCCATTCCTAAAGCTATCAGCACTTAAAATAAACAGTCTCTGTTGCAACTATTCACCTCTGCCTTTGCAGCAGTCCTAGATCACATAAACAAATGAACTTGACTGTTTCCCAGTAAAACTTCACCAAAAACATGTGGTGAGCCAGATTTGGCCTCTGGATCACAGTTGCTGGGTCTGCTGTATAGCATCACCCATCCCCTCCCTTCCCTGACTGCCTGTCAAGGAAACCCAAGATATCCCTATGGCTTGTCCATAAATATGTCAGCATCTCTAAAAGACAAAAATCCTTTAGTAATAATATGCGATTGTTATGTGAGCGTGTATGTTAGTCACTCAGTTGTGTCCGGCTTTTTGTGATACCATGAACTGTATGTAGCCCATCAGGCTCCTCTGTCCATGGAATTTTTCAGACAAGAAGACTGGAGTGGGTTAACATTTGCTTCTCCTTGGGATCTCCCCAAACAAGGGATCAAACCTGCGTCTCCTGCATTGCAGTCAGATGCTTTACCATCTTAGCCACCAAGGAAGTCCACTGATTTATATACTATATTATGTCTTAATGACCTGGATAACCACAATGGTGTGGCTACTCACCTAGAACTTAACATCCTGGAGTGTGAAGTCAAGTGGAGCTTAGCAAGAATTACTACAAAAAAAGCTAGTGGAGGTGATGGAATTCCAGTTGAGCTATTTCAAATCCTAGAACTGATGCTGTTAAAGTGCTACACTCAATATGCCAGCAAATTTGGAACACTCAGCAGTGGCCACAGGACTGNGACAAGCTTAAATATCACATCTTTCCTAGCTCCCATTTTGACCATGATGTTTCTCTGCCCCTTGCCCACCAGGGGATTGTTATCACTCTTCACTGAAATGCAAATCCCTGGAAGAACCTCATCATCCCATTTCCTTGAACTTTAGTGACTAAAAATCTCCTTTAAGAAATCTTCTGTCATTAAACCACATTCACCTTTCATCCCAGACTTTCATTATATCTATATATGTATATTGGATTATGATTTATCAGTCTCTATAAAATAGTGGTCCCCAATCTTTTTGGCAACAGGGACTGAATTCGTGGAAGATAATTTTTCCATGAACCAGGGTGGAGGAAGTGAGAGTTTCAGTTAAATTCAAGTGCATTATATTTATTGTGTACTTCATGTTTTTTCATATTATATCAGCCCCACCTCAGATCAGACATTAGATTCCGGAAATTGAGGACCCTAGCTGTATAGCATATGTTCACTAATAGGAATATATGTTTTCAACAACACTCCAAGATTAGGGAGTCAACAGTAAAATGGAAAATGCCTGGGATTTGGAGTCAGACAGATCCACTTTTAGAACATAGCTCCATTACTGTGTGATCCTGGGAAAGTAACTTGCTCTCTCTGAGCCTTCTTTATCAGTCAATTGGGGATGATAATATCTAACTTCCAAGTTGTCGTGAGGACAAAATGAGAATGAAATAATGTGTATGTAAAAGTCGTGTCCAGTGGCCAGCATATACTTATTCCTCAATATATAATTCCCTCCCTTTCCTACCTTCCATGTGTTTCTCAAGCTTATTATCCATTAGTCTTTAAGTGGCTTTAGCATCAGGAACTGCTTCCAGCTAAGCACCAGCTCAGAGTTCCTACAAAATGGATATTCAGGTGTGTGATAGAGGTGTACACTTCCCACCTCNTGTGTATGTAAAAGTCGTGTCCAGTGGCCAGCATATACTTATTCCTCAATATATAATTCCCTCCCTTTCCTGCCTTCCATGTGTTTCTCAAGCTTATTATCCATTAGGCTTTAAGTGGCTTTAGCATCAGGAACTGCTTCCAGCTAAGCAGCACCTCAGAGTTCCTACAAAATGGATATTCAGGTGTGTGATAGAGGTATACACCTCCCACCTCCTTCTGTCACTCTTCTCACCAGGGCCGCTGGGCCCCTCAAAGGCCTGCATTCTCACTACCAGCAGCATATCAGAAGGAAGTCTCTGGGTTTCAGAGCATAACACCTACAATCAATGAGAGAATGCCATCAGTGCAGATACCAGGCACATTGACTGGAGGCCCCAACTCACCTGCCAGAACCAGCTTCCCTGAAGCAGGAAAAGGCTTGTCCGCAGGAGTTCCACGGTTATATTGGTCTGTATGAAGAGCTCCATGAAGGCAGCCAGGCCTGTTGAAAATATGACCATGACCAGAAGCTTGTGCACGAAGACATCCAGCATTTCCCGGCCGTGAGTGTGATTGTAGAAGACAAACGCTGTCAGAGGCAGAAAAAATCATTTGCCTTTGTCAGTGAAACTATCTACTGTTTCCCTCATACACAACTTTCATAAACACACACATTTATTTGTCCAAAATATCAGATGCCCACTGCTTCCTACAATATTGGAAACTCTAGCATTTGAGGGGATTTCCCAGGTGGCACAGTGGTAAAGAATCCACCTGCCAATGCAGGAGGTGCAGGAAATGTGGATTCGATCCTTGGGTCTGGAAGATCACCTGGAGTAGGAAATGGCAGCCTACTCCAGTATTCTTGCCTGGAAAAATCTCATGGACAAAGGAGCCTGGTGGGCTACAGTTCATGGGGTGGCAAAAGAGTCGGACATGACTGAGCACACAGCATTTTTGGAGTCATCACTACCTCTTTAGGATGGAATCTTTGAAATTTCCTTTCCCCTTCCCCAGGTTTTATTCTCTTCTCCACTATATCATGACATTTTCTATAACTATATTTCAAAGCCATCTTTTATGCAAAAATAAGAATAATAAGCATGAAGGGAACAGTGAAACAAGTATTGAAGTGAACAGACAGATGAATGAGACAAACCCTCACCTTAAGAAATTCAGTCCACTGAAGGCAGTAAATATATACACAAGTCTTAAGAGTGAAATTTGATGGGTATGATAAGATTCTCTGGAAGCTCCCAAGAAATAGTAACTAACCATATTTTTTAATTCCATGGACAGAGATGCTGGCTTCAGTTTCATCCTTTTCATTTAGATGAGAGGGAAAAGATGTTCACTGAAAATATGGTAACACCCTGAGATAAAGAGAATCATGGCATCATGGCTGGTGCCCAACCAAAGCTCTTACCTTTGGATATGAGAGGCAAAGTGGACATTAGGAAAGACTATCTCTTGATAATGGGGAGATTTTTCTAGTTCTACAAACAATCTATCCTTACATATAAAATAAATGAAAACAAATCATTAAATACTTGTTTTCAGTGTTTCCTTCCGTACAGAGTAACAGGGAGGCTAATGGAAAAAAGAATGTTAGGACTTCATTTTCATGAGACTGGATTTTTTGGACCCTATTTATCATGTAATGGTGGAGTTTGACTATATCAATATTAGATTTGGAAGCTACTCTACTGTGAGTGGTCTCCTCGTTTGAGGATATTTATGCTTCACTATTCTTAGCTCAATTTTATATGTCAAAAATAGAAATGATGATCATCTCTTGGATAAATCAGAGATAAAACATGGCTGTCATTGTTGTTGATTTATTGCTTAGTCGTAACAGACAAGTTCTGCAACCCCAACGGATGGAGCCCACTAGGCCTCTCTGTCCATGGAATTCTCCAGACAAGAATACTGGAGTAGATGTTTCTTTAAGAAAATGTGAAATGTAAATAAAACACATTGAATGACTGGGCTTGCCCAGTTGTACTAAATGAGTCCGTGTGTGTGTGTGTGTCAGTATTCAGTCATGTCCAGCTCTTTGTCACCCCATGGACTATAGCCCACCAGCCTCCTCTGTCCATTGAATTCTCCAGGCAAGGATACTGGAGTGGTAGCCATTTCCTTCTTCAGGGGATCTTCCTGACACAGGGGTCAAACCCAGGTCTCTTGCATTGCAGGCAGATTCTTTATGAACTGATCCACCAGGAAAGCCCAAATGAGTCAGTAGGGAAGGAAAATCTTTGGCATCTTGTCTGGGACATCTCAATAGCTCACCATGGCCTAAACCAAACAGATGACCTTGTGGGCCAAGGCTATACCAGGACACAAAAGAAATATTATTGTAAAGGGCTAGACAAATGTCCAAGAATAATGAAAGGTATATGAAAATACTCATACTCACCCTCCACAAATAAAGCATTTGATAACATTAACTTGCTAAAGGAGGCAGGAAGTGAAATGATGGTAGAAGATAAGATGTTTGTCACACCCAGCAGCCCAAAGAAGAAGTACATGGTAAAATGCTGCCAGCTCAGGAGCTGGACCCATTGACCCTCTTGGTAGTCATACAAGGTCAGGTGTGGTCCTCCAGGTAAAAACTGTTCTCCAAGGATGCCTGCAGAGGGATATATCACACTTTAAGCCATCTTTCCCCAATTTTACTAAAAAAGGAAGATGCAGAAGGACCAGCCTACTTCTTAGCCCAATATGTTATCTTTTTATAACACTGATTCTTCTATCTGGGCTGTCACCTAACAACTGAGCACTGGTTCTTTAGGCTGGTTTTGAAGCTTCAAAGATTGGTTTGGATAATCACTCTTAGTCAAAGATAGTGAGTTTCATCAAACAGCTGTTTTAGATCTTCAAAACTAATGGTCTTAGTTCCACAGAGTTCCCTGATTAGTTCCCCTGATGGCCTTAGTTCCTACTTTAATCTAATGACTAGATAAATCCTGAGTAATTTTAGATTTAGATTTGTGAGATTAATCCTATAGCATCTGATTAATTCTTCTTACATAGTGCATCTTTGGGTAGTGAGTTGTGCTTGGTTCAGGATTAAAATGCTAGAGTTTAGCTTCTCCTCAGTTAAGGATAACTGAGAAAGCACACACAGATATAGCATACAGTCTACATTCTGAAAAACTTTCTTGAAGATGCTGCTTCATCTGTTAATCTATAGAATTTGGCAAGGAAATTCCTCTCTTTGAAAAATAGTTGATCCACAGTTGGATGACTATCGCAAAGACCTCTCATCATGAACAAAGCATGAAGAAATCTAAAGAAAAATTAGGAAGTTTTGCCTTCAGTAAAGGAGAGGCTGAAGTAGAACTCTAAAAACACAGAATATTTTTACAGAATCATAGAACCAATGGAAAGGCCTTACAATCATCTGGCCCAACTTCCCTCTCTAATTTAGTAACTATACAAAAAGGATGAGCACAGAAGACAAGGTTTTCTTCAACCTGAACCCTGTGGATAGCCTATCAGCGATAATTTATTATTGATACTTTCCCATAATCACTTATCTTTGTGACATTTTGAAAAATGGCTTTGGATAGAGTTAACTTTTTCAGGCCTCAGAATAACTGACATAAAATTATCTTAAAGGCTTCAACTAAATCTAAAAAGGAAACTCACCTTGAGTGGACAGGAAAGTTAATTGCTATGACTAACTCATAAGGAATAGCCCTTTGTATGACATGAAGTATAAGTTCTAATAAATTATACAAAGTAGAAATTACAATTAGAATAGGTATTCAGGTATTTTAAATAAAATATTTATTTTAGCAATTTTTTGTTTTGATATTGAATTTTCTCTTTGCATGTGAAAATACCCCCAAAAGCAAACAGAACACAGAAAAGGGTCACTCACCAGTTAAAGCCATTCCAACTAATACGATTCCTTCCAAAATTTCAATTCGGTGGAATAATGCTTTGGAATCAATGTAAGAAGTCCGTTTCTGCTTTTTGAAGGCATGTTTCAGAATGCACTTTATAGTCCACCAAATCCCCATGATAAAAAAGCAGGATCCAGGGAGAGCATGGCCTTTGAAATTCCCCATAACTACCAAAATAAGAACATAGAGAAGATGAAGGTGTTTCATTTCCAAAACTTGGCCCAAACATCATTTAGTCCTATATACTATCTTCTGATGGTGGTAAATATATACTGCTGAGTCAGAGGATCCAGTATAACTGTCGACCAACATAGACCAATCAACGATACCATCAAGCAGAAAGACAGACGTTCGTTGAACACTTAACCTTGTTCTAGCACTGTGTCTACTGGTTTAGATGTGATCTCTAACCTCATTTTCACAATATACCCACGAATCAGGGGTTAAATCACATTTTCAATTGCGATACAGGTGTGCTGCCCCTGCTGCTACGTCGCTTCAGTCGTGTCCGACTCTGTGTGACTCCATAGATGGCAGCCCGCCAGGCTCCCCCGTCCCTGGGATTCTCCAGGCGAGAACACTGTAGTGGGTTCCCATCTCCTCTTCCAATGCATGAAAGTGAAAGTGAAGTCGCTCAGTTGTGTCTGACTCTTCGTGACTCCATGGACTGCAGCCTACCAGGTTCCTCCGTCCATGCGATTTTCCAGGCAAGAGTACTAGAGTGGGTTGCCATTGTCTTCTCCCAGATACAGATGTAGAGAAGTGAAATTACTTATCCAAATCTCACAATTATTTTTAAAGAACTTTCACTGTTTTTAACAAGGAGCTCAAAAGAGCTCTTAAAAGTGATAGTGTGTACTCAGCCAACACACTTTTAATCATATTTGAAAGATAGTAATAAGAAAGTTGGGAGAAGGCAATGGCAACCCACTCCAGTACCCTTGCCTGAAAAATCCCATGGACAGAGGGGCCTGGTAGGCTGCAGTCCATGGGATTGTTAGGAGTCAGACATGACTGAGTTCACTTTCGTGCACTGGAGAAGGAAATGGCAACCCACGCCAGTATTCTTGCCTCTAGAATCCCAGGGACGAGGGAGCCTGATGGGCTGCCGTTTATGGGGTCGCAGAGAGTCGGACACGACTGAAGCAACTTAGCAATAGGGAAGTTCTGTCTTTATGTTTAAAACTCGAAGTGATATGAAATAGCCTACAAAAAAAATTAAGTAGGTAATTTCAGAGTATCAAACATCAAGTGTGTGGAAGAGACCACTAGCGCTCATCAAATATCTGTGTACTCTTCCACACACTTTTCCCAGCCTCTTCTCCATTTTAATCAGAACCATGTTTCTAGTTCTATCCAGCAGATTGTGGCATTTGTCACTTTCATGCTAAGTCAGTTAAGAGCTTATGTGACTCCTTTAGCTTGTTTTTCCCCTGCTTTGGCAACCTTGGCATGGCATATCTACAACATAGAAGACAGTCAGCCAGATAGCATTACATTTTTGCAGGAAACAACTCTTTAAGTCATTAAAAGTTGACATTTAACAGCTTAATCCAGCAGATTCAGAGGGATACCAAGCCAAATCAAATTGTAAATTCTGTAAACATAACTGCTACATGATCGAGCAATTAAAAAACAGAAATATCCTCCTTTTTTCATCAGTGCTATAGAAAACCAGGCTTGAATTGAATTGCTACATGATCAAGCAATTTTTTGGTCTTGACCAAATATGTCTTGAATTCAGTCTTATAGAAAATCAGTCTTGAATTATATGAGTTTCCGTGAGCAGTCCTTTGTTCAAAGCTAATGTACCTTCCACAGAATAACAAACAAAGAACTCAAAATCATCCCTGTGGATCTGACAGCAGATCAGTGCAGAAGAACTCATGAAAGGGGGATTTCAGGATTCTCCTCAGCCCAGCAGGGCTGGGTGCTGGACCTCTTGATTTGGGACAGATCCCTTTGAGTTACTTCCACATTCTCCTGACAGAACCATGAAGTTTCAAAGATGAACTATGAAGCTGACTAAAACACTAGAATTCTCTTAAATCTCCAGCTGAGATCCCAGACGGACATTTCAGCAGCCCCTGAATCATCCATACCTTTCTAGNAGTTACTTCCACATTCTCCTGACAGAACCGTGAAGTTTCAAAGATGAACTATGAAGCTGACTAAAACACTAGAATTCTCTTAAATCTCCAGCTGAGATCCCAGACGGACATTTCAGCAGCCCCTGAATCATCCATACCATTCTAGAGACTCTGCCTCAGTATACTACACAGTGCAAAGTGGAGCTTCTTATCCAGACTCTGACTCTGGCGTGGCATGGTCTGGATGAAGTCCCTTAAGCTCTCTGAGTCTTGGTCCTTAATTAATAAAGAAGGAGGTGGCTTACCAAACATCTGGACTTCCTGCCTGCCCTAACAGATTCACTGACTCATTATCCTAACCACCATCTTTATCACAGTGTTATTGAGTTTTCTTACTTGTCATAGCTTAGGCAACCACAAGAGACTAAAAAATACTTCTACGTGGGATTGAAAAGTACACCTCAACTGTAAATTTTTTTTTTAACTTTTCTGGAAAAGAATCTGATATATTCTAAAGGAATCTCAAAGATTTTTACATTCTTTGGTACAGGGAATGCATTTCTAGGAATTTATCCTAAACATCTAACTGGAAATAGAAGTACCAAATTAGAAACACTATACATCTCTAAAATTAGGAGATAGGGGATATATTTAGTTAAAATAAATAAATAGGATTTTTTAAAAACTGAGGAAGATCTGAAGATCTAGAAAACTAGATCTCAATCCCAACTTTACCATTTACCTGCTCCATGTCTTTGGGAAGGTTATTTACCCCTTCAGGGCCTCAGATTCCTCTTCTGTTTGCGATCATGGGGCTCATGTGCTCAGTCGTATTCAACTTTTTGCAGCCCGCTGGACGGTAGCCTTCCAGGCTCCTCTGTCCATGGAATCCTCCAGGCAAGAAAACTGGAGTGGGTTGTCATTTCCTTCTCCAGGGGATCTTTCTGACCTAGGGATTGAACTCTCATCTCTTACATCTCCTGCACTGGAGGCAAATTCTTTACCACCTGGGAAGCCCCCCTCTTTTGTTAAATAATACAAAGTTTCTAACTGATAAAGTTAAAATGAGATATTTCAAAGCAAACAATCCACAGTATTATTAAACAAGCTCCTGCTATTCTCAATCCATCTCAAACTATGAAAGTAAAACCAGATGAGAAATTCTACTTGGATACCAACTGCAGCAAAGCAAGAAGCACCTATACAATTCACCTAGCAATCATTCATGTATAGTCTGTAACATTGCTCCTGCTGCTGTCTTAGAGGGTTACTAGAATTTTCTGTGGTTATTTAACTCCTTGACTGCAATTAAAGAATAAGCAGCAAGTAGACTGAAAGCAGGAACCAATCTACACTTCCATTCCCCACTGGACCTATGAAACTCTAAGTTAACAAGAGTAAATAAGCCCTTCTTATAACACAGGATCACATATTCATTCAACACCTCCATTGAACTAATCATCTTATTTATACCACCCACTACCAGAAATTAATATTTTCTCCAATTATCATCACTCATCCACTTACTCAAGCCCCAAAATATGAAAGTCAACCTAGAGTCCACCTATGTCCCTGAAAACTAATTGGTTATTGATACTTACTGCCTCTACTTCCTTTGTCAACCCTCTCCTGCCCCAAACTTGGTTGACTTCCCCTAGCCTCTTGCATTTTATCTACTTGGAAAATCATCCCTGATGGACAGACAGAAAAAAATCACTCTTATACCTTCTCAGAGTACTCAGTTCTTACTTTAATGAATTCTTTGTGTGATTAGTTATTGGAAATGTGCCTCCTCCATTAGCCTGTATGTTCATCACTATACTGTGAGAGCCTGTAAAGCAGGTAATTGAGGCCTCTCAGTGGTTATGAGCCTGGGTCATCCATTTTTTTCTCTTTTTTTTAGGTTCCTTGTGCGATTCATGGGGTCGCAAAGAGTTGGACACGGCTGAGCAACTGAACTGAACTGATGGGGGATAAAAAAGAAGGAAGTTCCAAACAAGAGTTACCAAAATTGTGGTTGCTTTTAAATATTCAGGTTTTCCTAATAAATACTTTGAATACACATATAAAATATACTGCATATTTTAGAAACAGCATGAAAATATCTGAATTGTAAAGCTCTAAGCCAAGTCTACCTCCAGGATCAGCTAACAGATTCTTGTACCTCCAAAGGCTGAACAAACCAATATATCTCAGAACGGTCCCTGAGATGTGATAGGGAGACATTGGGAATAGTTGAAAGATTTTGAGATGATCAGAGTGGGATAAGAAATGACTCTTTTTCCTATGTCAGTTATAGAACTTCTGTATAGTTAGCCTTTTAATCTGAAACCTTCTGATGCTTCCAATCTTTCTATTTAAAAGACCCAGACAAAATGAAGTCAAAGCAGGCTTGCTATATTTGGGCTAAGGGACTCAGCAGACCCAGTTGCTCCTAAAAACAAAAATGGCATTCACTTAATTTCACTTCCATTGTGGAGAGAGAAAACTCACTCAGAACCTCAAACATCACTCCAGTCAACTTCTAGAACACCACCACATGTGCATCTGTCTTTTGTTCCCTGGTTTACTATTGCCTGCAAGTGCAATTGCTGGTAAAAACCTAGTAATCCAGAGTTTAATTAGATCTCAATCCAAAAGCCGACATGTTGCCCTTGGAAGGAGAACACGGGGCTCTCCTCCACAAAGCAGAGCACACCCGCCAGACAGACAGCAGAAACCCCAGGGAAATCACCAGGCTAGCAAACCAGAAGGTCCTTCATCAGCATCCTCCCTGCTTGATCGCACCACTTATAAAGGTTCAGGTGGCCCTAAAGTGGTGAACTTCAAGATTTAATCACTGGTTTCTAGCTTCCAGTCATCCTAAAAATTTATACCCTTCCCCATCCAGGAAAAACACTCTGCTCCTAATGACACCAAACATCATCCCCTAAGCTAAGACAAGAAACAATGCCTGAAACCCCCATTAGCTGTATTTTACTGACCAACCCCTGACATACACAAACACTCACTCACCACCCAAAAGGGAAATATTTTAAAACTCTAGCATTTGGGAGTAATACTGGGCAAATCTCAAGCACAAAATCAGGTGTTAGGTGTTCATTCCCATGAACCAAAGCCACTTAAACAATGACCAGGCCTGTGTATGGAAAGAGGAGAGAACTGAAAATAGCCACGAGAAACAGATTCTGAAATTTACTCTTTGGATTCTGAACCAGATATAAATGAATACCATGGAGAAAAATTTAAACTAAAAGTTCATCTTCAGTCACCACCAAAATTCAAGTAAAAATTCATCTTGAGCCATGACCAAAATAAACTATTACTAAATCTTATTTAGTGACTCATATCAAGACATTTATAAATCCAATACAAGAAACCAATTTGAGCTATTTCTTGAGCTCACTTTATCATTTGCCTTCATTTTCAAAGCAATGTGTATATAAGCATGTGTAGCTTTAATTTTTTTTGATTCTCCATCATTCCATATCAGTTCTTTCTCTCTCAAATTTCAACTGTTTTGAAAGACTTTCTTAGTTAAATTACCCTTACCTTCAACTTTCCTCAGTGTCAACTCCCATGCAATTCTCTTCTCCCGGAATTGAATTTACAGTGGTCCCAGTCTCAAGAAGGAAAAGCAAATACTGACTGGCCTAAATCTAAAACTGTCCCCCTCTTCCTCCTTGGAGACTAAACCAATGTGCTCATATCCTTCCACCTTGAACTTGAGCAGATAAGTCTTCAGAATATGTCACAATGCCCACATTAATGTGAGTCTAAGGACCACACCCTTTTAAACACCTTACCTCCAGTCCAAACATTGTGCCACAGAGTATTTCCCAATGAGACTCACCTTGATACCCCACCCACATGACCACAGTCACATCCCACCTGCTGTGAAAACCAGAGCTGGGGAACATGCCTGATCTTTGGCCTCTGTCTTCCAGGCTATCAAGATGGACAGGCAACAAAAGGAAAGACCACGGCAGCAGTAACATAATAAAGCCTGATTTTAAGTCTGATAAAGACACCATCTTCTAACAGACGGGGCATCAAGCAAGAGATTGGCACAGGTGCTTAAGTTAGGAGTCACAGCCAAATCAAAGTTATAGGAATAAAAAAGTTCAGTTCAGTTCAGTCACTCAGTTGTGTCCAACTCTTTGTGACCCATGGACTGCAGCACACCAGGCCTCCCTGTACATCACCAACTCCCAAAGTTTACCCAAACTCATGTCCACTGAGTCAGTGATGCCATCCAACCATCTCATCCTCTGTCATCCCCTTCTCCTCCTGCCTTCAATCTTTCGCATCATCAGGGTCTTTTCAAATGAGTCAGTTCTTCGCATCAGGTGGCCAAAGTATTGGACTTTCAGTTTCAACATCAGTCCTTCAAATGAGTATGCAGGACTGATTTCCTTTAGGATGGACTGATTTGATCTCCTGCAGTCCAGGGGACTCTCAAAAGTCTTCTCCAACACCACAGTTCAAAATAAGAAAAGATGATGGGAAAACATTTAAGTAGGTCAACAGTGAAGGTCACTTGCCCTCACAGAATACACAAACTGAGAGATAGGTGAATAAATAAGTTAGAATAAATTATTCTAAACCAATATGAGGCTTGCACAAAGTGATGTGAACAAGAAAGAAGCAATGGTCTAACCTGGAGAGCCAGCAGCTGCTACCCTATCTGCATTCAAGTCTTATTTCCTCCTTCAGTGTAAACTCTTGGTGAACAAGGGCCATGTCCCCTAGAATGCTTCACACCTAGTCAGCACTCAATAAATAGCCAAAGAATGATGAGCTTCTGTCTGGGACCCACCTTCCTGAAACACTGGCTTCAGTGGCAAACAGGATCCGAAAGAGTCAGAATGCCTAATTAAAGGCAGATTGGGCTCACTTTAGATCTACTAAATCAATCAGCAGGGGGAAGCCCAGAAGTCTGCATTTTTAAGAAGTACTCACCACTTGATCTTTAGGTACTCTTGAGTTTTGAAGACCAAAGGCTTAGAGTATGTGGGGGACTAGCAAGGTGGCACAAAGACACTCAGATTTTTTTTTTTTATTTTACTTTACAATACTGTATTGGTTTTGCCATACATTGACATGAATCTGCCACAGGTNTAATGTAGAATACAGCTCTTGCCAACTCCACACCCAATAACTCTCAGTTCCCCTAGTTTCAGTCACTACACTGTTTCTGAGATTTTTCAAATAATAATTTTGCAAATACATGCCTATTTTCATATATGAGTGTGTTCACTTAGCTCTGTATAAATTTTGTATTTATCTTCTCAGCCTATCGAAGATATTCAATATAGACATGCCAGTCTATATAGATTTAAGTCATTCTAGTTTCACGATCCAGCTTAACTTCTTTATACTGGATTGTGTCTGACATTTTGTGACCCTCTGGACTATACAGTCCCTGGAATTCTCCAAGCCAAAATACTGGAGTGGGTAGACAGTCCTTTCTCCAAGAGATCTTCCCAACCTAGGGATCGATCCCAGGTCTCCCACATTGCAGATAAATTCTTTACCAGCTGAGGCACCAGGGAAGCCCAACTTCTTCATAAAGACACACTAAAACCTAGGTATTAAGTCCTCTTCAGGTTTTTCAATACAGGATTTTTGATATTTTGCAAGTATGAATCCTACAAGTGGACTTGTTGACTTAACTGATATATATGTCTGCAATGTGTATGTTCATGTGTGCAGGCTGTTGGCTCAGTCATGTCTGTCTCTCTGATACTATAAGGACTGTAGTCCTCCACAAGGATCCTCTATGCATGGGCCTGGAGGAGCAAGACAAGCAAGAACAGAGGAGTGGGTGGCCACTCACTTCCCCAGGGTATCTTCCTGACCCAGGGGTGGAAGCCGTGTCTCTTATGCCTCCAGCATTGGCAGGTAGGTTCTTTACCACTAGCACCATCATTTGTGTTGGTAGTTATTGCTAAAATGCTATCCATGAAATTTTATCACACTCACTACTTCTCTAATTCTGAAAAATTGTTTGACCACATTCTTATAAAACACTGCTTGGAAAACATTTGTGGTATTTGAAAATCAGATAAAAAATTGTGTTTAATTTATATACTTTAATTATAAAAATATATGTAACTGAATTTGGACATCTATTCACATGTTTCAAGTGGTTTGTATTCATTTTCATGTACTGCTTATGAATGAATATCACATTTTATTTCCATTCCTGATGTTTCCCAAATTGATCTTAATGATTTAATTATATCCTAAGGAAATTAGCAACAACAACTTTTCAAATCATGAAAGAAGTGCATCAAGCATGTATATTGTCACTCTGCTTATTTAAATTATATGAAGAGAAAATCATGCAAAATGCCAGGCTGGATGAAGCACAAGCTGAAAACAAGTTTGCCAGGAGAAATATCAATAACCTCAAATACATAGATGACACCACCCTTATGGCAGAAAGTGAAGAAAAACAAAAGAGCCTCTTGATGAAAGTGAAAGAGGAGAGTGAAAAAGTTGGCTTAAAACTCAACATTCAAAAATCTAAGATCATGGCATCTGGTCCCATTACTTCGTAGCAAATAAATGAGGAAACGGTGGAAACAGTGAGAGACTTTATTTTCTAGGGCTCCAAAATCACTGCAGATGGTGACTGCAGCCATGAAATTAAAACATGCTTGCACCTTGGAAGGAAAGCTGTGACCAATATAGACAGCATATTAAAAAGCAGAGATATTACTTTGCCAACAAAGGTCTGTCTAGTCAAAGCTATGGTTTTTCCAGTAGTCATGTATGGATGTGAGAGTTGGACTATAAGGAAAGCTGAGTGTCAAAGAATTGATGCTCTTGAACTGTGGTGTTGGAGAACACCCTTGAGAGGCCCTTGGACTGCAAGGAGATCCAACCAGTCCATCCTAAAGGAGATCAGTCCTGAATATTCATTAGAAGGTCTGATGCTGAAGCTGAAACTCCAATAATTCGGCCATCTGATGCAAATAACTGACTTATTTGAAAAGACCGTGATGCTGGGAAAGATTGAAGGCAGGAGGAGAAGGGGATGATGGAAGATGAGATGGCTGGATGGCATCACCATCTCAAAGGACATGAGTTTGAGCAAGCTCCAAGAGTTGGTGATGGAGCTTGGGAGACGGGAGGCCTGATGTGCTGCAGTCAATGGAGTCGCAAAGAGTCAGACACAACTGAGTTACTGAACTGGTCTGAACTGATGGAAATTATCCCATTCACCATGCAAGTGGAACTGTCAATATTAGTATTTCAGTTTTTGATTTGTTTTTGATGTATTTATGCTGTGAAGAATGTTTTTGGCCATGTAGAAATATTTTTACATTTGTCTAATTAAATCTATCAGTATTTCCTTTCAATTTTATGTCTTGCTTAGAATTTTTCTAATCAATGTCACTAAAATGTTGCTCCACATTTTTCAACTTATTTTTTACATTGTTTTGTTGTTTTATATTTTACATTTAAACTTTTAAACCCTTTACACATTATTTTGATGTCAGAATTTATTTGGGGACTAAATTTTGTTACTTTCATATACTGCTATATTTATGGTTGTATGATTATATTTCCCCAGGTGTTTGATTTTCCAATTTTGTATTTCTACATATGTATTTCTACATATGTTTGGCTCTATTATAGTCTATTGATATTTTTATCCAGTGCCATTTAACATGAAATGTAATGGCATTTGATTTAAAATACATTCTGATTCCTGATAAACATAGGANAAAACCACAGCCTTGACTAGATGGACCTTTGTTGGCAAAGTAATGTCTCTGCTTTTCAACATGCTGTCTAGTTTGGTCATAACTTTCCTTCCAAGGAGTAAGCATCTTTTAATTTCATGGCTGCAGTCACCATCTGCTGTGATTTTGGAGCCCCCCAAAATAAAGTCTGTCACTGTTTCCACTGTTTCCCCATCTATTTCCCATGAAGTGATGGGACCAGATGCCATGATCTGAATTTTTCTGAATGATCATGATCATGATTTTCTGTATGTTGAGTTTTAAGCCAACTTTTTCAATCTCCTCTTTCATCAAGAGGCTCTTTAGTTCTTCTTTGCTTTCTGCCATAAGGGTGGTGTCATCTGCATATCTGAGGTTATTGATATTTCTCCTGGCAATCTTGATTCCAGCTTGTGTTTCTTCCAGCCCAGCATTTCTCATGATGCACTCTGCATATAAGTTAAATAAGCAGGGTGACAATATACAGCCTTGACGTACTCCTTTCCTGATTTGAAATCAGTCTCTTGTTCCATGTCCAGTTCTAACTGTTGCTTCCTGACCTGCATATAAATTTCTCAGGAGGCAGGCCAGGTGGTCTGGTATTCCCGTCTCTTGAAGAATTCTCTGCAGTTTGCTGTGATCCACACAGTCAAAGGCTTTGGCATAGTCAATAAAGCAGAAATAGATGCTTTTCTGGAACTCTCTTGCTTTTTCAATGATCCAGCGGATGTTGGCAATTTGATCTCTGGTTCCTCTGCCTTTTCTAAAACCAGCTTGAACATCTGGAAGTTCATGGTTCACGTATTGCTGAAGCCTGGCTTGGAGAATTTTGAGCATTACTTTACTAGCATGTGAGATGAGTGCAGTTGCGCGGTAGTTTGAGCATTCTTTGGCATTGCCTTTCTTTGAGACTGGAATGGAAGCTGACCTTTTCCAGTCCTGTGGCCGCTGCTGCATTTTCCAAATTTGCTGACATATTGAGTGCAGCACTTTTATATCATCATCTTTTAGGATTTGAAATAGCTCAACTGGAATTCCATCATCTCCACTAGCTTTGTTCATAGTGATGTTTCCTAAGGCCCACTTGACTTTGCATTCCAGGATGTCTGGCTCTAGGTGAGTGATCACACCATCGTGATTATCTGGGTCATAAAGATCTTTTTTGAATAGTTCTTCTGTGTATTCTTGCCACCTCTTAATATCTTCTGCTTCTGTTAGGTCCATACCATTTCTGTCCTTCATTGTGCCCATCTTTGCATGAAATGTTCCCTTAGTATCTCTAATTTTCTTGAAGAGATCTCTAGTCTTTCCCATTCTGTCGTTTTCCTCTATTTCTATGCACTAAACACTGAGGAAGGCTTTCTTATCTCTCATTGCTATTCTTTGGAACTCTGTATTCAAATGGGTATATCTTTCCTTTTCTCCTTTACCTTTCACTTCTCTTCTTTTCACAGCTATTTATAAGGCCTCCTCAGACAACCGTTTTGCCTTTTTGCATTTCTTTTTCCCTGCCAATTTGTATTGAGCACACATTTTGGGCCAGACACAGCACCAAATGCTTTGTGCGCCTCATGGCATTTGCTGCTCCTAGCAAATCAACAGCATAGGTCCTGAGAGTTTCTTCATTTCACAGCAGAGAAAGATGAAGCTTAGAGAAGTTAAATAACTTGCTGAAGGTCACGTGGTTAGCAAGTGGCAAGGAGGCCAAACTGCGAGCCAGCATTCTTCTGTGGCTGGTGGTCCAGTCCCCAGCTCTGCATGATGGTCTCAAGGGATGCTCGCCTGCGCCAGTGATGACTAGAGAGGAGAGCCACCGCAGTGCAAGCCAAGGAAGGCTGGAGAGCATGGTGGTGACGCCATTTCCAGGAATGAAGACAACAGAGGAGGTGGCGAGAAGATGAAAAAAGTCACCAAGGGAGGCAGAAGGGTATGAGAGATGAGAATAGCACAGAGAGAGGGATGCGCTTTGGCAGGAGAATCCAATGGAGTTACAGCAGCTCAGACTCCATGGCGAGGGGGATTTGCAGTCAAATGCATGACTAGAGAGGAGAGCTCATACTCAGATTGTCAGGCAGCTGGGTGAGTCCGCCCATCCCACCTAGGGTGAGAGATCTGCAGTCTCAGCTAGGGCACCAGTTCGGGTCACAGGAAGGCTGCTGGTAATTAGCACATTCAACCTGACTGAGCCTCGGCACCCTGGTCTGTAACTGAGGGTGGTGGATCTGATGAACTCTCCCAGGTAGGGTTAGTGCTCCACCCTGGGCTTCCACGATGATCACCAGCCTGCCTCACACACAGCTCTCCGTCGATGGCTTTCCATCCTCCTCCTCACCATCACACATCGAGAACTTATCCCAGGCCAAGTTCTATGGTGTCCAGGCCAGTTATCAACTCACATAACCTCCACGCCAGGTCTGTTATTAAGCCAGAAGCTCTGGGGTCAGACAGCCTGGGTTCAAATCCTGTGAGACCTTGGAAAAACACCTTAACATGTTGAAGCCCAGTTCTTCTCATCTTGGAGAGTTTAAGTGAAATGACTGTGGTCATTTGGCCCGTGAGGGGTGGAAGGTGGATTTACACACACATCTACATGACTTCACAGCCCACTCTGCCTGTTGTCCTCTCGTGACCATTGGTGGGTCCCATGTTATCACTTCCTCCAAAGGCAGGATGAACAATAACCCCAAACTGGACAGTATGATGAAAGAACACTCCACCAGGACTGCTGCTGCTAAGTCACTTCAGTCGTGTCTGACTGTGCGACCCCATAGACGGCAGCCCACCAGGCTCNCTGTCTATTCTTTCTTTCTGGAGTTACAGTAGGTTCTTATTAGTATCTATTTGATATATAGTAGTGTGTGTATGTCAATCCAAGTTTCCCAATTTATCTCTCCCCTCCTTTATCCCCTGATAACCATGTTTGTTTTCTATATCTATACCTCTGCTTCTGTTCTGTAAATAAGTTCATTTGTACCCCTTTTTGGGGGGCTTCCCAGGTGTCAATAGTGGTAAAGAATTTGCCTGCCAATGCAGAAGACATAAGAGACGTGGGCTTGATCCCTGGGTGGGGAAGATCCCCTAGAAGAGGAAATGGCAACCCACTCCAGTATTCTTGTGTGGAGAATCCCCATGGACAGAGGATCCTGGTGGGCTTACAGTCCATAGGGTTGCAAAGCGTTGGACATGACTGAAGCAACTTGGCATGTACCCTTTTTTTTGATTCTACATTTAAGCAATATCATGTTTGTCTTTCTGTGTCCGAGTTACTTCGCTCTGTATGTTAGTCTCTAGGTCCATCAGTGTTGTTGCAAAAAGCATTATTTTGTTCTTTTTGTGGCTGACTAATATTCCAGTGTGGATATGTACCATATCTTCTCTATCCGTTCCTCTGTTGATGGACATTTAGGTTGCTTTCATCTCCTGGCTATTGTAAATAGTGCTGTAATGAACATTGGGGTGTATTATCTTTTCAAATTGTGGTTTCCTCTGGGAGAGGAGCTGTATTTTATTCACATTTGGGTTTCTAGATCATAGCTCTGTGAAAGAGGTTAAAGAGGTGCTCATTATATACTTGGCAGAGGGAGACAGGGATGGGGAGTGAAGTGTGAGAAGCATTTCTGCCTTGCAGATTGGAAGTAGGAATATGAATACCAAAGCTTGGTCATATCCCGACTGCTTTGCCTTCCTGTGTTGGGATTTACACAGGTAACTGGAATGTTCACAGGTAACTGTTGTTGGCTTGAGGAAGCAGGTATCAGTGCTGTTACTGGGGTGGCCCAAGCAGATCTAAGCCACCGTGACATACCCAGGCACTGACTTGTCCTGTGTCACCAAAGATCTGAGATGCCGACAGCATGGAGTCTTTACCCATGGGTGTCTGCGAGCCTCCTCAAAGAACATAGCATATATTGCATTTGCTCATGTACATTTTTCTGTAGAGAGGATCTCTAACATTAATTAAAATTCAGGGATATTAGGTGTTGCTAGTAGCTCTTTCATCTCCCAAAAGGACCATGTAGAACTGGGCCATTCAGACTTGAAAACCAGAACACAACCCTCAACACGTTCAAACATTTATAAAACACCAAACTGTTCAATGAAAAACTCTTAACACACTGTTCTTAATCTTAGGCAGTTAATGTTACTGCTTTAGGGACTTCCCTGGTGGTCCAGTGGTTAAGACTCTGTGCTCCCCATGCAGGGGCCTGGGTTTAATTCCTGGTCAGGGAACTAGATCCCACGTGCCACAACTTTAAATCCGCATGTGGCAGCTAAGACTTTGTGCAGCCAAATAAACATATAAATAGTTTAAAATACCTTACTGCTCTGGAGTCAGCTCCTATGTTTATGCTTTGAAAGATTGTTAGCCTCTGTCCCACTTAAAACCTAAAGAGTTCAGCTTCATGATTAACATGCAGATAGCATCCAAAGGTGAGCATTTCTTTATGTTATTGAAGAGCACATGAGACTTGGGCCAATTTGGGGATGATTTTAAGAATCAATATGACTATATCAGGCAATTGTGAGCCCTTCTCTGTTTGATAACCCGAGTCAGATGTGGTGGGAGGAAGGGAGGGCAACCAGGTGCTTGCTTCAGTCAGGCAGTTCAGTCGCTCAGTCGTGTCTGACTCTTTGCGACTCCATGAATCGCAGCACACCAGGCCTCCCTGTCCATCACCAACTCCCAGAGTTCACTCAAACTCACATCCATCGAGTCGGTGATGCCATCCAGCCATCTCATCCTCGGTCATCCCCTTCTCCTCCTGCCCCCAATCCCTCCCAGCATCAGAGTCTTTTCCAATGAGTCAACTCTTCGCATGAGATGGCCAAAGTACTGGAGTTTCAGCTTTAGCATCATTCCTTCCAAAGAAATCCCAGGGCTGATCTCCTTTGCCTGGCCCAGGAGGCCTTTAGAGGTGATATGCCTCATCTATTTGTCAGTCTTCTTGTGTGGGAGGAGATCAGGAAAGAGAGGGTTATTAACAGACACCTTTGAAAAGTGTCTTATCTGGACTGGGACATCCCACAAGGCACTGGAACAAGTAGACAAAGTCTTATTTAATGTCCTCACCAAAGAACCGAGAGAAGCCCAGGCTAGGAGCAAAGTGCCTAAAGATGAGACTCTATGTGTGTGTGTAGAGATTTGTAAGTAGAGAAGATACTCTGAGGGCAAGGAGAAGAGAAGTTTGCTGTTCTAAGTAGTTTTTTGAATTATCAGAGAGTTTATAGTAGGGGTCAAAACTGACTTGTAATGGTGATAGAAGATGGCCATGGGTTCGTCAACATTCCTCCCATCAAGGAGATCCCCTCCCCTTAAATCTGAGTGAGCCCTGTGATGGCATCACCAGGAGAACATGGCAGAAATGGTGCTGTGCTAGTTGCCAGGACCAGCCATTAAAGAAACTTGCCATTTCTCCTTCCTTTTTCTTGGAACACCGGTTCTTGAAACCTGGCTGCCATGCTGTTAGGACGCCCAAGTAGTCCCATGGAGAGGCCCACGTGGAGAACCGAGGCCTCTGGCAGAGAATCCCAAATGAGTACCCAGCTGACAGCCAGCACCATCGTGTTATATGCTATCTTAAAAAGCAGATCCCTCAGTCCCAGTCAAATCACATCTGCTGTTGTTGCAGAGAAGAGCCAAGCTTTACTGTCAAAGCTGCTCAGTCGTGTCTCACTTTTTGCGACCCCATGGACTATAACAGTCCATGGAATTCTCCAGGCCAGAATACTGGAAAGGGTAGCCTTTCCCTTCTCCAGGCATTCTCCCCAACCCAGGGGTGGAACCCAGGTCTCCCTCACTGCAGGCGTAGTCTTTCCCAGCTGAGCTACAAGGGAAGCCCAAGAATACTGGAGTAGGTAGCCTATCCCTTCTCCAGCAGATCTTCCCGGATACAGGATACGGTACAGGATACTGGGGTCTCCTGTATTGCAGGTGGATTTTTTACCAACTAAACTATCAGGGAAGCCCAACCTCTACTGAGCCCTGCCTAAAATGCAGACAAATGAGGAAAATGAATGATTTTTTTTATCGTTTTAAGCAATAAGTTGTGGGCTTGCTTCACCAAAATATATAATTTGAACAACCTAAAAGAGAAAAAGAAATTCTTCAACCATTCAAACACAAATATTGCTAATATTTTGATGAATTACTTTCCAATTTTTTCTTTTATCTAAAATTTTGAGATTTATTTTCTCTTTTACTGAAAACAATTTTAATAACATTAGTATGGTATATTTTCACTTTTAAAATAAACGTAAATTTTCCACACTATTTCAAACCTTATATATGGTTTCAGAGGCTAGTCACCAAGTTATGTCTGATGCTTTGGGACCACAAGGACTGTAGCCTGGCAGGCTCCTCTGTCCGTGGGATTTCCCAGGCAAGAGTAGTGAGTGGGTTGTCATGTCCTTCAGGGATCTTCCTGACCAGGGGATTGAACCTGCATCTTCTACTTGGCACTTTACCACTGAGCCGCCAGGGAAGCCCTAGGGGCTACTTAGTCGTCCATTATATAGATGTCTTCTATCATTTTCAAAATTGGTATGTGAGCAATGGTTCTTTGTCTTCAGATCTATGCCTAGAGTTTCTTTATATACATAGGACTCTTTTCTTACAATTGGTTACTAAAATGGAATTTTAGGGTGTCAAAAGAATGACTCATTTTTTTTCTATGAGTAAATTATCTTATCAGTGGATACCCAGTTGGAGGGGCCAAAGCTGATTCTGAGAAATAATCCTAATTACTGAGTTGAATTGTGTCACCCACCCCCGCCGCCAATTCATGCACACCCAGGACCTCAGAATGTTACCTTATTTGGAAACAGGGTCTTTGTAGATGCAATTAGTTAAGACGAAGTCACAGTGAATTAGGGTGGGCCCTAAATCCAATGGCTGGTGTTCTTATAAAGTCATGGGAAGACCCAGAGAGACACACACAGAGAGGGAAAAGACCGTGTGAAGATGGAGTGAGGCGAACACGTCAAGGAACTTCAAGGATGGTGGCAACCATGAGACTAAGAAGAGGCAAGGAAGGATCCTGCCCCAGAGCCTTCAGAAGAATCACGACCCTGAGGGCACCTTGAGAGACTAAATCTCTGTTGTTTTAAGCCATCTAGTTTGTGTTAATTCGCTAAGGCAGCCCCAGGAAATGAATATGCCTGACAAAGAGACATGAAGGTACACTTGGTTTAAGTGCATTTCCCAATTCATTATGGGCCTAGAAAGAGAACAAAAACTCACAGACTTTCAAGGTCCAAAATCAAAGTTTAGAATTCTGTTTTCCTACTTTCCCACCGCACCCCTGGCCCCTGCAAGGCTCCAACAGTCAGCATAGACATGACTCACTATGGTGATTGTTTTAAGCCACTAACTTTGCAGGTAATTTGTTACGAACAATAGACAACCAATACAATTTCTAAGGCAGCTAATTCAGCTTACATTTTGAGTATCTAGGGTGGGCTCATGAAGAATTTGTCTTAAAGCAATGAGGTCTTGGCTCTTCTTGGTGGGGACGGACAGATTTTATTCCCTAGGATGGCAAGACTGTAGGGACTACTTGGGACAAGCCCAGAGATTTTAGCTAAATTTTAATATTCTTCAGTTCTTGAGTTAGCAGAGTGGCTGCTCCTTCCTCATTTTCCCCTCAATCAACCTTGCTGGCAGGGTTTCCCTGAGCTGCTGTGGCTTCCGCACTTGGCTCCTTGGCACAGACGGGTGTCCTGCATTGTAGCTTCCTAATCTAAGCTATCTATGAGGCTCCAGACCTGTGAGTAAGTCTGCCTCACAGCCTTTTGTATTCTGAGATGCCAATGGCTGAAATAACAGATGATGGTTTGGCTGTTTACAAGGTACTTTGAAGCGTGGGTAGCTGATGACTGGACTCTCCCCAGATCTGCCCGACGGAGCTGATGTGACCAGATGTCTGGTGCTGCTCCTCAGATCTCTGGGGCTGATCAATCATTAAGAAGATTAACATGTGATGGAAGAAAATTTGCTCCATTAATCGAACAGTCTTAATGAGTGGTATGGCTGATATCTTGGAAGTCGCATGAAATATGAAGTCAGAAGTTTTGGGTTCACGTTTCTCCTTTGCTATGTAGTAATTTTGTGAGTTTAGGAAAATCAAATAAACTGTGAGCCTCCATTCTTCATCAGTGGAATGGGGTTGATGTTAATCACCCAGTCTGTATCCAGAGGGTGTTTCATGGTTCAAATGGGGGAAAGGGGCTTTGTGAACCATAAAATGCTATTGTAGTTGTTGGCTCTAGTGTTTATGCATTAGTAATATCTCACTGAATATACGCGCAACTGTTAGTCACTCCGTCATGTCCAACTCATGGTGACCCCATGGACTGTAGCCCTCCAGGCTCCTCAGTCCATGATTCCCCAGGCAAGAATACTAGAGTGGGTTGCCATTTCTTTCTCCAGGGAATCTTCTCAGCCCAGGGATTGAACCTAGGTCTTTGGCACTGCAGGCAGATTCTTTACTATTTCAACCACAAGGTAAGCCCAGTAAGTTGTGTCCAGCTCTTTGCAACCCCAGGGACTGTACAGTCCATGGAATTCTCCAGGCCAGAATACTGAAGTGGGTAGCCGTTCTCTTCTCCTGGAGATCTTCCCAACCCAGGGATCGAACCTAGGTCTCCCGCATTGCAGGTGGATTCTTTACCAGCTGAGCCACAAGGGAAGCCAAAGAATATTGGAGTGGATAGCCTATCCTTTCTCCAGCAGATCTTCTCGACCCAAGAATTGAACCAGGGTCCCCTGCATTGCAGGTGGATTCTTTACCAACTGAGCTATCAGGGAAACCTGTGTATACATGAAGGGCACATTCTTAGGAAACAAGCCCAAATCTATTATAATCTAGTATTATAATTCCCCCACAATCAAGGAGAATTTGATTCTGTATGTTTGAGAGGTTGTCATCTAATGTGAAAGTTGACCAAGTTTCCTAAGATTTGGCTAAGGTTGTCTTAGGAGGCTCTGGTCCTGTTTGATTCAGCTTCTCATGGAGTCAACATGGTATACTTCCTGTTGGCCTCACTGTTGACCATCTTCAACTCAATTGATGACCTTCATGGTGCTGGTGGTGACAGCATCCAAAAGCATCCAAATTTAGAAAAATGGGAAAGTTATCTTTTGCATTTCTCATAGGCTATTTTGACAGTGCTTTATTTCTTATTTGTCCTTCTCCAAAGCATTAAAAAATAACGTGTTCATTTCATTGGGTGTCATGTGGTCTTTTCCTGGGGCCCAACTGCCTCTTGTTTATGAAAAATAGCAAGTTAACCGTGACAAATGGCTGGCAGTAATTTTGCCTCCGAAGTACATAGACTTTTTTCTTCTCCTTACATTGTTTGTAAAAATAATAAAGTATTTTTCCATTGGGAAAAATGTCACTCAGAGATAAATAATGTAGAGAAAAACTCCAAAGTCAGGAGACCTGGGTTCAGATCCCAGACTGAGCCAGTTTCATAAGCTCTTTGGAGCCTCAGTGACTCTCGGGGATGTTATCAGAACCAAAGTGTGCCAGCACTTTGCAAACAACGAGATGCTACACCAGTGTTCTTACTACTTTATCTCTTTGCAGCAGCACCCTAGTAGGAGCAGGCAGACTCTTCAGAAATTCTGGTTCAGGGTATTTCTTGGAAATGCTGTATCGTGGCCTGTGTGTATTTGATCTGCAACATGAAAGTCCTGAAGAACAGGTGGCAAATATGTCTCTTCACCTCAAAAAATGTGGAGCCCTAGTTTTGAAGTCCAGTCCCCACCTGCTCGGTGCCCGCCAACAATTATGGCCCTCCCTGAAGTTGGAAACTAGACCATAACCTAAAGCTTTCTTCTGTTGATCTGCCCCCGTGGCCATGTTCTTTATTTCATCCAGCTCCAAGGCTGGCTGAACCCTCAAAGTGTCATGCATGATGACTCTTTCACCAGACAATGTGCAGTCTGGAGATAATAGTCATGAGTTTACTTGGGGCCAGATGTGTGGTCCTAACCTATTCTTGCCTGGGTTTGCTTGCATCTTCTAAGATCTTTGTCATTACCAACAGTCAACAAAAATCAACATTATTCCTATAATTTATGTGTTGTTAGCTTTCAGGTTTTCCCCTTTATTGAAGATCAAAGGATTGTAAATAATGAGAAGACAGAACAGCACAACAAGCAAATGTTATTGCTTTTATCTCTGGAGATTCTGACAAGCAGTCCCTCACTTTTGCCTCAATATGCCTTGGGAAGTGCATCATAGCATGGGCTGTGGGAAACTAGACAGATTGTGTTTTGCCCATAAGAACAATGTTGTCACTGGGAGGCGGAGATCAAGAACCGAGTATCCAGTGAGTTATAGTTGTGACCGACTGTGTATCCTAAAATTCAGAGAGCATGGTAGAAGGCTATTAATGTGAGAGAGCAAAGCTATAATTAGAAGCTGGCAAACTTAGAAAGGATATTAGAGGTGACCTACCATGAGCCTACCTGTATCTTACAGATGAGGAAAGGGGAGCTGTGAGAATCAGCTCGTTGTGCCAAGACACACTGTTAGTTAATGGTGGAGCTGGGGCCATAACAAAAATCTTTGATAGCAGCTCGGTGTTCCTTCAGCTTCTCTCTTCCCAGAGATCACTGATTAGAATGGGATGGACCAAGCCTAGAGTCCCAGCTTAGCCACATATTGTGACCGTGGGCAAGTTATTTCAATTCTTAGAGCCTCAATGCCCCAACCATAAATCTGAGAAATTAAGACTTAGCTCATGGAACTCTTTTCAGGATTCAACTAGACAATCAACATAAGTACAAGACTTAACCAATGGCCTGGACAACGCTCAGTACGTAACTGTTTCTATGGTTGTGCCAGTATGGCCAGAAATACCAGTGCTGCTACTGCTAAATCGCTTCAGTCGTGTCCGACTCTGTGCGACCCCATAGACGGCAGCCCACCAGTAAGTATGCATAAATCACTCTGCATGCATGTATGCTAAGTCATTTCAGTCGTGTCTTACTCTTTGCAAACCTATGGACCATAGCCTGACAAGTTCCTCTGTCCATGGGATTCCCCAGGCAAGAATACTGGAGTGGGTTGCCATTTCCTTCTCCAGGAGCTCTTTCTGACACAGGGATCGAACCTGTGTCTCTTACATTTCCTGCATTGGCAGGCAGGTTCCTCACCACTAGTTCCACCTGGGAAGCCCATAAATCACTCCATCATAACATGAATGTAACCTAACTGAAATTAATTCTGCATCAATTCTAGACCAATCTTCTCACTTTGGTTTGCCTTGGTTTGCAATCTGGAGAAATTGGAATCAGTCTCCCCATTTTATCTTGCTAACCTCAGCCGTAATTAGTCATATTGGAGTATTTTCATTAATCTCAAATTGATACTTAAATTTCAGATTGTCCTTTAAGAAATAAACATCAGAGACTCTAAATACTTAGAGGCTTCACTAAAGAGTTTAGATTCCAAGGACTTTTGAGTTTCGGTCTCTTTTGAATTTTCCTGATCTCTTTTTTCCCTCTCCTCTTTATTCAAGGCACCAAGAATTTCAAGGCTGCTTTGAAGGGAGTAAAGAAGAAATGAAGGTATAACCCAGGACCGCCTGGGCGGGAAATGGCGCAGGTGGGAAGAAGGGGCTGGCTGGTTGCCGGGGGCAGCGTGCGGACACGCCACTGCTTCCAGTGTTGCTGCGGTGCCCTGTGGGCCAGAGGGGCCACATGGGGAGCCGGGCTGCCGAGTCGCGTCTCCTGCAGGAGCGGAGCGGGACGGCCTTGTGCAGGACTAGAAAGGGCATCTGGCTTCCCTCTGGCCTTTTCTCTGGATATGCTGCTCGGAGTGCGAGCCACAGCAGGTGAATCTATTTGTTATTTAGACAAGTTAAATGTGTGTGCTCAGTGGCTTCAGTCATGTCCAACTCTGTGTGACGCCATGGACTGTAGGCCACCAGGCTCCTCTGTCCATGGGATTCTTCAGGCAAGAATATGGAGTGGGTTGCCATGCCCTCCCTCAGGGGATCTTCCTGAGCCAGAGATCAAACCCATATCTCCTTCATCTCCTGCATGCAGACAAGGGAAGCCCCTGAATCCCAGAGTCTGTTCACATGTGGACATCTGAGGGTGGGCTCAGATTTCTTCTGTGCTCCATTCAGCTTTCTGCAAATCCTGCCTCTTTCTCCTGGCTGTGTCCCTTAGAGGAAGCCCTCAAGAGAGTTTCTGTTTCATTCCTAAAGAAACCAAGGGACAGGGACTTAAACTAGACTTAAGCTAGCAGGTGTGGCTAAGCTGACCCGGGGATCAAGAATTTCTGTCCCCTTAGGGCGGCATTTTATGGGCTTTGTTTATAAGTATCCTGTTACCCCTCAGATACAGGGAAAGTGATCTGGTCTTAGAAAATGCCAGATCAGAGATCCCGCAAAAGTCAAACCCATGACTGGGGCGTATGTCATATGCTTGGGCAGCATCTCTCTGGCTGGAACATAATTGTGGCCGTTGCCGCATTGCTAACTTCTCGCTCAGCCTTTTGTTGAAGCAACTATTCTTTGGGAAATGGGGTTTGGACTCTCCCCTACTCTAAAATCCAAATGCCTTCAGGGCTAGCCTTCTCCCTGCTGTCCACTTGGACAGCTTGTGGTGTCTTACAAGCTGCTGAAAGAATGTTGCCCGGAGGGAGGTTCTCTGGGTTGCGACACTATGGATTCAGCCTCTGGTGCGTGGTCTCGCCATAAAAGGGTGATCCGGTATCTACAGAAACTGATTCTAAAGCATTAGACTGCATCAGAGTCCGGTGGGGGCAGTTATAAATACCAAGTCCTGGGCCCAACCCCCAGTCACTCAGGTTCAATATGTTCCCTGGGCTGAGCCCAGGCGCCTGCGTTTGTGACCAGTGTCCTGAGCAACTCTGTTCCGTGAAGCACTTCACATTCCTCCTGATTCTGAACTTGAGTAAATCTGGAAGACTTGATGCTTCAGGAGCAGTGAAGCCCTTGACACAGCAACATGGCTGAGATGAGAGAATGTGCCTGATCTGAGAAGTCCCCAAGAGTGTTTTGGTCTTGGCCCCATTGCAACCTCTGGATCTTCTATTTTTCTGCCTACAAAATGAAGCAGCTCATGCTTTTTTCATTGTTAAAAATTGAGGTATAGTTGATGTGCAATATTATGTAAGTTACAGGTGTAAGTTGTAAATTATAACATAGTGATTCACAATTTTTAAAGCTGGGCACCGAAGAATTGATGCTTTTGCAATGTGGGGTTGGAGAAGACTCTTGAGAGTCCCTTGGACTGTAAGGAGATCCAACCAGTCCATCCTAAAGGAGATCAGTCCTGAATGTTTATTGAAAGGGCTGATGTTGAAGCTGAAACTCCAATACTTTGGCCACCTAATGTGAAGAGCTAACTCATTTGAAAACACCCTGATGCCGGGAAAGATTGAAGGCGAGAGGAGAAGGGGACGACAGAGGATGAGATGGCTGGATGGTATCACCGACTCAATGGACATAAGTTTGAGTAAACTCCAGGAGATGGTGATGGACAGGGAGGCCTGGCGTGCTGCAGTCCATGGGGTAACTAAGAGTCGGACACAACTGAGCGACTGAACTGACACTGATATTCCATTTATAGTCACTACAAAACACTGAATATATTTCCTGTGTTGTATAATATATCCTGGTAGCTTGTTTACTCTATATATAAAGATTTGTGTCTCTTAATCCCCTATCCCATCTTTCCCCCACTTCCCTCTCCCCACTGGTAACCACTAGTTTGTTCTCTTTATTTGTGAATCTGTTTCTTTTTTGTTGTATTCACTAGATCATTTTGTTTTTTAGAATCCACATATAAGTGATATCATACAGAAGCACTCCTTATTTGGAGCTCTTAAGAGGAAAGCTACTGTATGACAATAATGTTGATAAAAAGCACACTGTATAACAATAATATTGATTAAAAGCTTTTACATTAAACCTAGATCAGTTCAGTTCGTTCAGTTCAGTTGCTCAGTCGTGTCTGACTGTTTGCAACCCCATGAATTGCAGCACGCCAGGCCTCCCTGTCCATCACCAACTCCCTGAGTTCACTCNGCAATCCAACTGCTGGGCATACACACCAAGGATAGGTGCTAAGAAGTCAAGGCTAAGCCCTCGCTCTGCTACACACAGCTGGGTACCCTAACCAGCTCATCAGGAGCCTCTCTGAGCCTTAGATGTCCAGCTGTAAAACATAGATACTTGTTGCCTCTCTCTAGCATGGTTCAGGATTAAATGAGATAGTGCTTATAAGACAGAGAAAATAGAAGGCACTGCTTAAGCACGATTTATCCTAACGCTCTGGCAGCCTGCAGCAACAGAGTTGAGAAAAAAAAAATGTCAGAAAAGGTCAGGCTTTGGGTCAAAGAAGTGTAAGGAGTTCTCAGGAGGCCACCATGAACCCTGAGGTGTGGTTGAAAGGGGAGGTTTGCAGATGATGCAGACCGTATTTTAGCTGCAGCCTCTCTGGCTGCCTCCTGATTTCATCATTCCCCGTGTGTCCTGACTGCTGCTCCAGTGCCATGCTTATGGTGAGTGGGGGTAGAGCTGGGGGACTAACTTGTTGGGGGTAGACAGTGTCCAACTGCCCCCTTCACCCCAGAAGAATCAACACATTTCCGCACAAATTATGCTTCCTATCTCTGCATTTGGAGTGGGGAAGTTAAAAAAAGGAATGGGAGAAAACGTTTATAAATTCTTCTGACTGCCAATCTGAAAATGGTTCCATTCTTAAAGCCATTTGTGACCTTTTGTTTTCCTAAGCTGCAACTTCACAAAATGCATCCAGAAATCATGCTTTAAGGAAATCTACTCGACCAAGCTGTGAACACTGCCGATTTATGAGTACTTTTCTTCACAGTCTAGAAGTTAAAACATCATCCCTAATGGTGAAACCACAAAATAGAAATTGAGAATTTAATTATCGACATTTAAATTAAAATTTCATGGCAGACTCAGGAGCAAGGAGGCGGGGTCGTGGAAAGAGGTGACAGGTGATCAAAGTAGAGATCCAGTTTTAAAAAAGAGAGATCAGGTCATTCCTGGGGAGGGTGGTCCGCTTCTGGAGAAATGACGGCCCTGGGAATTTACCATGTCCCTGGGCTGCGCTTCAGCCCACACAGGCTGTCACTTGTCCACAGGTCAAGAACAAGTCCAAGGGCAGACCCATCCTCCCTAAGTCCCCATGACTGAGATGAAAGCAGAAGCTGGAATAATTTCCAGCGCAAAATCACTGTGGCAAAGGTCTGGAATCCTACACTGGCATAGCGAGCTCATTGTCTCCGTGTGGGACTCCTTGTCTCATGAGGGGGCAGAGAACATCTGAGCCTGCCCCGCACCAGGGCCCCAGGGCACCAAGTCCCCAAGCCAAGTCTCCTGTGCCACCATCGCCACCAAACCCCATTTTGAAGGGCACAGCTCCTTTTTCTGAAGAGAAGACAAAGCCTTCTCTCTTTCACAGAGTCATACAGTCATATATTTTTCAGAGATTGAAAATGATGAAGCCAACTTCATAAATGAGATTTTCAGCATGGCAAGGAAATTGAGGCATGTACATACATATGCCTGGAAATATCTTCTATGGTTAAGGAAAAGAAAGCACGTGAGGATGTTACTGTGTGTGTGGGTGGGAAAGGAAGGTGCTCTTGGACTACACTGTCTAGCTTAGCTTAGTTAAATTGTCGAGCGTAAGGAACCTCGTAGTAAGTGTCCAGTGGATTGGGAAGACACAGCTGTGATGGTGGGCAACATGATTCCCAGTGCTATCACTGTGTCTGGTTCCAGGTCCCTGTTCTGCTTTTGCCCACAACCCTGGGCTCTCATCCCTGCCTCCAGGCCGTCAGTGATCACGTGGGTGCTGGTGACCCCTAGCTCTTCATCCTCCGGCTCCATCTTCACCTTCATATCCCACAGGCAGCCTAAAGCCACCACATCCAACGTGGAGAACTGCTCACCAAGCAAGGGCGCCTGCCATTCCCGCCGGCGGCTCCATCGATCCCGTCATCCAAGCATAAGCCTGGGAAGAGCACACCCCCAGCTTCTCCCTCTGCCCTCACGTCTAACCTGTTGCCACATTATTTCTTCTTTCTGCTCATCACGCTGGCCTCCCCTCCCCTTCCCACCCCAGCTATGACTGTCTTGGTTCAGACCTTCAGCTACATCTTGCTCCTGGGCTGTTGCAGTTGCCTCCAAACTGGTCTCCCTGGCTTCTCTAAGTATCTCCTCCATGCCACGCTCCACACTGTTGCTGCAGGAATCTTTCTGCAACACAAATGTAATTTTGGTGCAACCCTCAGGCTTTGGGTCACCTGCAAGATGAAGTCCAAACTCCTCACCGAGGCAGGTGAAGTTCCCCTGGCCCTGCACCCTGTCCATCTCTCCAGCTTTCTCTTTTCTTCACTTCCCTTACTTCCTCACTCAGCACATGTTTATTACACCTGCTTGGTGCCAGGTACTGTGCAGGTGAAGGGACATGCTGGTGAAAGTAACCATCACCCTGCACCGTATAATCTGTCTACACGAAGCACGTGGTGTTCAAGCTTAGTGCATTTGCTCACTCAGTTCTCTCTGCTGCTCCCCTGAGCCTGCACGTCCTTCTGCGGGAAGGAACACTCATCTTTCAGTCCTTAGCTTAGGGCCTCTTCCTTAACAGAGCCACATCAGAACTCTCCTTTCTCTGCACCCCAGCTACCGTGTGTATACAGGCCTTTCATGAGCTCACAGTATTCCAAGGCCAGCTGTACTTCATCTGACCTCTGTGACCTTGGGCAAGTCCTGGGCCTCGGTTTCCTCATCTGTGAAATGAAGGCACTCATGATACTGCAGGGAAGGAAGAACTATACCTCAACTCATCTTAAATGTTCACTTAGGACACTTCAATAAAAAAATTAACAGGAGAAAAACAGCTTACTAATATGTGCAGCACACATCATATGGAAGAATCCTGTATAAAAATATAATAACTCAAAGTGGTGGCTTAGAATTTCAGCTTCTCTAGCATCTTAAACAAAGAGCAGAAAATTTGGAGAGACGTGATGGGACAAAGGAAAGCAGTTGTAGGCTTCCAAGGGCGCCAAACTGTGGGAAGGTAAATAAAGGGAGGAAACGAATGAAGTGAGGTTCGTTTGCAAATCCCTCCCGGACCATCTCTGGTCTGATAAGAAACTATATTCAGAAAAAGGAGAATTTACATCCTGAAAGGGGCACTTTTTCTGACTTTGTTGCTTTTTTTTTTTTTTTTAAGGCTGCTCCACATGGGCATGCAGAGATCTTATTCCCCGACCAGGGACTGAACCTGTGACTCCTGCAGCAGGAGCACCGAGTCTTAACTACTGGACTGACAGGGAAGTCCTGAGTTTGTTGCCGCTTCATTGCCTTTAGCTCAAGATGCCAAAGAGGCATATTGTGGGGTGACACATCCTGGTTTCTTTCAATTTCAACATGATGTTTTAAACATAACCTGGCCTATGGTGTACCCACGGAATATTAGCTGCTATGATGATGGTAATGATGTTGGCAACAAGGAAGAGAAAAATGAGGCAGCTGCCATGGAAAACAGTTTGGTGGTTTCTCACAGAGTTTAACATAGAGTCATCACATGACCAAGCAGTTTCATGCCTAGGTATGTACCCAAGAGAAGTGAAAACACATATACACATAGAAACTTGTACACAAATATTTATAACAGAATTATTTGTAATATCCAAACTCTAGAAACAACCCAAATGTCCATTGACAGATGAATGGATAAGCAAATTGTGTATCTAATACAAAGGAATATCACTCAGTCATGAAAAAGGAAAGTCTGATACATGCTATAACTTGACTGAATCTTAAAAATGATCTGTCAGATTACTAAGGGATGAGTTGGGCCTTGTGGAAAACAGAATTGTTACAGTTTGTTCCAAAGTGACGTCTGTGAACACAGACCTGAAATACTAGGATTTGCATGGAAAAGGAGGGATGCCCCAAACAACAGGTAGCGTGAGAGCAGGATCAAGCAAATACCGGGGAACACGGTGGGTGGGCGGAAAAAGGGATTCTTGTCAACACTGGCCAGAGGGTAGCAAGGAGGGAGGCCAGTGGGCAAGGTGCTGTGGACGCCATCAAGCGGTTTGGATGCCATCCTCTGGGAAGGGCCTGCAAAAACCAGTGAATGAACAGGGAGACTAGGAGAAAAGGGATGTGGGAGGATTTTGTGGCTATGGGGAGAAGCCTGGGGAGAAGTAAGGCAGCTGTAGAAAAGACTCCATCTGCAGGGAATACATAGGACAGGGTGGCAGGTGAGGCTGAAATCAGACTGGGATTCAGTAGCAAATGTCTGCAGCTCATAGCAGGCGAGCACTGCCAGTGCAGGTGGAAGTGGCGGATGCTATGGTGTCTTGTCCGGCAGAAGGTGGGACTCTGAGTGGGGCTGCAGGTGCCCTGGCTCAGGGTGTATCTCCCAGGTCTCCAGTTCCTCAAGCCCACTGGACATCACCTCCCTTGTGATCCTGCAGCCTTTGGTACTTGCCTCAGTTTCGACTTGCTCTTTCTCAGTAGATGGGAAACATCTTGAGGGCAGATGTCTTGATTGCCACACAGTTCAGACAGGAGGCACTCAGTCTCTGCTCATTTGATTGAAGAGCATCTCATCATCTAGGGAAGAGGACTTCCCTGGTGGTTCAGACAGTAAAGAATCCTCCTGTAATGGAGGAGACCTGGGTTCAATCCCTGAGTCAGGAAGACTCCCTGGGGAAGGGAATGGCTACTCACTCCAGTATTCTTTCCTGGAGAATTCCATGGACAGGGGAGCCTGGCCGTCTATGGTCCATGAGTTCGCAAAGAATCAGACACTACTGAGCGACTAACACTTTTACTTTTCACTGCTTTCCAAATACCCTTAGAAAATGAAAATGCCTTCCCAATTAATGGTTACAGGTGACATTCCTAACTTGTTGCCTGGTGCGGACAGGAAGAAGGACTTGAGGAATGAATAAGTCTCTCAGTTCAGTTCAGTTGCTCAGTCGTATACAACTCTTTGAGACAGAGGATGAAATGGTTGGAAGGCATCACTGACTCAATGGACATGAGTTTGAGTAAACTCCAGGAGCTGGTGATGAACAGGGAGGCCTGGCATGCTGCAGTCCGTGGGGTCGCAAAGAGTTGGAATAAGTCTCTAGGAGAGATCAAAAGTCATCTCTTTTTTTGATCTCTCTTGCATTTTTGCATGGTGGTCACATTTCAGTGGGAAGCTTGGAAGGCCTCAAGAAGGATAATGGTAGGTTTGATCTGAGAAGAGATTAAAGAGTATGAAGGAGATTTGATGTGTGATGAAGGAGAAAAGAATCAAGAAAACGCTCGGTTTACCAGACTTTACCATGCAAACAGGCCAGGCCACAGGCCCTGGTGCAGGAAGGTTGTCATTGGGCACCTTTACTTGGCTGGCCTCTGCTGCTCCCGGGAGGCTGTGGGCCATCTGACTGCATTTCAGCACTGTGCTTAGTGGACTGGCTGTAACAGTCGGCATTACAGATGCACTGTAGCTTCACTTCTGGGTTTTCTAATCCCGCCTCGCAGGATAGCTATCTGCTCTTTAAGCCAGTGTTACTTGCCTGATAGTGCTTTTCATACAAAAATTTCAGCTTTCAGCATTAACTCTGCTTGCGACTATTTACTCTTCCACCAAGGCCAGGAAAGTAGTCAGAACTGGCCCGGGTTTGTTGAAAGTATTCCTGGATCAATATTCTTAAACCACTGTCTTCCCTGTGTCTCTCCACTGTAAACATCTGCCATGGTCTACATCGTTGCTACTCAAGGCATGGTTTGAGGACAAGCGTCAGCGGCATCACCTGGGAACTTGTTAAACTATCCCAGACCTGCTGAATCAGAATCTGCATTTTAACAAAGTCCCTGGGTGCTTTGTTTGCACACTGAAGCTGGAGGAGGGCTGGTTGACATAGACTGAGAGATGCACAGCTTCTTAGTTTATATCATATGACTGATTGCTCCTCCAAATAAATACTCACTCCAGGATATCCTGAGCCAAATCAGCTGGTGCCCTTAAAAAACTCTCTCTTAATATGTGTGCTTATGGCCTTTACTTTCAGACATCATTCTTATTTTTGCCCACAGAAATTTGTCCAGTACTTATTCTTCCATAAGTGATTTCTCCTGAGATTCTGCCTTTATTTCCCCAATTGTCCGTGTCCCACAGTCAACCCCATGTCCACCCCACTTCCATATCAAGCCTGACATTCCAGATGCTACACCATATAAGAACCCACTGTCCCTTTCTTTGCCTGGACATGAGTTGGGCAGCCTTCAGAACATACTATATTTGTTCATTCACACTTATGTACCTTAGCTTTTTGGGGGGTCACCTATGAAAGTCCTTTTACTCCTTGGGTCATACTTTCAACATCTAATTGTAGCTACATGATTTGTTTGAAGCCCTTCCTAGACGTATCAAAAGTATCAAGGCCACACTGCTCCTTCCCTTATCCAAACTCAGATCATTTTTCTATACCTATGATTTGGGCACAAAATCCTAGGGACCTTTGCATTGAAGTGTCAATAGTTTTACTTGCTTACAAAGAAACAGCTGGATGATTCTCTTTTTCACTTTAAATTTGGAAATAATTTTGGATAGAAAAGTTGTCAAAATAAAAAGAGGAGAGCTCCCGTATACCTTTCACTCAGCTTCTGCTAACACTAACATCTTCCATAACCGCATACAGTGAGCAAAATCAGGAAATTAACCTTGGTACAATACTATTAATGAAGCTACAGATCTTACTAAGGGAGATTTCTTAAGTTTTCCTACTAATGTTCTTTTCCTATTCCAGGATCCAATCCGTGGTCTCACCCTATTTTAGTAGTCATGTCTCCTTAGTCTCTTCCAACCTGGGAATAAACCTTCTCTTTCCTTGTTCCTCCCTTCCCGTGCTTGATGCTTTTGAATAGTGCTGGTCAGCTATGTTGTAGAATATCATTCAGTATGAGTTTGATACTTTCTCTAGGCTAGACTGAGGTTTTGCATTTTTGGTAACAATTACACACGAGTGATTTTGCACCCTTCTCAGTGCATCCTTCTATCAGGGGCTTGATATTAATATATCTTATTGCTGATGATCTTTTCCTTCCTTACCTGGTTAAGGTGGCGTCTGCTGAGTTTCTCTACTATAAAGTTACCATTTCCCCCTTTACAACTAATAACTATCTGGGGAGAGATATATTGAAATTATGCAAATACCACTTTCTCCTCAAATATATGCCCACTGATTTTAACATCCATTGTTGGATCTGCCTTCAAAATGTATCACTGTGGCACCCACTGTGTGTATATTCATAAATACTCAGGTGTTTAAATCATTCCAGTAGGGTTTTCTATCAATTAGACTTTCTTTGAATTGTCTTTCTAAAGAGGTCCATTATAACAGGGTGGCACAATCAAATAAATAAAACAGTCTTTCATGCATCCATCCATCCATCTAATATTTCTTTCAAATTTTTTTTTGTAAAATAAATCGATTGCCAATCTTCATATTTTTCCCAGTTATACCCTAACTGGTGTCCCCTTCTCCCTGCTGTTCTGTTTGAATTATTACGTGAACTGGCTGTTTTGCCCAAATGAGTAAGCCAAGATAGGATCGTTAATTTTTTTGAGGAGATGGTTGTCTAAATCAATGTGAAAAATGAGATGCCAAATTGTTTTCCTGGAATGTGCCATCACAGAAAATGCTGCTGTCATGGACATCTGCTGCTTGTGCCTGTTCAACGTCTCATCCCTTTCTTTAGGTCACAGCATCCAACTTGCTTTCTGCAGAATCTCCCCTCCTGTGTTCTTAGTCCACGTGATTTCGTGGAGTTGGCCCACCTGCTGGCCTCGGAGGTGTGCGTATGCCCCAGGCCTGGACAGAATTAGCCATCCCTTTCACCATAGTATGGTTTCAGTGGTAAAGAACCTGCCTGCCACTGCAAGAGACTTAAGAGACTCGGATTCGATCCCTGGGTCAGGGAGATTCCCCTGAAGGGAGGCATGGCAACCTATCCCAATGTTCTTGCCTGGAGAATCCCATGGACAGAGAAGCCTGGCAGGCTACAGTCCACAGGGTTGCAAAGAGTTGGACACAACTGAGGCAGCTTAGCACGCATGCACACACTGGCCATAGTAAATGACTGAGAAATTGGCATCTGGTTCTAGTTGGCTAATCAGAATCTCTTCTAAAATCCTTGGTGGCATTATTACTGGGTATTTAAGAGAGTAGGGTGGAAGCCTGAAGCTTCACTGAACATCTTTGCCACTGTGTGTGGGGAAAACAGACTTGAGAATACGGCCGACACAGTGAGAGACAGTGTCAGTTGATCACCTGGATCTAGCTTTTCCTGAAGCAAGGTCCATCCCAGGACTTTTCAGTTTCATGAGCCTATCTCTTTCCTTTCATTGTATAAGAGAGCTTGGGTTGAGTTTCTTCTACTTGTAACTCAAGGTCCTGACATATAGATACTTTTTAAGTATCCACTACCCATGAGGACAGATGCTTGGGGCTCTGCATGATTCAAAGTTGAGCCAGATGTGTGCCCTGCACTCTAGGAGCCCTCAACCTAGCACAAAACACAAGATCAGTGCACTAATATCCACACGAAAAGGGCCCATGTGATCAGCCTGATCCACCCATGAAGAGCTNAACAGTCTTTCATGCATCCATCCATCCATCTAATATTTCTTTCAAATTTTTTTTTGTAAAATAAATCGATTGCCAATCTTCATATTTTTCCCAGTTATACCCTAACTGGTGTCCCCTTCTCCCTGCTGTTCTGTTTGAATTATTACGTGAACTGGCTGTTTTGCCCAAATGAGTAAGCCAAGATAGGATCGTTAATTTTTTTGAGGAGATGGTTGTCTAAATCAATGTGAAAAATGAGATGCCAAATTGTTTTCCTGGAATGTGCCATCACAGAAAATGCTGCTGTCATGGACATCTGCTGCTTGTGCCTGTTCAACGTCTCATCCCTTTCTTTAGGTCACAGCATCCAACTTGCTTTCTGCAGAATCTCCCCTCCTGTGTTCTTAGTCCACGTGATTTCGTGGAGTTGGCCCACCTGCTGGCCTCGGAGGTGTGCGTATGCCCCAGGCCTGGACAGAATTAGCCATCCCTTTCACCATAGTATGGTTTCAGTGGTAAAGAACCTGCCTGCCACTGCAAGAGACTTAAGAGACTCGGATTCGATCCCTGGGTCAGGGAGATTCCCCTGAAGGGAGGCATGGCAACCTATCCCAATGTTCTTGCCTGGAGAATCCCATGGACAGAGAAGCCTGGCAGGCTACAGTCCACAGGGTTGCAAAGAGTTGGACACAACTGAGGCAGCTTAGCACGCATGCACACACTGGCCATAGTAAATGACTGAGAAATTGGCATCTGGTTCTAGTTGGCTAATCAGAATCTCTTCTAAAATCCTTGGTGGCATTATTACTGGGTATTTAAGAGAGTAGGGTGGAAGCCTGAAGCTTCACTGAACATCTTTGCCACTGTGTGTGGGGAAAACAGACTTGAGAATACGGCCGACACAGTGAGAGACAGTGTCAGTTGATCACCTGGATCTAGCTTTTCCTGAAGCAAGGTCCATCCCAGGACTTTTCAGTTTCATGAGCCTATCTCTTTCCTTTCATTGTATAAGAGAGCTTGGGTTGAGTTTCTTCTACTTGTAACTCAAGGTCCTGACATATAGATACTTTTTAAGTATCCACTACCCATGAGGACAGATGCTTGGGGCTCTGCATGATTCAAAGTTGAGCCAGATGTGTGCCCTGCACTCTAGGAGCCCTCAACCTAGCACAAAACACAAGATCAGTGCACTAATATCCACACGAAAAGGGCCCATGTGATCAGCCTGATCCACCCATGAAGAGCTTGGCTGTTGGACTGCAGTGAAGCGAGTGATGAATACCAGCTGGGGGGAAATTGGAGCGTTGAGGAGATGAGGGACTCTATTATTCCTGGCAGAGGGAAAGGCTTGGGCGAGGTCCAGTTGTGGAAAGTGTAAACATCTCAGTGTGTATTTTGAGATTTTGAGGTTCTATGGGTCATCCATAGTGACTGAAGGGTAAAGGTTAGGCTTAAAAGAAGATTCAGGGGACCAAACAAACAACAACCTAGAGAAAAGATTAGTTTAAAACAAATTGAAAAGCTTTTGATTGGCAGTCTGAGGGTTTGACTGGCAGCAGGAAGGCAGAGCAGGATTCTGAGTAGAGGAGCTAGGTGATTAAGATGTATTTGGCAGCAGTGAGCAGAGCTGGAGAGGGCAGGGCTGGGCAGCAGGTGAGGAGGCCAATGAGACTGTCTGGCTTAACTTCAGGGCAGGGTTGGGGAGGATCAGATGGAAAAAAGAAGGCTGGAGGGGGTGGAATCCCAGCCTCTGAGAACATGCTGCTCAGAGCCTTTGGCCATATTTGCTCAAGAATCTTCCTTGTCGTATCATTTGAAAGCCATACTTTTTATTTCACGCCAAACATTGTCAGAGGGAGCAGGGGCAGATTCATCCTGAACGTGAGCCAGCCGGCCTGGCACGCACACGTTTAATGGCATTCCAGACCTTGGGGCCTGGCAGGCACCCTCGGAACCCTGCCCCGGCTCTGGCTCCTGCCTCCCCGGAGTGAGGACCAGCATCCTTCTTCTTATTGGGTGAACTTCCGAGCAGAAAAAGTCCAGCCCGTGACTCCGACCCGACCCCACACAAGCCATGGACAGCTCGGCCCTCTTAATGATGCCCCTGCTTTGGACTTAGACTGGGAGCCATCCTGTTCACACCCTCTCTCCTCCTGCTCTTGCGTTCTCCCCACTTGCCTAGGCTTGAGCAAGTCCCATCTGTACCGCAATCACTAACCCTCACCCAAGTCACCATCGTTTCTCACCTCGATTCCTGCATCAGCCTGGCCGGTCTCCTGGCTTCCACAGTCTCAGTTCAGTTCAGTCCAGTCGCTCACTCATGTCTGTCTCTTTGTGACCCCATGGACTGCAGCACGCCAGGCCTCCCTGTCCGTCACCAACTCGCAGAGTTTACTCAAACTCACGTCCATCGAGTCGGTGATGCCATCCAACCATCTCATCCTCTGTTGTCCACTTCTCCTCCTGCCTTCTATATTTCCCAGCATCAGGGTCTTTTCAAATGAGTCAGTTCTTTGCATCAGGTGGCCAAAGTATTGGAGCTTTTTCCTTACAGTGAATATCCAGAACTGATTTCCCTTAGGATGGACTGGTTTGATCTCCTTGCTGTCCAAGGGACTCTTAAGAGTCTTCTCCAACACCACAGTTCAAAAGCATCAATTATTTGGCTCTCAGTTTTCTTTATGGTCCAACTCTCACCTCCATACATGACTACTAGAAAAAACATAGCTTTGACTAGATGGACCTTTGTCGGCAAAATAACGTATCTGCTTAGTTTTGTCATAGCTTTTCTTCTAAACAGCAAGTGTCTTTTAATTTCATGGCTGCAGTCACCATCTGCAGTGATTTTGGAGCTCAAGAAAATGCAGTGACTTTGAAGCCCAAGAGTTCTGCAGTCTGCAACTCAGCAAAGCAGCTAGAACAATCATTCTTTAACATCACAAACCAGATCTTGTCACCCCTCTTTTTAAACCCTTCTCATGGCTTTCTGCCTGAGTAAGAATAAAATCCCACATCCCTGTGGTGGCCCCAGGGACTCTGTGCTCTGACTCAGAGCATAACTGAATTTCCTCCTCAACTGGTTATCTACTCAACTGAATTTCCTACCCTTCCCTTTGAGCCTTTCTGCTGCTCCTCTGCCGGCCTCTGCTGATGGCTCCCTTTCTCTTCATGACCCATAACGTGCCTCATCATAACAGAGGCATGTATCTGTCAGAATAGGTGCAGGAATGCTTCAGTAATAGATAATTTCCACATATTGGTGGCTCCCATAACACAAGGCTAGTTCTCAACCAACAGGCCACGTCTGTTGTGGGCTGGCAGAGCGGCCTTGTTCATCAGAGTCACTCCAAGTTGAAGGAACAGCCGCTTTCTTGACTGTTCCTGGTTGCTGTCCTCTAGAAAAATGAAAGAGACTCTCAAGAGTCTCACAAGGGCCATTAAATGTTGGTTCAGAAGAAGCCCGTGTCACCTCTGGTCACATTCTTTGGCCAGTCACTGGCCTCAGTCAAGTACAAGAGAAGCCAGCTGTGTGATCTAATCACATAGCCAGGAATGGAAGGGGTCCGTCTTTATTTGGTCAACAGCATGAATGAACAGCACGAGAACTCATTTATCTGTGTGTGTAGCATGGATTAGAACCCTTGGTGTGTCTTCCAGTCCAGACGATGTGAATGATGGCAGGATTGGGGTAGAGAGAGTGGAGAATGATGACAGGGAGGAGGGTTAACTACCTCTTCTCAAGCGCAGAGAAATGAGAACACAGCTGAGTTTGGATGCTCACTGGACTAGTAATGCATGTTAAAAAAAAGGGGGGTGGTTATTTCTTAGGTCTTTCAGGCCAAGCATGGTGGCATACTAGTGGTGGGGTGGAACAATCCGCTTGCTCGGAAACAACTTACTTCTGGTGTCTGCAGTTCTTCCATTAGAGATTCATTCCTTTGACTCTATAATACCATTTCCCAAGTTGTGTCCGACAACACATTTATATTAGATGTCAGCATGTGCTCCTTGGTCAAATAAGATGGTGAGGTGCTGAGTTAAACATCAGTGAACAGGCCTTGATTGATATGTAACATGTACTATCTCCTCCTGAGATGGAATCAAAATTTTCAGCATTTCTCCAGTTTTTAAAATCAAGGAACCCTTTCCTCCCTGAATGCTTCCCTAATGTTAACTAGATGGTTGGGGAAAGGCCGATCTGGGAGGCTTTTCAGTTCTTGGGTGTATGAGAGGCTTTTCGTGGGGGAAGGAAAGCAGTGCAGACCAGGCTTTGAGAGGATGGGACAGCAGAGAGACTGGGGGTGGGGGACAGAGGGTCTCAGAGGGAGAGGTCGGGTACGAAGATCAAAAGTGATCCTTTCCTCAGGGATGGATACAGAGCTGGAGTCGCAGAGTGCGAGCTCCTGAGCCCATCCGCCCCTCACACACCTGCCCTCTCTGCTCCTTCCTGTCTCCTGCCCAATCCATTCAATCTCCAAAGCTCTGCCTTTTCAAGCCAACAGCACACCAGGCCATCTCAAGTCCTGGCTTAGCTCTCCAGTCCCTGCTGCCTGAAACACCCTCTTTTCTTCAACTCCAGTCTGGGAAATTCCTTCTCTCTTTTAACCATCTGTCAGGCATCCACCTCCAGAACGCCATCCTTGATACCTTTATCCACCCCACAGCCTCAGCTGGGTTTATTATTCCTCTAAGCTCCCGTAAAATACTGTGTCTCTTCATCGCTGCCCTCATCACTTGGTATTTTTAAAAGATATTTGTTTACTTATTTATTTGGCTGTGCTGGGTCTTAGTTGTAGCCTGTGGGTCTAGTTACCTGACCAGGGGTCAAACCCAGGTCCCCTACTTTGGGAGCTCAGAGTCTTAGTCACTGGACCATCAGGGAAGTCCCTGACTTTGTACTTTAATATTCTTATTTCTGTCCCTCTAATCTGGGTTGCTCTTGAGGGCTTTATCGTTATAGCCTTATATCCTCCTCTGCTAGGAGATAGATACTCATGAATTAATTGAATGAATGAGGCCCAAGTACAAGAAGTGTGTCAAAATCCCCTACATGTCCCAATTGAAAGTATTCCCCAAGTTAAAAGGATCTATTCCACATATTTGAAAACCTCATCTTGTCTGTCATGCCCACCTCAGCTGGTTCTCCTATCTCCTGGGGCCTAAAGTCTTCTCTCTGCCTTCCTCACCATCTGCTCTTCTGTCTAACCCGTTCCTATCTCTCTCATCCCCTCATGTCTGATTCATGTCTTCTCAAGAAGAGTGAGTGAATCTTAGAAGGTTAATGGCCATGCTTAGGTTTGTTTCCTTGAACAGGAAGTAAATGCAAATATCCTGAGAGGACAATCTAACTTTAAGGGTGAGAAGAAAGTGTTTTGTTTGTTTATTTTATAGTTTAAGATTGGCTTTAATGATTGAATAAGAGGAGAAAAACTAGAAAAAACCTGTGGGTAGAGGACCTGGACAGGTTGTTGCTGGCAATGCACTCAGAGCTGAATCACAGCTTTTGTGGGTCAGAGGCCTTCAATGAGTCATCATTTTAATAGTCATGTCCCAAATAGCACATGCCCCAAATGTTGCATGAGACATAATTATACTAAGAAATTAGGCATGTTTATCTGAAATTAAAGTTATCTGGGAACCCTACTGTGTAGTTGTCCCTGACTCTTTTTTTTTTTTTTTTCAGGTTTCTTCCCACCTGCTGCTCTTGGAGGCGTTCTGGCACTTTTCAGGCACCTGTCACGGCATATCCTCCACCCCGACTGCACTCCCATCATCGTTATCCTCACCTGCCACGGGGCCGGGAAGTGGCAGCATATTAATGATCACATATGAGTAGGTGGATGCTTTCTTCTTGTTTTCCCAACTCTCTATTTATTTTCAGGGATGACGTGGCAACATCTGGATTTGATTTCATTCAGGAGGTTGTGTGGGGAGATGAGAGTCAAGTCAACTATTGCGTGGGATTACAGTAACACCTTTTTAAACATGCATCTCAAGGAGATACTTGGGGCTCAGATACTTCCTTACCTGGTGGAAAAACGCTTGGGGCATGTGGCTGACACTTTCATCCCCTCCCTGCCACTGTGCTCTGAGAAGTGAAGGTGGATGGTGTGAGGAGTGGGCTCCCTCCTCCCTGTGATGCTGAGGTCAGGCAGCAAGTCAGCCGTGGCCCAAGACGGTCCCTGTATGTGAAGGGGAGGGGAGTTTCTGTTTTTGAGACTTAGGTTAACGGAATTCTGATTTCCCATCTTTACTTTGGGAGTGGACTGGTTCTTTTAAAAGTTCTTTTAAAGTGTTACTTTGGCATCAGATGCATAGGGGAAAGCCAGCCTGAGATGATGGTGGGCACAAGCCCCATGAGACCATCTGAGCCTGGTGTCCAGGGTTCTGACCCTGTACTCTCACACCATCCTCAGCAGCAGGGACTCTGATGCCCAACAAGAGCTGTACTCCTCTGAGGACCACTGTGAGGGGACATCCACCCCCCCAACTCCAGACTATGGGCCAGCCAAAGCATTGGTGGTTCCTAACAACTTGAGTTGGGTGAGCATGTGTGGTAAGCATCGTGAAAGTTGCTTTTCTCATTGCTACTAAGAATTTCCCAGCTTTCAACATACTCTCTCTTTCTTGGTTGAATGGAACTTCCAAAGCTGACCACTGGTTAATCATGCTGAACAAGAAACCCACAATGCCCAAATGTCCAGAATGTGTGTGTGTGTATGTGTGTGTGTGTGTGTGTATACATGTGCACATGGGGAGCTCCCCAGCTGTTTCCCTATGTGTTTTGCCTTTTTACAAATCTCCAGTCCCCCTCTCTGCTCATCCCCATGTTTACAGNAGATGTGTATAAGAGACAGGTGTGTGTGTATGTGTGTGTGTGTGTGTGTATACATGTGCACATGGGGAGCTCCCCAGCTGTTTCCCTATGTGTTTTGCCTTTTTACAAATCTCCAGTCCCCCTCTCTGCTCATCCCCATGTTTACAGGAGCAGGCAACATGGCCCAAGGTAGTTTCAAGGGATGGTCAACAGATATTAAGAGAAAGCAAACACAGCCATAGACGTTTTCATGGTCCATCTGGGGAAATCTGCACACTCCATGCTACTCCTGGGTGGTCACAGTGTTCATTAGTTTAATAACGGCTCTAATAGGTGCTACATTTCTCTTTTTAAATTTATTTTTGGTCCTGCTGGGTCTTCATCGCTGCACAGGCTTTTCTCTAGTTGTGGCGAGCAGGGGCTACTATGTAGTTGTGTGTGTGGGCTTCTCATTACAGCGGCTTCTCTTGTTGTGGAGTTCCAGCTCGAGGGCAGGAGGGCTTCAATAGTTGGATCTCATGGGCTCAGGCGTTGTGGCTCCTGGGTTTTAAAGCACAGGCTCAATAGCTGGGGTGCATGGCTTAGCTGTCTGGTGGCATGTGGGATCTTCTGAGGCTAGGGATCAACTCTGTGTCTGCTGCATTATCAGGTGGATTTTCTACCACGGAGTTCACTGGGGAAGCCCTACACTTCTCTTTTTAACTCCAAAAAGATGTTATATAACTCAATGTTTTCCCAACTTTTGATCAGAGAACCACTCCATTTTAAAGGAATATCTCACCTGGTCTGTCGTTCTGGGAACACATTTTGGGGAAATGGTGAAAGGAGGGGAGATAAGTAAGTGTTTGCTTTCCTCTCCGAACTTTGGAACAGAATGGAGAAAGTGCCCTAGCCTAAGCGCTGCCCTGGCAGCAGGACTCCAAGTGCCCAGGGTGGGTGCCAGGCACTGTCCCGGCGGGCGGGGCGTGGGGGGGCATTTCCGGCACTGTACTGATGCGCTCCGCTGGAAAGTCTAGGCTGGTGGCCACTTAGAAGAGTCTTAAGAGCATCAGTTTTGTTTTGGGCTTGAAACGCTGTACAAGGCCACCTTTTAATAGTCACAAGGCCTCGGGTGACACAGCACGGGGTGTGTGTCATCCGAGGAGGAAGCATGCTCTCCTCCCCCAGCCCCGGGCCATGGCATTTCCTCTCTTCGGTGTGTTTTTCTTGCCACCAGAACAACTAAGCCTGGAGCCACCATTTGCACAATTCCCCGGATCCTGCTACTTTGCCGGCGGAGAACCCACGTGAACCTCGGGCGTCACCCGGGATTGTGCAAAGCAGTTGTGCCGTCCAAGCGCCTGCCTGCCGCAGGGTTTTGCCAGGACACTCCCGTCTATTTCTTAAGTCCTGCCTCAATGTGACCTCTCGTTAGAGCAGGCCCGTTATTTTCTATTATGACACCCTATTTGTGTCCTTTATAAATGGTGACTCATTTATTGACACACAACCCCCTACATACTTTTTTGAATATTGCCTCTCTCTCATCAAATGAAATATCAACTCCACAAGGAGAGAGCAGAGCTCAATCTCTGTTGAGCAGAGATTGTTGTGGCCACTGTTGGATCCTTGGTGCCTTGGACAGTGCCTGGCACAATGTCGCACACCAAGTGTCTGTGGAATGAAAGAATAAACAACAACTTTGTAAGTTCTTCCCCACTTGAGTACTGATTGGCTGTGGAGAGTTGATGGACAAGGTCACTGACCAACTAGCGGCTGAGTGGTGAAAGGGACGGACTTCTAGCCTGAGTCAGCTGTGGTCCCTGGGTCGATGAGATAGCACAGAAGTAGAGAGAGCAATAGAAATGAGTTTTTATTTGTAAAAAGTTACAAAATAATATTGTACAAAAATAAAGTCTGTAGAGAACTTTGGTTGTATAACACAAACGACTCAGACAGATCAGAGAAGTCAGAACTTCCGAAGAAGTGCACTCCTTACTGGATCAGATGGTAATCACAACAATAAAGAAAAATCACAAACTTTACCCTTTTGTGGCTGTGGCGGAGAGATTTGCTTCAGTGAAAACCTGCTTATGGTGCGTAGGTGATGCTGGGAAGGAGCTGTCAGCATCCGTTGAATCCTACTGCCCTTGTGGGCAGAGACTCTCCACAGGGAGCTGGGGCTAAGGCTGACTCCTGGAGACACCGGCCACCAGATCTGCCAGGACTCTCTGAATTGGATAGATGATCTGGGGCTGCATCAAATTGCACTTCATGAACGACCGGTCGGCTCGACCTGTCCCTATTTTGAGCAGGCCACTCCTCAGCAAGTTCCCCGTCTTGGGCCCCAAGAGAGGGTGAGGCAGGCCCTTTTCCTCTATTTCCGAGTCCTGCAAGGGGAGCTGAAAGGCAGAGGGGGCAGAGTGATGGGCAGCTTGGGTCCGTGGGGGTGGGGAAGGGATATCTGGTAACTGCTGCTTCTTGATTACTTTGTAAAATTAACATGATTGTTTGAGGGAGGCCAGTAGGCTATTTATTTGCCAAATCTGTACCACTTGAGCTAATAGCCACTAATGTAGTGATGTAGTGATAGATAATCTCTTTGAAAAAAATCTCCTTTATGAGGTACGTCACAAGCTGTTAAAATAGGGCCCAGTGCATTGAGCACCCAGGCAGTGACCAGACAAATCCATGACCTGGTCGCTGAGATAGTTTTTCTCGCCCTATGTCCCTGCCCTGTCAAAGGCTTTCAATATCCATGTGGTGGGGCAGGTGTACCGAGGCTGGGCCAGGGCCCATCTTCCATATCCACCCTTCCCGGCCACCTTCTTCTAAGGAGGAGTCAGGTGTATGGGGGCAGCCCCTGGTGGCTTGTACGGCAACCAGGCTGACCTCACTCCCAGGAGGCCCGTAGTGCTCCTTGGCTATGCTGGGCCTGGGGAAGAGTCTCCACTATCAGGGCAGAACTCCGGCTACCTGACAGAACTGTTACTGTGAGGTCAACATTGAGTCCAGCACCACCTACTAAAGGGACTTTAACCTTTGACATACGTGGTTATGCATAGCACAGATAGATACATGTGGAGCGGAGGGCGAGAGCTTCTGCACAGCAGGAAATGGAGCACACGGCCTATCTGCTGGGACAGGGAACCATGTAGAAATGAGGGCAAATGCCATGGTCTCCACCCGCTGCTCCTGAAAAGGCAGGCCCATCAGAAATGTTCCTTCTGACATGTTCCCCTCTAACATATAAAACCAGGTAAGATGCTGAGACCCGGGGGGTAGAGGGGGGTGGAATCACACAAGGGCTTTTCTTTAAAAAGGTAAAGTAAGTGATTTTTGCCTAGCGAAAGTCTTTTTAATACTTTGAAAAGCATGGACCCTTGATCCCAATTAAAATTTCCTTTGCCACCTTCCTTTGCACTTTGTGAGCACATATACTTTGGCACCTTCAAAAAGAAACTTTAATAAATAAGGGCAAAAAAAGAGAAACTCATTAGTGAACGGTAATAAATAACAATAACTTAAATCTCAATAAATATCTTCTCTATATTTCTGTATCTGAAACAGATGCATTGCATCGAGTAGCTTCTCTGGTCACTGGTGACCACGCATAACGGAGCTGGGGTGTATGTAACATCTGTCTCTCTGTAAACCGACAGCCCAGCGGCCTCCCCGCCCCGGTGCAGCTGGGGGCCTTCCCGCACGCTCTCCTGCAAGAATGCTGCCGAAAAACCACACTGGTTTCCTGTTTCCAAGGGCAGAAAGGAAATACCTTCAGGTTTGGTTTTAGTCATGAGGACAGCCTTTTTGGTTCCTAGCCAACTTCTTCCCACCCCACACATCATGTTCGAAATCAATCACCCACCATTCCCCAAAATGCTGGTTGGAGTAAACCTCAGGCCTGAACCTTCCAAAGCAAAGGTTACTATCTCTCCTGGATCTTTGATTTTTTTTTTTCTCCCCCTCCTTTCCGGGGTATGTCTCCACTGAGTGACAGAAAAATAAACCTTTCTTGCTTTCAGCAGTAAAACGTAATGACAAGGAATGACACCAGGAGGACCGTTTCTCTGGTGTCTCTAGACATGTGAAAGCAAACCACAGGAGATACACTGGTTTGGTTTCAAGTGCATCCGCGACTGTGCCCGTGACCCATGGCGGTGGACTGTATCAGATGAAACGATGCCAACCCCCAACCAGGGACACCAGCCCTGAGCTTCCGGTGCCGTCAGCTGCCATCCGGAGAAGGCGGACGGCTGTCTTTTCTCTCCTGTCCAGTCTTCTGTAGCTGGATCTCCCTCCACCAGGCTCCCACAGTGCCTTCCTCCTCCTCTGCCTCCACTTCCTCCTCCTCCGCCTCCTTGGTCCTCATCTTCCACTCTGGGCAAACATTTTCTGGGAACCTTGGTCCCTTTCTTTGCACTGTAGCAGGAATGCAATACACAGCGGTCTCTGGAGCCGGAGTCAGATACAGCCACACCTTTTAGCGGAATGCTTTCTTAGAATATGGTAAACCAGGTTATCATCTAAAAAGGACAGGTCGTCATCAAAGGCGATAGGTCTGCAACACGCCTGCCCGACTTTGTCACTCACCAGCCTTCTACTTTTGGATAAGTTTTTTAATATTTTGTCGTACATTGTTTCGGCTGCATCGCAGGAGCCGCTGCAGTACCTGAAAATGAGTTCCTCCTTGGTTTCGTAGCCCAAACCCAAGTCCGTGACGTTTAGATGCACAGCGGTGAGGACGCAGCCCCGATTTCGGCCCCTCTGGCCGCGCCGGCCTTTCCCTCTGGCACCCTCCGGGCTGGCGGCCGCCCCCTGCCGGTGCCGCTCTCTCCGAGGAAGCACGGCCATTTGTTTATCTGGTGACCTTTTCAGTCTTCGAATGGTAGCTTGAATAAAATTCATGACATCATCAAACTGATCAGGGTAGTCCTCGGGCATATTTGCTGTGCAATAAGAAAACAGAGACGGACACATGAGGCAAGAGCAACGACCATTTCAAGGAGTCTCTAAGATCAGTCTCTCTGAAAGGTGACCCAGTGTGGTCCCCCCGACCCTGGTGAAACGACCCCTTCAGGGACCGCTGTACACCNAAGAAAACAGAGACGGACACATGAGGCAAGAGCGACGACCATTTCAAGGAGCCTCTAAGATCAGTCTCTCTGAAAGGTGACCCAGTGTGGTCCCCCCGACCCTGGTGAAACGACCCCTTCAGGGACCGCTGTACACCCCCAAGGACAAAGGCCAAAAGGCACCCTCCAAGATTCCCAGGAAGGAAATTCAAGACTAACATGGGCGGGGGGGTGACACACTTCCTTGTGGAGAACAAATCCTTAGACATGGAATTTCCACTTGGATGACGTCCGCCATTTTTAACAAGTCTATGTTGAGATGCTGATGGAGGGTCCTTTCTTGTTCTAATAACGGTAACCTGCAGTCGGGGTTCTCAAATGTGTGGGTAGGACTGTGCTGGGATACTCCGGGTAAAATGCAGAGACCTGGCCGGCCCTTAGGGGGAAGTGTGAGAAGGGGCCAGGGAACCCGCGCCAGTTTAAGGCGCCCTGAGGTAGGTGGTCCCTGGACCATACCTTGAGAAACCCTGTCTTAGAAGGTGAAAGAAGGATTAATCTTGGAAGACACTGCTGCTTTCACCTGGAATGTCAAGTGTTCCTCCCTGAACTCCACCCTGACTTAACACCTCTGCCCTGCTGAGTTTCGGAAGGAGAACCATTTGGATAGATCACATGAAAAAGTCCTGAATTCAACTATATTTTAAAACTTCCTTAAAAGACATTATAAGAGTCTGAAAAACAGCCCACTGCTTGCTAATAAAGAGACTAATTTACCACTTCCTTGGATTAGCAGGACTTTAAAAATACAAGGTCAGATCATAAGATGATGTTTACATGTATCACAGCAATACATGGAATGCAATGCTGCCTGTGGACAGAGAAGTGGGGTCCTGCCTCTGCTGCAGGCTGGCACTACGATTCCCACTGGCTTTGGCTGCAAACAGGACAACAGACGCGCGCCTTAGGAAGATCACATGGAGCAGTGACTGAGGCGATGCTTCCAGGGTGTTGGAGACCTTTGGGCAAATGCATGAATTCAAGGGTTTTTGGCATTTTTGCTGTATTTCAAGCATTTGCTTCAGCTGATCAGGTAAGAGAAGAGAAACTATTTGAACAACTGAATACATTTCTAAAAGAGGAAAGTAGTTCAAACGTCCATGTATTCGGTACTAGACCTTTTATGCTCCCCTCATCCCTTTTTCAAGACTTCCTTGGTGGCTCAGATGGTAAAGAATCTGCCTGCAATGTGGGAGATGTGGGTTTGATTCCTGGGTTGGGAAGATCCCTGAAGAAGGAAATGGCAACCTACTCCAGTATTCTTGCCTGGGACATTCCATGGACAGAGGAACCTGGTGGGCTATAGTCCACGGGGTCACAAAGACTAGGACATGATCCCATTTTCAGGTAATTAAGATGTTTAGGGTTATACATTGCTTAGAAAAATATACCCCAAAAGAATTGTGAGCAAGAGTGAACTTTTTTTTTTTTTTTTTGCCAAGACCATGGTAAAGCAGAGGATTACATTGTACCTAACCCACATCAAATTGTTCNATTAAGATGTTTAGGGTTATACATTGCTTAGAAAAATATACCCCAAAAGAATTGTGAGCAAGAGTGAACTTTTTTTTTTTTTTGCCAAGACCATGGTAAAGCAGAGGATTACATTGTACCTAACCCACATCAAATTGTTCTGTTATGAACAAATTGCTAAAACAGGTATCAGGTATCCTAGTATGTAAGACATAATTCAACTAAGGCAACATAACTATATCTATCTATCTTTCTTACCTGTCTATACAGATAGCTAATATATAATATTATCTATATTAGAGCAAAATATAGGACATATAGTAATGAAAAGAGTGGGGATGGTATGGAATTTCATAATTCTAAATCTAAATCTAAAATCTGGCACTGAGTGGTTCTGTGGACAGGGGTCTCGAAGCTGCTTCCATGGTGTTCTGCCAGTCGCCTCTTGCCTGGATAATCACACCAGACCCGAGCCCCTGCATTCCCTTACCCTCCTTCAGTTTGTCTTGCACCTGGCAGCCAGAGCGATGCTCTTGAAACTGTGAATGCAGCTCATGTCCCTCCTCTGCTCCAAGCCCTCCAAAGTCCACACTGGCCTAAGGCCCTCCCTGACGCCCCCTTCCCTCCACCCCAGTCCCAGCCTTTGTCACCGCTGACCTCGTGTTCGACTTCCCTCCTCCTTACTGCCTCCCCTCCAGCTCCTCTGGCCTCCTCCCTGTTCCTCAAACACAGGGTTTCTCAACCTCAGTGCTACTGACACTGGGGCTGGCATATCCTTTGCTGTGGGAGCGTTTAAGGATGTTTAATTACACCCCTGGCCTCTACTCAGGAGATGCCCGCACTAGCCTCCACCCCCATCCCAACGGTGACAAGTGGAAGTGTCTCCAGATATGACCAGACGTCCCCTGGGGGCAAAATTGTCATGGCTGAGAACCGCACACATCAGACACAAACAGGCGCTTGGCCTTTTTNTTCTCCCTGCAAGAGCAGAGGGATACTCTGTGGCCTGGAAAGCCTGAAATGCTCACCATCTGGTCCTTTAGGAAACGGTCCGTCACATGCATCTCCCTACCCCCCCACCCCGGGTGCTCAGAGCAGGGATCTGAGGGGGCCAGCGGGGTAGAAGCGACCCTTCCTCATGTATTTAACTAACCCCATGCTGAAGCCGAAGCTTCAATACTTTGGCCACCTGGTGCAAAGAGCTGACTCACTGGAAAAGACTCTGATGAAAGATTGAGGGCAACAGAAGGGGGCCACAGAGGACGAGATGGCTGGATGGCATCACCAAGTCAATGGACATGAGTTTGCCCAAACTCCAGGAGATAGTGGACTGGGAAGCCTGGTGTGCTCCAGTCCATGGGGTGGCAAAGAGTTGGACCTGACTAGCAACTGAACAATAACAATCTCTATCTCTTTAAATGCTTCCATATCACCAATTTTTGGAGCAACAATAAAGCATCCTTGTTTTAGACAACTTGCTTCTCAAGCCACAGGGCCCTGCTTACACTGGCTCCCCGCCACTGGCCAGCTCCTACTCATCCTTTTAAGCCTGGCTGAACATGCTCCACCTCCAGCACTGGCTCTGAGCTTCTGGGAATTCACCCCCTCAGCATCAGATTGGTTGCCTTGAGCAAGTGCCAGAAAGCTCAGCCCCTTGGGAGGGGAGCAGAGCTATGTCCAGGCTGTGTCCAAGTGACGCACTGCTCAGGCAAGGCCATCACCATACCCTCCACCTTGTCCTTCCCAGGGTCCAGTGGGCTTGTTCCAGAGGCTCTGGAAGGCACGCTGAAAGTTTTAAGAATAGGAGGTGATGGGGCTAACAAGGCTTCCAAAAGCTTACACCGTGGGCTGGGTGCTTCTTTGATTAACCTAGAAAGGTCACTTTATCTCAGAACCCTGCTGTCAGAACTGGACTGTTTTCCTTCAGGATTTGGCATTTCTCTTGTTGTTCAGTTGCTCAGTTGTGTCCGACTCTTTACCACCCCACGGAGTGGAGCATGCCAGGCTTCCCTGTCCTTCATCATCTCCTGGAGCTTGCTCACTCATGTCCATTGTCTTGGTGATGCCATCTAACCATCTTGTCCTCTGTTGTTCCTTCTCCTGCCTTCAAGCTTTCCCAGCATCAGGGTCAGCTCTTCGCATTAGGTGGCTAAAGTACTGGAGCTTTAGCATCAGTCCTTCCAATGAATAGTCAGGATTGACTTCCTTTAGGATTGACTGGTTGGATCTCCCTGAAGTCCAAGGGCCTCTCAAGTCTTCTCCAGCATCAACTCTGGCACTCAGCCTTCTTTATGGTCCAGCTCCCACATCCATATATGACTACTGGAAAAACCATCGCTTCGACTCTACAGCATTTCTCTTACTTATTAATGGCTGCACCAAGTCTTAACTGTGGCCCATGGGATCTGCAGTTGCAGCATGTGGCAGAGTTCCCTAACCAGGGATGGACCCCAAGCCCCTTGTATTGGGAACGTGGAGTCTTAGCCACTGGACCACAGGGAATTCTTTCACTTTTAAAAATGAGACAGGTGGGCCCAGAGCACTGCTGTCCCAGAGTATGCCACATAAATGTACACACATGTGCATATTATCACACACAGCAAACATGTTTTGTCCCACTCACCCACCCACCACACATGCTCACATCAAACGGAGACAGGGTGAGACACAAGCATATACACAGCCACAATTGAGTGTGCTGAGATACAGGC
>SJYV01024612.1:291925-312382 GCA_006410875.1 Neotragus pygmaeus | reverse complement strand
CTATCCATAGTTTACAACTAGATCATAAGCTATTTAAGTTCACAATTTTGCCTTTTAGATGCCCACACAGCACCTAGAGCATGAAAGATATTTAATACTTGCTTCCTGATTGAGCTCAAGTGATTAAAGAATATGTTTTAATTGAATAAAGAGGCTATGGACTATTAAGTGCTAAATAAACCAAGAAGAAAGGGACATTTGGAAGGGAAAATGCTAGAGAGCTTTTATTTTTCTATCAGTGAAAGGAGAATCTTCTGAGAATAATTTGTTGGCTGTTGGATTGGCCTGAGGTCCTAAGACCGGCCAATTCATATTAAGCCTGAAATAGATTTCTGTAAACAGCAACAGTTTGAAATAGGTCTTCAGATTGAGGCCAGAATGAGATTTTGGTCTCAGATCTTGAGTGAGGAATCAGTGTTTCCTAAAAGCCTGACGTGGGATTTCTTGATTCCAAGCAACTCATACCAAATGGCAGAGCCCGCTTCCAACTTAGGGACTTTATTACAGTATTGTCTGTTCATATAGTCCCTAAAATAATAATTTAAAAAATAGATGGACAGTGCTTATTTATTCTGAATTCTATTATCCCACAACATTAGATTTGAAAGCCTAACATTTAACTGCCTTGTTGCATTAGAAGGTTTCTTAGCTGGATAACAACAGGCTGAAAGTTTACTAAATTCACTAACAGTCTTCTGCTGGGGTTTGTGAAAATAGCTTGAATTAAATATCCAGGTGGGATCACTTAAAACAGAAATGCTCTATCTCAAGACAGGGAGCCTCCAGCTCACAGCCTCCTTGATCTCTTACATGTAAGGATCTTATGGTGTCCTGGCTCCCTTCTCCCCATAGGGGATGAGGTCTCCCTAACATGACCATGGGAATCTGGTGGGAAAAATTCCGTAGAACTATGTGGGCTCAGCAAATGGGGAAGGGAAGGAGCTGTGAAACCTGGGAAGAGCCAGGGGGAGCTGACCCGGGGGCAGAATCCCACGCAAGGCTGACCCAACTGACTGACTGTGGGCCCAAAATAGCCTCCCCGCAAGGCCTGCACTTCTTCCACTCTCTGTTGAGCTGCTTGAAATTCCACCATTTAGAGCAATGTCTTGGCAGAGGCTGAACTGAAAGCCTGGGACGGGAGAAAAGGCGCTCACCGGGTGCGTGTTGGGAGGAGCAGCGTGGCTAGTACGATTGTTGTTTATGGGGCATGGGCTTTACGAAGCATTGCCTCATGTAACTGTTCCCAGCAGCCCCAGGAGGCAGGATGAATAGTGTTCCTATTTCACAGATGAGGAAACTGAGGTTTGGGAGCTTTTAAGTAACAGTTAAGTGGCCAGGCTGACTGAACTGATGTGAACTTGAGCCCTTGCTTGTTGAAACTCCATGATTGCTCGCTCTGTGTCCCCCTTCTGCAGATTATGGGGAATGACAACCTGGGAAGAGACTCCAGCTTCACAATATTGTGAATCATATCTCAAATTGATCAAGGTTACACAGAGTTTTGTGGGTTAGTCTGAGAACTTGATGGGTGGTTTGCAAGACTGTTTCTCTAGGAAATTTTGTGACTTGCTGCCAAACTGGTAGAATAGATTATATTACAATGCATTGTGGATTACTTGCAATTATAATTTAGCAATGCTCAGTGTTTCTTCTAGTTGATTTCCGGTCACACAAAAAGGCCACCTTTTCTGACCAAGGTTTAGTTTTAGTTTACAATGCCACCAAATTGCACCACACCCTGTACCTTTATTAGATGGTACATTTTGTGAGGACAGGGGCTTTTGTCTGTGTACTGAGGATTCCCTAGCCCTAGGACAGTGCCTGGCACACACAGGCACACATTAATTGCTTATTGAATGAATAAGTGCTTTTAGATCACAAAGTTTTAAAAAGCACGTGCATTTTATGCTTTGTGAAACACATTTAGAGTTATCATGCACAGCTGAGATCTGGTATATGACTATGATGAACAAACCTTTAAAAACTTCAAACAACCCTGTGCAACACAGTTTTATTCATTAGTTGAGAACTTTCCTCCCATATAAAGTGTTTTCTCCTAGGTAACAAGACTGAACGCTCTGCAATTCAGTGGTTTAGAGAAACTCAGGTTCTGGCTTTAGCAATTTTCCTCCTGCCATCATGGAACCCTGGCATTTTGGATAAATTGCTTTACATCTTTAGGCCTGGGAATTTTAGGGGCTACCTTTCAGCTCTAAAATTCCATGACATCTATGCACAAGGCCTTCTAGTTTCACCTTTTACATGCCTCAGGCCTGCTCTAATCACTCGTTAGTGAAGACACAGGTAAAAAGCACAATGATAAAATGAAAACAAAGATGGTGAAACGGAAAAGTCTTGGATGACCAGAAAGGAAAACCATGCGTCTTTAAGTTTAGACAAGTTTGAAGCTGCTACAAGAAGCAGCCACAGCCCATGACCTTTATCGTCAACCTCTGTGCAGACAAGTGGGCCAGTTACGAATTCTACTTGGTTAGTTCAACACGTGATAATGGTAGGAACAAGATTCTGGCTGCTTCATTTACATCAGAACCAGCAGAATACATGCGATCTCAAGGGGAATGTGTAGACAGGGTGCAGTCCAGCCCCCTTTGAACAGCACAGAATGACTGACTCAGGTAGCACGAAAGAGCCTTTGCTCAGTCACTAAGTTCCAAGCATTCCAAGAAGAGGGATCAGTATTTATGGCACTTTCTATTTTCAAACGATGAGTGACTTAATGTTTTCTGCATAAGCCCTAACTGCACGGTGTGCAGTGCAGGATATAAATGTCAGCACTGTGACAGGGGCATGTTGACATTGGTTGAGTGTTCAAAGTCTGCACATTGTCTTTATCCTGCCTTCCCCGCACTGACAACTTGCTACCGAATTGAACATACCTGGAAAGAAGTCAATTTGGCTTAGAATGCAGCTCACTTTCTCTTTGGGAACATTTCTCTTTCAAGGATCTATTGGGTCTTCCCATAGATAAAACAGAATCGGGTGTGCTCTGCTGGTTCAAATGTAAATACAGTAGTCAGAATCTTGTCCATCGATACTACTGATACTACTGATGACTTAGTATCAGTTTTGGAAAAACCTCCCTTCCCCCACAACTCCCCCCACCCCAATCAATAAGATTAATGTTATCTTGCTTGCTTTGTGACTGGCTAGACCTTACATGAGGCAAAGATTTTCTTAGGATATTATCAAGGCATAGGGATTCACCTGACTGCATGTTAGACTCACCTGGGGAACACCTAAAGCTCTAGTTGCCCAGGCCACACCCTAAGCCAATTAAATCAGAATCTCTCTGGGTGAGGCCCAGCACCAGGAGTCACTAGAGCTCACCAGGTGAGTCCAGCAAGCAGGGGTCTTATGAGTCTCCTCCCAAAGGAAGGTTAGGGTGGAGCGTGAAGGTTGGGGTAGGCCAAATCTCAGTCATTGGCATTTTGGAGTGGCAAGGCCTTCCTTTACTGTACAGTTGTAAACTGTTCATTGAGTTTGGCAGTAAGTAATTTGTCTGAGGTGACAAAATTAGCCAAAAGCAGAGCCAGAAGCAGGAGCCAGCATTAAATAAGCCTAGGTAGACAGGATACTAATATGCTTATTAAATTTCCATGAACTAATCAGCTTCATAATCAGGGACAGTCATTTTTCCTCCAGAGTGCCTTGGTGAGAAAACTATTACCTTTCACTGGGTTCCTGTTCCTCTGACCTAGGCTGTTTGAATGAATGAAAAGCCATTTAGCCTTCATGGGTACTGTTCTGAAGACTGGCACTAAAGCGCATTTTAAGTTTCTACTGGAGAAACATTATATACACTAGGATAGAAATTTGTGGCTGAAACCAAAACCTTTAAAAATAGGTTTATACAACTAACTGACATACACTTTTGGAACAGTTACTTCAATTTCAAGGGATCAAACTGTGTTCTCTAACCCTAAGTCACTCTTGAAGACTTCATTTGTCTTAGAAAAATGCACTTTTTCTTGGGACTTCAGGAAGAAGATGCTTTTGTCGTAAGCACATCACATTTCCTGGGCTACTTTTAGCCCAAGGCCACAGGTTTGGGGGACTCCAGCATACAGCAGACTTTGGAGCCCTTTCAGTGGTGCAATAATTTTCAAATGCAGAATAGGGTAATAGAAATGGGGAGTAGCCAGCATGGTTATGGCTATGGTTTACTGTTGCTTTAGTCTGGGTTTGTGCAAATTTTCTATTCCTCCCCAGTAATCTCTAACTTGTGATGAAGCATATTCTGCTTTACGCAATAGATAAACTTCTCAAGAGCAGAGGGTAAATTATATCAAATCATAGTTGACATGCCCTGATAAACTGCCAAGACATTTTTGAGAGACAAATCAGATTTATTTTCTAATATGAATAATCTAGTCTTAAGAGTTAACATTGTCATGTGTGGAGTGAACTACAGTTTTTTATTTTTTCCCCCAGCCCCAGCCCAGCACTATTTATCATTTTCTTTCTAGAACCGGAACTTTCCTGAACACACTTGACACTGCCCAGATGCTTATTCTGGAAATCAAGGCCTTTCTGCGTTTTCTCTGACTCTGGCATGGTTTTGTGAAATCTCAGCCTCCTCCCTTGCAAGGGCAGTTTAGGATGGAAAGGCAATTGTTCTCAGAATTCAGCACAGCCAGGCACACCCAAACAGAGACAGAGGGCTTTGGAACAAAACATGGGTGTGAGTGTGAGTGTGTGTGTGTGTGTGAGATGGGGAGGAAGAGAAAAGAGAACTGTGTGTTTTCTTGTGGTGGTGGTAGTAGTGGGGAAAACAGCTGTTGATCGGAATCTAAATGAGCAGCAGAAACGTGTGTTTGTTACCCTCTGTGTTGGGCAAAGCCAGCGCGTGCCATACACAGACTAGGTGTTGCAGCCTTGGAGCACCAGTTGGTGGCGGCGCACCGGGAGGGGGCTTCGGCGCCTGCGCGGCTCTTCCCTGGGAGGCCGCTCTGCGGTCGGGGCTGACTTGGGGGTGCATGCGGGCGGCGGGTGGGGTGACCCCTGAGGGGACGGAACGGTTCTTACAGTCACTGCTCAGCGCGAAGGGCGCGCGGCGGCGGCCGAGGGAGCGGTCTTCGGCGGGCGCCTCGGGAGGCCTCTTACCGGCGGGCAGCGGGAAGGCGGACGCGGTGTGGAGCAGCACCAGGCAGACAGCCACGACATCCCATAACTTCATCTTAGAGTCCCGTCCGGCTGCGGCACCTGTGCGGGCGGACGGGCAGGGGCGCAGAACCGGGGAGAGCACGTTAGGCCTGGATGCTGGGGCCCGCGCGGGTCCCCGGGGCTCCCCTCCAGACTTGGCACCGCCCTCCTTCCGGACCGCTGCGGCCGGGCGCTCCCCGGGCACCCCCACCCTTCTTTCCTTCCCAGCGCCCTGCCTGTCCCCGCTCCGGGGGCTTCCAACAGACAACTGCCTTTTTCTTCCGCCATCGGATCCCAGGATTTCGGGGCAGGGCTGCTTCCCCCCGCCAGTTCCAATACGAGGACAGCAATACTGGCGCGCAACCCCATCCCCATTCTGGGGGGCGACCGGGCAACCCTCACCCTGTGCTCCCGCCACGTCCAGCAGCTCCCACAGATCCCCATCCCCCCGCCCACCTCCCCGGAGAACGAGCGCTGAACCCAAGCAAGAGACCAGCCCGCTTGGGGTCCTGATCCTGTCCTCAGCTAGGCGGGGACAGGCTCAGTGGCACCACGAACCCCGCCCAAGCTTCATTCCTGCCATTTCAATTAGTGTTTTGTCGTCGGAACAAGAAGCCAGTGGAGACTTAAAGACTTTGAGGCTGTCCAGGAATATCTGTGTTAAGCTCCTGAACTTTCCAAAGTTTCAACTCAGTTTAAAATACTACTTCCACTTCTTAAGGTTATGAATATTAACATATGAAAAGGCCTAACCACGCATAACGTAAGCGTTCAATAAATGCTTTAGCGTTACAGTTAGGGAGGGATTGCCTCGCTCTTGAAAATGTTCGTGGTGTACTCGAATACCCTCTTTACTTTTGCATTTTTGCAAGATTCTGGCCTTAAATCCTTTCCCCTCGCAGAGGGGTTTCGAGCTCCCCACGCCGGGTCACAGTCACTCCTGGACGATCGTACCCTGTCGGGGACGCTACGCAGGAGCGCGGGCACCAGAAGGTCTAGACCGGGAAAGGGCGTACGGTGGGGGCTCAGCTCCTCTTAGGGGGCTCCGTTTGGCTTCTCAATTCTCGCATCCCTAGAAAGGAGGGTCACGCAGTTGAGGGCGGGTGATAAAAAGGGTACCCTCAACTTAGGGCCCAACTCCACGCAATAAGGAGGCGAGGTTGGGGGGAGACCCTGGCACCTTGAGGTGCCTCCCCAATGCCAGCGTTTTAATTTCCAAGGGCACTCTAAAGTGGAAATTACGAGATTCGTGCAGTTGATTATCCCCCTTCCTCCAAGTAAAAGAGATTCTTAGGAAAAGCTCCTTGAACTTTTTCAGTGGAAGAGAGTAAGGCAGTTCCCAGGTAAAAGTAAAAACCTCGACCCCATTCCTCTCCATCAGTCGCCAGGAGCTCCCGCCTCCCTTCCAGCAACCGCCCCCACCCCCCTCTCTACCCAGAACGCCCGCGGGGTTCCCGTGCAGGTCACCCCGGGAAGCGTTTCATTCGACCGCCACCTCCCACCGCTGCGGAGAGAATGCATTTTCCATCCCCTGGGCGTCTGTTTGTTCGCTACGCAGCTGTTGGGCTCGGGGAGTCTGTAGAGACCACGAACTCCTAAACCCTGCGGCTCCCGGCGCTCCATGCCCCCCTGGCTGGTTTACAAATCCGGGGAAAAGGAAAGGCTCTGGGTTGAGGCGCGGGGGCCCCAGGCAACACCTCACCCAGGCCATGCAAAACGAGCCCTGCGAGGCGCTCGAGCAGAGACGACGCGGGAACGAGAGGCCTCCCGCCCCCTCGCCCGGGTGCCAGATCGCGGGCGCGTGCGAACTGTCTGGCTGCCCGGAGGAGCAGGGAGGCGCGCGGTTAATGCGCCGTCCCAAATCGCGGTGCCCGCCGGCAGGAAGCGACAGAGGCACCAGGTTTCCCTTCCGCATTAAGAGGGTTTTTCCTTTTTTCTTTTTTTTCTTTTTTCTGCTTGGCAGGCGGAGGGCTTTTTAAATTGGACGTGGAGATCCTCAATTAGAAGTGTGACGAAGCTGGCAAAAGAGGACACAGAGGAAAACTCCCCGCCTCGTCCAAAGGAGGCTCCCGCCCCCGCCCTCTGCCGGGTGAAAAGAGCTCGCCCACCTCCCGCGGGCGAGAAGGGAATCTTCTTCCCTCTGAGCACCGCCAGCTCAGGCTGCAATCAGAGCGGCTTTGTAGTTCCCGGTGTTTGCCCGGCGGAGGGAGTCTGGAGGCTGAGCGTTCACAGCGGTCTACGGGGAGGTTTTTCCCAGATCCCGGTGGGGTCCCCACATCCCCACCCGCAACACACCCAGCGGCTTCCCTGTCGTTCTCTTTATCGCTTTCTCAAATCACATCTGTCCGACGTGTTTCTGCCGCAACCGGCAGCCTCTGCTACGCGCGCCAACTGCCCAACGCACTGCCACCTGCGGTAATAAACAAGCTCTCCTTCTCCGCTAGGTGCCCCTGCACCCGTTCCGGTACCCCACAGGCTGGTCCCTCTCTGCGTCCGGCAGAGCAAAAGGGGAGGTCGCGGGCACCGGCACCTGGTGATCCTCAGGCCTGGGGCGGAATGGACGGACGCCCCAGGAAGCCGGACTGCGGGACTCGCCGCCGGGCGCTTCTGAGTTCCCAGCACCAGGGGGCACCAGAAACCGCCGGAGTCCCGAAGCGCCCACGCGGCCGGGCGACTGCCTTGCCACTTTAAGTATAGAATCGTTGCACGAACGCTCTCCACCACCCCCCAATCCTCTCCGAATCCATATTTCCCCCGGAACTTTTCGATGTCTTCACCAGCATCCCTGCTGTTCATCCTCTCCTACCGCTCTTCATCCTCTCTCCCGGATTTTTCTCTACCCGCTTCACTTAAGCTGGTTTCTCGGCAACCTGGTTTTTGAACTCCCCCTCCCTCCCCCGCGTCTCGGTGACAGCCTCACCGCGGGTAAGCGTTCCCGCCGCCAGTGCCCCCGCACTTTCCCGTGTCTGGCAGGCTGGGAGGTTTGCCCTCGAGATCTAGGTCTCAGGAGGAGAAAAAGGGAGGCGGGAGTGGATGGGTGGGGGCGCGCTGTAACTCGGAGGTTTTCTTTTGGAATACCGGCAGAAAGAAGTTGCTGAAAGATGCATTGCTTTTTTCAGCTGTGCCTTGTATCCTGAACTGACGGTGGACTTATTCAGTTGGGCCCAAGACCGCAGTAGGGAAAAGAATGAGCGACGCTTTCTGCAGACAGCCTGGGAATGGGTCAAGGGCCCGAGGCCGTGTTTCAGATTCAGAGTGCACCCGAACCCCTTGCGAGAATGGGCTGGGGACACTGCGGGCTCCTCGGACACCTGACACTTGTTGAAAAGGCGCTGCTGTCCCTGAACCCTGCCTAAGCGAAGATATGGCGAAACTTAGTGCAAACCCGGTCGCTGCCGGGCGGAAGCCCAGAAGCTCGCATTGGAGCTTTACCGGTAGAGGTGCGTGCGCGAGGTTACCAGCAGCATCTCTTCCTTGGCGTACTTAAGTGAACATCGAAAATACTGTGCAAGAGTCGAGTGCGCTCTAACATATCCGCGGCAGCGCCCAGGAGAGTTGTGTTTGCCCCCACCAATGAGCAAAAATCATGCGAGCACGTTGGGCAGCTCCCCTGGAGCGCGCGCGTCGGCTCTGCAGACGGGTTTGCCACCGCCGAAACCAGGGAGGCGCCAGAAGGCTGGGGAGGTCCACGGAAAGTTATTTCCCGCCCCGAGAGGGGCTGGAAACCAAAAGGCGGCGAAATCAGCCCTGAGGTTGTGCAAGGTAGTGGTGGAGAGTGTTAACTGGGAAGGTGGCACAGAGTGCAAGAGAAAAGCGGTCATTCAAATTATCACTTAGATGACCTGTTGGAGACGAAGACCCAGATCCTAGGCTATTTCGGAAGCCCCTCTCTTAACTTCGACGGGGATGGTTAGTTGGAATTGCGGGCTCATGCAAGTAACCGGGTTCAGAAAAGGGCGAGGAATGTAGATTTGCAAGACGGCTCCAGAGGAGGTGAGCGCTCTGTTTTGAGGTCCTCAGCACCTTTAGCAGCAGTCTCTCCCGGGGCCTACACTTTCCCTCGGAACAGACCAAAACAAGTTACACCCTAGTAATGATATCTATGCAGCAGCGCCTCCACAGAGGACCCAGCTTTGGCAGTGGTGGGCTCAAAGACGATCCCAGCCCGGCACCTTCCCGGGACTTGACAGAAGAGCGCCCCGCCGAGTCGGGGAGGGAAACTGTCCCTGTCGAATACTCCGGAGTCTAGAGGCATTAGGGACCCCAGAGATCTTTGCCCACGTGGAAAGGCAAACTGCCCCTCTGCAAGGCCAGCCTGTCTCCAGCTTAACTTCTCTCTCTCCTCTGTCCTCCCAGTGTCTCGGTTCCTTCTTAGTCCCTTCTCTTTCTAGACCCACTGCCCGTTCTGAGGTCCAGCCGCGCCCCCTTCCGTCTCCAGCGCCCCGCAGCCCGCCGCGCCCACCTCCCCTCAGGCCCTCTCCCCCCACTCACCTCGGATCCGGTCTCCGCAGACCCCCAGCTGGACATTAACTCCAGGAACCCCGAGTCCCAGCCAGGAGACCCATCCGGGCCGAGGGCAGGAGCGCGGATCCCCGCCCAGCAGGTTAGGGGCACGAGTTCGCAATCCTGGGGCCGTTCCCGGCAGGGAGGGCACGCAGGAGGCGGCGGCCAAGGCTCCAGCCGCCGCCGCCGCCGNCACCCTGCACATGACTCTCCCCATAAATCCGTTGCATTCACCCAGGGCATGAAATTAGCTCTACCTTTAAAATAATGTACTGAGTAAGGTATGTCTTTGCTAAGCAGAAACCTGTTTTCCGGAAGCCATTGGACCTGAATTCAGTGGGACCTCTTTTATTTTATTAGCTGGGGCCAGGGAGAGCATAAACAGGCTCAGTTTACATCCATGTACCTCTTATTTTATGACTCATCCGGCTGTTGAGGAGTATGTGTTCGTGGAGTAACTGATACAGACAATAGACAGGGGAAATGTGTGTGGCAGTGTTGGGGGAAGAGCCCATATTACTGAACGTCTTGAAAGACAACTATCAGCTACTTTGGAGGTTTGTCAGTGACGTTAGCGTGGGAGGAAAATTGTTATTAATCTTACCTTGATTTAAGGTTAAGCCGAGTGAAAGTCAAGTCATCCAGACATACCTTAGCTGAAATTAGGATGTCTACTGGAGTTCTGCAGAATGTGACACCTCCTTCTTTGATAGATTACGGTAGAAATGGAGATGGGTTTGAAAATGGGCTAAGCTTAATATCCTTATCCTACTTTAACACTGGTTTTGGAATTTGAAGGCGACCCTCGCCAGTGTTCTTCACTGTGAATGATTTCTTCATTTTCTGAAGGCTTTTCCACGGGGGATGGTCCGGCCTTCCAAACACTTGCAATGATTTACTGCTCACTGTGGTGCCAGGCAAAGTGCTAGACCCTGGGGATTGTGCTGACTGGGGTTTTGGGGGTGTTGCAGAGCACAGATACCACTGAGTTTACCCTAAGTAATGGGAGTTGACTGTGGAAGGAAGGCTGACCGGAATCTTCACTGCTCAGCCACATGTCTCCCAAAAGCCTTCCGGAAAGGCCACCCAGCCAGGCCTCACGAAAACTGGATTGAAGTTCAGGAACTGGAAGGTCATTCAGGATCCGGCTCTGGGACTGGGTTATCTTGCTGCCCCCCTGAGCCACAGGCATCTGCCGTCCCTTGAGCCGCCAACGTGATTCAGCTCCTCTCTGTCTGTTTTTCTCCGGGTGTCTCTTGGCTTCTGCTCCTGCTACCAACTGCTCAGCTCTCTGTTGATCTCACATTTAAACTCCTTCAGTGAGAAGATCTTATTGGCCCCACTGGGCACTAGCTAGGTGCTCGAGATGGACTGAGAGCTTTTCAGTCAGGACATACAGGTTACTGGACACCCTGGAGCACAACAGACCTTAGTCAGGTTCTTATTCCCGGACTAATCACCCATGTCTACGTTGTTGGGTCTCATGGTTCCGAGACTGGCCATCTTCACTTAAGACACTTCCTAGAGTTCTTCTTTGCCTTCCCTGCACAGGATTTGGGCACCCAGAAGGAGCTGTGTTAATGGCAGGCTCTTGGAAATTTAACAAACTTCTGTCTACTACAAGACTCAAGGATAGATAAGATATGACTCCTCTTTCTCTGGAAGCTTACCATCTCTAAGGAGAGGGAGGCATGTACACAAGTAATCATAGTATAAAATGATAAATGCCGTAATAGAGGTAAATGTGAGGTGCTCAGATGTGATTTTTACTTGGCAAGTGGAACCCTGGGGAGATTGCAAACACATACCCATGCCTCGGCCTTGTTCCTGGGCAATTAAATGTGAATTTCTTGGGTGGTGGGGCCCAGGAGTTGGTATTTTTATTTTAAGCTGTTCTAAGTGCAGCCAGGGTTGAGGTACCAGTTAGTTTTCTTTCCCCTAATGATTATAATAATCATTAATATGATGATTCTTTTTGTGAGCCAAACTAAGAGTCTTACCTATTTCGATAGGTTCTAGGACTCAGACTTTTCCAAAACATTAAATCCTTTTGAAATACTACTAATTATCTTAAATAGTAATATAAAAGAAAGCATAAAATTAACTTAGAGTTAAAGCAAATACTTAGTTTTGAAAGAACATTTTTTAGATGATTACAACATTCTAGCGATTACAGAAGAGGTGAAAAAGTCTAAAATTTTTCAAGATTCCCTCACTATAAAGCCCAATATTTAAAAGTACTGTAACTGATATTGACAAAAATCTTAGACCTTCACAGACAATGAGAAACAAAGCTGCTTCCAGAGTGACTGCCAGGAAGCAAGCATTCAGTGTTTTGGGCACAAGGGGATGGCCCGATGTCATCATCTCAAAGTCCCCAGATACTGGAAGTAGAGCCCCCCAATAGCTCTGTGTCCGTCTCTTCTCCTTTCTCCAGGAGACAAAGATATGTTTGATTTGATGTTCCTCAACATCATCCGGACGAGAACAATTTGCTGTCCAGAAGAGAACCACTTTTGTGCTGAATAGATGGATGGTCCCCTGATAAAGTAATAGCAGCACACTGTTAAGAAATCTCAGTGTCCTTAGGTCTCAGCCTCTCATCTGGAAAACCCTGCCAGAAACTCAGAAGGAGAGAAGCAAGCATGGTTCAAGCATCTCATCTTCTCTTTGAGAAAAAAAGGGTTCATCACCTTGCTAATTTCCCATTTCACCACCATCATCATCGTCATCTTCATCAGAACTCATCGTGGATCTTCAACTGAAAGATGTCAAAATCATGGGTGCTTCCGGTGCCCGAAGTCCAGGGGAAGAGAAAAAGTGACAGTGAAAGTGGCTCTGTCGTGTCCGACTCTTTGTGACTCATGGACTATACAGTCCTTGGAGTTCTCCAGGCCAGAATACTGGAGTGGGTATCCTTTCCCTTCTCCAGGTGATCTTCCCAACCCAGGGATCAAATCCAGGTCACCCGCATTGCAGGCAGATTCTTGGGAGGAAGAGAAAATACAAACAAAAAATGATAAAGAATGCAGGATATCCTGAGGCTATGGGTCTTGAGTATGACCATATTTGGAACTCAAACTGGGGCTTGATAGGGGTAGTAGGCAGAGAGGAGGGAGAGCAAAGGGGGAACATTCCAGGCTAGGTGTAGGGGTCCTTGCAGACTCAGTGCTGCGAGCTGCAACCTGCAGGGGCAGTGGGGTGGCAGGGCAGCCTTTGGCCTTCACAGAGAGTCCTGGTGAGCTCCCAGGGGAGCCTTGCAGCTGCTTTGCCTGTGAGGGCCAGGACCCGGGGCCCTGGACTTCCTCATAACGTGGGTCATGACGGCTGAGACTGAATCCATCACTGGAGCAGGGCAATTTCCTTTTCAAAGTCACCACTTTATTGGGCAGGGATTTCTTTCATGCTCGCTCATTCTTTAACAGTCATTTTCACCAATGATACGATTACTCATAAAAGAAAGATAAATGTTCTATCCTTCAAACCACTTGGAAAAGAGAAAAAAAAAGAACAAGGGAAAAAATGGACTGTATTGGCCTCTTTGTAAGGACTAAATTGTAAAGTAGATAACTTCTTTGGAGTAAATTGTTTCTCTTAAGAAATTGATTCTGACATTGATGTGGTAGATTTATCAGTGATTTCCAGCAGTTTCTTTTATAGGGATCAAATTGCCTAATTACCCATAATTTTGGTTTTGGTTCTTAGGATTACTTTATGGGAGTCTTCTTTCCTGGTAATAAAATCTTAATCAGGTAAGAGGGTTCCAGCAAACTCTTACTCTGCAAAGGGTCTAGTGGCTTCAAGTTAGGTTTGGCAAACTTTTTCTGTAAAGGGTAGGCTCTTTTGGGTAGATATAGGAAATATTTTAGGCTTTTCAGGCCATACAGTTTCTCTTGCAGCCACTCAACTCCACCCTTGTATGGCAAAAGCAGCCATAGATAATATATAAATGAACAGGCACAGCTGTGTTCCCATATAGCTTTATTTATGGACACTGAGATTTGAATTTTATGTAATTTTCACATGTCATGAAATACTACTCTTTATTTTTCCTCTTCAACCATTTAAAACATGAAAACTATCCTTAGTCCTCAGACCACACAAAAGGAGATGGTAGGTAGGATTTGGCCTGAGGGCTGTACTTTGATTATTCCATTTGGGTTCAAGTTATAACTCTGAGGAACTATATCACCTATAGAATTAGGGAATTCTGGACACGACTGAGGCGACTTAGCAGCAGCAGCAGCAGAGCTGAAAAGCACCTGAAGCTTATAGTCTAATCTAAATTTACCAGGAGAGAAAACTGAGGCAGAGAGGGTTAAGTGACTTATCCAAGGTCATTCTTTGAGTGAGCGACACACTTACTATCGAGAAAACGTGGGATCAGATGACTTCACTGGTGTCTGTGGTGCACTGACATTTGCACGTGTGCTTTAAGGACAGCAGTGGGGAGCACATGGGGGATGTGTTGTGTCATTTTTCTTTGAAACTGGGACTTAGTATTTTTTGTTGAGGCAAGAAATGAGTCCAAATACAGAGAAATCAGTTTGACTCTTTATTGGTGGTAGAGGTTGATGTCTGGCCAAATGGGGAGCAAAGCTTTGTAAAGAAGTCAGTTATCACCTTTTAGAGTAACAGAGGGCTTCCAGGTGGCTCAGAGGTAAGGAATCTGCCTGTCGATGCAGGAACCACAGGGACATGGGTTTGATCTCTGGGTGGGGAAGATTTCCTGGAGGAGGGCATGGCAACCCACTCCAGTATTCTTGCCTGGAGAATCCCATGGACAGAGGAGGCTGGTGGGCTACAGTCCACAGGGTTGCCAAGAGTCAGACACAACTGAAGCGACTTAGCAGACATGCAGAGCAGCAGAGGGCTTTGATGTGGCTCAGTGGTAAAGAATCCATCTGCCAATGAAGGAGACTCCGGTTTGGTATCTGGGCCAGGAAGATCCCCTGGAGAAGGGAATGACTACCCACTCCAGTATTCTTGCCTGAAGAATTCCATGGACAGAGGAGCCTGGAGGGCTACAGTCCGTGGGGTCACAAAGAGTCAGACACGCCTGAGTGACTGAACACACGTGCATACAGAGTAGCAGAACTTCCAGGCAGAGCACAACACTAAGGACATTTCCCCCGCCCTCCTTAGTAGTCCATTATAGTTGGCTTTAGACAGCGGGTACACAGCATTTCACAAAGGCGCAAAGATGTGTTGAGAGAGATGTGAGTGGGGAATCAAGACCCCTGCATCCTAATTCTTTATCGACCACATCATGCTTGCTGCAGAGCTTCTAAAGGAGCTTCTTTACTTCTTTACGAGTCTTCCTAAAGATGTAAAACACAGGCAATAACTGGAGATTCTGCCGAAGACAATGGATGACGCTGGGGCAAGGACTCAGCATTTGGACCTTCAAGCCAAAACATGCCAAGGGACTGCTTTGCCAGATATTAATTGCATCACACAGACTTCAACCTGGCTTCTCCTTTGGCCTAAAATAGACCAACGATTTGACCATTTCCAATTTTGGCAACAAAACAAGAAGACAGCCTTCTCTGCCATCGTATCCCCTCCCCCATTGCCTTTTCCACTTTTCCTCATTGTAAGAAAACAACTAATGAATCCTCATCAGTATTTATGGACTTAGGGATTTCCTGGTGCTACAGTGGCTAAGACTGCAATCTTGCAATGCAGGGGGGCCCAGGTGTGATCCCTGGTCAGGGAAGTAGATCCCTCATACCACAACTAAGACCTAGTACAGCCAAATAAATAATTTAGAAAATGTTTACAGATTTAATAGAAGCTAGCAGTAAACATATGTGTGAATTTTGTGGCTTCTTCTAAGCAATTATCCAAGACTCCCTCGTTGAATCAGCAGCAGGGCCAAGACTATGGGAGGAACTAAGGCTTCTCCTTTAACATCCTAGGCATCTCATTTGCCTCACCTCCTCCCAGTTAGCAGAAACTTCAAAATGAGAGCCCCAAATCCTGAGACCTGGTTACGAGGAAGTCAGGCCAAGGATCAGGCAGATCAGATTGGAGCTCTGTCCCTGACAAGCTGCAGGAGCTTAGGAAGCTTCTAGCCTCACCAGCCTCACCTATTTTCTCTTGCTTGTTCTCTCTTTCACAGGGATTCTGTGTGAAGTATCTGTGTGAGTAGGTGAGATAATAAACCAGATTTTCTGAGTTCATAAAGGACTCCCTGGGAATAATTTATGCTGCACGTAATACCTTCTGGCTGCTGAGGTGCTATTTGATAAATGACTGCCCTCCTGCAGTGCTCTAAGTGGAACCCTAGTGACCAAAAAAGAGTTAATACCTCCACCAAGAAATTCACTGACTCCTGGGGCATAATTTACCCTCCAGCAGGATCTGGCCAACCATATGTGAAGTGCTGGGCGTTCTGCGAGAGAAAGTCAGCTTGAGAAATGTAAAGAATTAAGACTACAAAAAGCACATTTGCAGACCATTCTTCGAGGAATCCATCATGTAACTTTTTGCAGAACAACCCCTAAGGTAGGTTATTGTTATCCTCTTCAGAGTCATTCTCCAGCCAGTGCAAGATCAGTGCATAATATACCCAACATAAGTTTAGGGAAGAGCATATTTGTAGAATGACTTCATTATTCAAAAAATAATGGATGAAAGATTTGAAAGTGCATTTTAGACATCTGAGTGAAAAACAAAAGGTAAAAATAAGGTAAGTGGAATAAAGCATGGGCTTTACAATGTTGATAGTAGGAATATGACCTAAATGTTCTATGCTTAGTTACTCACTCATGTTTGACTCTTTGCAACCCCATGGACTGTAGCCCACCAGGCTCCTCTGTCCATGGGGATTCTCCAGACAAGAATACTGGAGTGGGTGGCCATGCCCTGTTCCAGGGGATCTTTCTAACCCAGGAATCAAACCAGGGTCTCTCACATTGCTCGCGGATTCTTAACCATCTGAGCCAACAGGGAGACCTAAATGTAATGGACTATTTTTTCGTACAAACACATGAACACTGACATATTAAAATGTGACATCTGTTTCAAAATGGTCACCTGAGGAGACTACATGTCCTAGTATGCAGCTATTGCTCAAAGCACTTTTAGGATGTGTGGATGTATTTGTTCACCCAATATAAATCGTTCAGGCATTTCCCTTCCCAAGGCCTTGTATTGGCAGTTGTCAAGGGACATAAAAAGGCATGAGCTAGCATTCCCCTATTCAGTGATGGCAATTAACTGGATTTTGAAGGTGGATTTAATTGGGGGCAAAGACCAAATCATCTGAAATAAATTCTAGTGATAGAGACTGGAGAGACAGATTTAGAGACTACTTCTCTGGTATAAGCCGGTGGTTAATTGCGGTGATGGGCTCAATTTTTCACCCTTCTCTGTAGCCATGCTCTTTGTCATGTCACTATAAAAGTAAGAGTCCATTTCCCCATCCCTTGAATCTGAACCAGCACTGTGACTTGTTTTGGCCACTGAAATTCAATGGTACTGAGGGTTGCCACTTTTGAGCATGGGACCCAAGAGGCCAATATGTTTCCATTGATTCTATCAAACCTCTGCCATTAACCATGAGAACACACTTGGGCAAGCCTAATGAATGGGAGACAAGTGACAGCCAAGGTCAACTGATAGCCAGCTGACTCCTACCCTCCCTGTCCCCACCCATGTAAATGAGCCTAGTAAAGATCATCAGAGCTGCCTTTCTGATCATTCCAGAGATGAGCAATAAATACTTCCTTTTGTATGTTACTGGGGTTTGGTGGTTATTACACACCATTGTTCTGGCAACAGACAACTGATAGAGCTTCCAAAAGAGGACCTCACAATGTTGAACAGGAACAACAATGTTCCTGGGTTAAACAATGTCTCAAGGTGACTGCAGGAGGCTGAAATACACATTTGAGAATACATGTCCCAGTGCTTATTGAGCATCCTTCTGCTGTCCTGCTGGACTTTGTACCCATTAGATACAATTGCTTGCATGCATTTGACCAATTATTCTGCAAGGGTAGCAACCATATTTTTTATTTTTGTATCCTTACTTTCTAGCATAAAAGTTGTTGTTGTTCAGTCTCTAAGTTGTGTCCGACTGTTTGTGACTGTGGTAGCTTCCCTGGTAGCTCAGCTGGTAAAGATTCCGCCTGCAATGCAGGAGATCTCGGTTCGATTCCTGGGTCGAGAAGATCTGCTGGAGAAGGCATAGGTTACCCACTCCAGTATTCTTGGGCCTCCCTGGTGGCTCAACTGGTTAAGAATCTGCCTACCATATGGGAGACCTGAGTTCGATCCCTGGGTTGGGAAGATCCCCTGGAGAAGTAAAGAGTACCCACTCCAGTAGTCTGGCCTGGAGAATTCCGTGGACTGTATAGTCCATGGGGTCGCAAAGAGTAGGACACGACAGAGCCACTTTCACTTTCACTTTGTGACCCTGGACTGCAGCATGCCAGGCTCCTCTGTTCTCCACTATCTCCCAGAGTTTGCTCAGATTTGAGGCTCTTGAATTGGTGATGCTATCTCACCATCTCATCCTTTGCTACACATAAATGGTATTTGTTAAATGATGGGAAGAATTTCATTTAAAGTCAAAACTTGCATTGTGTGCTTTTAGTAACTTTGATCTATTTGCGGCCTGTGTGGTGTGTAGTATGTAATTTTAAAAATGTAATTAAATTATGCAATTACTTGGCTAGATTATAACTGCACATGTTACAACTTTCAAAAGGCACAAAGGCGTTTTCACTGATAAGTGATTCTTTCTCCCCTGCCACCTTTAAGCCATCCATTCCCAGGGAACACAATTATTGGATTCTTATCAGTTCTTCCCGGTGTCTCCACTTCAGGAGATGTGTCTCCAATGCAGGAGCCACAGGAGATGCAGATTCGATCCTTGGGTCAGGAATATCCCCTGAAGGAGGAAATGGCAACCCACTCCAGTATTCTTGGCTGGAGAATCCCTTGGACAGAGGAGCCTGGCAGGCTACAGTCCATGGGGTCACAAAGGGTCAGACATGACTGAAATGACTTAACTTTTATCAATTCTTCCAGAGAATTTGCAGTCATTACAAAAAAGCTTTTGTCTAGGAAAGAAAGAAGATGTTCAACTATTATCATTGAAAAGTCTGCATGTTTTACAGCCCCTTTACTTTTGGATGGTTGGTCCTATCGGATGTAACCTTTAGGTCCTTTGTTAGAATTTTGAAAGAGTTATTATCCCTCAGTTTGTTCCTTTATGATTCAGCACTTTCCCTCAGCTTAAGGTCTGAACGTTGCTGGAGTGAACACAGCTGTTTGTGTTTACTTCTTTGATAGTATACTTCTATCACATGAGATGTCAGCCCAGCTCCAAGAGCCTGCTAATTACCATGGAACCAGGCAGCAGAGGAGCAGATAAACTCAAAACATTGAGTTCTCTGGGTGACAGGGAGCCTAGAGCTCTAATGTCCTAAAAAGAACCTTTTATCATGGAGAATTCAAGCCTTTACTTGATGATGATAGTGGGGTGAGTGTAATTTTAATTTAAAACTCTTAAAGCATCTTTACAGATTAGCATGCTGTCTCTGTGTTATAACAATGCAAAGGTTTATAAACATGGCCAAACCATGTTGGCTGGAATAGAGCTGGCATTGTATCTTTTAAGGCATATTTAGGGGTTCTATGAAGTGGTTTAAACCAAAGCCGCAAAAGTGAGAAAAAAACTTATTTTCAGATGGATTTTAGTAGACTGCTGGTTCCTCAAATTTATGTGCTAAAGATGCATACTTTTACGCCCGTGGCGGATACATGTCAATGTATGGCAAAACCAATACAGTATTGTAAAGTAAAATAAAGTAAAAATAAAATTAAAAAAAATCTATTTTACCAATTAAGTGGTTTAAAATTTTTCCTTCTCATGATTCATGGAATTTCAGGTTCAACTAGTTTTTGAGCACAAAATATGTACTAGGTATCGTATGACATTTGTATATATTTTCTCAGTGAACTATATCGATGATTACATGTTATGTTATAAAGATCCAAACAAGAAGAGAATTTGAAATAAAATGATGTATTTGCTTTATATCTGCTTTTTATGTTTTGCATAACCTTGATTTACATAATATGGTTGCCCATAATTTTGCCATAGAGGAAGTCTGTATGTTTAGCACCAAATTTAGCATGATTCAGTGACACTCATGTGATGGCCATTCTCAGAGAAGAAACACTCCTGCAGCCTGGCATGACTGGGATGTTAGTTTTTTTCTTTATGATTGAGGGACTGTTTCATCAAAATATTGTTTTAAACAGATGTGCTCTGGTGTTTATGGAGGGGAGAATTTAAGCCAGACTGATTAATTAGCAGTTAGTCAAGACATTTCCCTGCTCCTATCTGGGTAGTCTGGGGATTATGAAGCTGTCAGTAGGTTATATTCAGATGATGGAAAAAAAAAGACAAACAGCAAACCAAAGTAAACTAAATCCTCAGATCACTGTGGTGGGATGTAAAATATTGTCCTAAATGCTTGACACAGTTTTTATTGGAACTTGAGTTTTTTTGTGTGGGCATAATAGTACTAACCCAGGGGTGAGCATACTTTTCCTGTAAAGGGCCAAGTAGTAAATATTTTAGTCTCTGTGGGCCATAGAGTCTGTTTCAGTGACTCAGCTCTGTAACTGAAGCACTAAAGCAGGCATAAACAATATGTAAATGAATGAGCATGACTGTTTTCCAATAAAGCTTTACTTATGGGTAATTAACATTTGAAATTTCATGTAATTTTCTTATGTCACAAAATATTACTGTTCTTTCATTCCCCA
>SJYV01024612.1:264327-291865 GCA_006410875.1 Neotragus pygmaeus | reverse complement strand
CTATAGGGACCATAGTTTGCCATGGACTAAAGCGAAGAGTCTTGAATCTGTTTTAATCTTGTTTCTTTTTGTTTTTTTCACACAAGACTAATTCTCTCAAAATCCTAGTTTCTATATATGTAAAATGAGAGATAATAGTAATTGCGCTATTTCCTTTCGGGATTGTTGGCAAGACTGAATGAGGTCATGGATATGAAAGAATTTTGAAGAATGTGGTGTGTCACACTGATATAAAATATTGACTATGTTGTGATTTGTATCAGGAATGCATTTGGTTACCAGTAGCTGAGAGCTGGATTAACAGTGGCTGAAACCATGAAGACATTTAGCATTCATTTTCTTGGATATGCGAGGCCCCAGGATTGGCACTCTGACTCCACGACCTCACTTGAGACCTGATGTTTGTGCTCTGGATTCTGATATTCATGTGTCAGTAGTACCTCCTTTCACAGTGCAAAACGGATATCATAATTCCAAAAGTCATGTTCTCAGAGGACAGTGTCCCAAAACAGGACAGTGTCCCAAACAAGGATGAAGGGAATGGAGAGAAAGGGCATCTCTTTCCAGCCCTTTCTCCTTTTATCAAGGAGGAGCATCTTGGCTGAGACTCCCCTAGCAGCCTTCCCTTCTCGCCCCAGAGCTGGCTCACAGGTCCACCCTGACCCAGCCTCTAGCGAAGGAAGGGAGGACTGCCGTGCTCAGCTTGTAGACCAACCATGAAGCCGGTCTCCGGGATCGGGCACAGTGCTGCCTGCACTCACAGGGTCGATCACATCAGTCTCTTCCTTGCTACAAGTCGTGTGGCTGGCATCAGGTTCGGGGAACAGCTGATGAGCTCATTTCCTAAGAACACTCAGATGAATCCTCCACATGCCATGCAAGCTGTCCTCATAGGCATCTGTAGATGGACACCATTGTAGCTGGGCCGCAGGGTCAGGTCTGAGCAGATGATGGACTCTCCACCTCACTAACCCAAGACAGAGGACGAGGGAGGAACTCAGGGTTGTCTTCAGGGGCATACTAGGGAGAACCAGTCTAATCTCCGTCTATTAAATATTATGATAAAGTGTTCCGAGTCATCCTCTTGAGGAATCTCTTCATTGTAAAATCCAGTGTTGGAGTTGTGTCTCACTTTCAGAAAGCTCAAATTAAAAATCTAGACTTGAAGTACACATATCAGGGGTCAGATAACCTAAAGTTTAAAATAGTCTAGAATTTACCTTAAAATTCCTTTAAAGAGTGAAACACTTTGGTGCACTGTAAATGATTTCATTGGTAAAAACTTGATTTCTGCATAATTAATATAGGGGTGCACACATACAAACACATCCCCAATGCCTTGCACTGGGATAGATAGAATTACTAATTGATTGAAAAAGCAAGAGAGGGAAATCATCACTGATGTGAACTAAATTAAATGTCTTAGGGTTTCAGGGTAACCAGACCAAATGATGTCTCCCAAGGAAGTAAAGGCCTACTCTGAAAAGAATTATACACTTTGTTCATCCACTTTGTTCATATAGGTCAAATCTCATTACAATGCAGAGATTCCTACATTGCGTGGGAGGTTGAACCACAGGTTCCCTCAGAACTCTGGTTCTTTCATTCTGTGAGTACCATTTGACCTTGAAGTTTTCTTCTTTTCTTAAATACTGCAGTTCTGTGATTATAGCAGAAACCTCTTTATAATGAAGTTCAAAGCTCATAGCCTGCTTTGGTTGTTCACTTTTTTCCCTTTCAGTTCACACATGCTCCCTGTTCTCATGGAATTTACAGCCTGAATGAGGATATCAACATTAAACATCTACTTAATTGTACTGACAGTGCATAACTGCATATAGATTAGTGCTCTGAAGAAAGGAACGCTGTACTGTGAAAGGACAGCAAAGGGATCTGACCTTGATTGGGGAATCAGGGAAGGCTTCTTGGAGGGAGCAATGTTTGATAGGGAGAACTGACATGTAAATAGGGGTTAGTTAGGTGAAAGAGAGTGGGATGGAAAAGGCATTCCTGACATTGGTACAGCGTGTGTATTTACCTGTCTATCTGTCCAGTCTGACCATCCACCCACCCATCTACTTACCTGTTCAACTGCCTATTCACCCACCTACCCATCCACCCATCTGCTTACCCATTTACCCTTCCATCTATCCTGTTTTACCAAACAGTATGGTAATACAAACAGGTAAAAATTAGCTGCTTTCTAAGTCTGTAAGTCTGTTTTGGGAGATCAGAGGAGTGTTTTTTAAAAAATCCTCAGAGAACATTAGGAGGTTATTTTAAGTAACAATAGGCCGTGATATAATTTCAGCCCTTCCTCTTGCTTTTGCTGGAATGGGATTTGCATGCATGTGAACACCCAGAGGGAGCTCTCCTGGGGTATCAACTGTGCTCTAACCACCCCCTACCCACAGAATGAAGAGGGTAAAACCCATGTGCCAGAAGCCTGCTTCTGCTTCCCTGGGAACTATAATTTGCAGTTAAAGATTGAAGCAAAATCCTGGATTAACAGGGAGAATTGATCTAATTTTTACAAGGAATTACTTTTTCCTACCAGAAAGGATCTGCCAAAAAGCAATATTCAATATTAAAAAATGAGAATTAAATTGGTATCTATTTTACATAAAGAAACTTTAAGAATAGTTGCTTGAAATCAGGGGTAGTTTGTGGGCTTGCTTTTAGTGATTAGCAGATTATCCATTTACAGCTGTTGTCAGTTAACCATAAGTATTCTACTGAGTTCACAGAACTTTGGCATTAAATTTATACCTGGAGTGAGCTTAGAGATCCAATGTAACATTCATTTACTACAAGAAATTGAAAGCCAGATAGGTTAAGTGACTTTTTCAAGCCATTTAAAAATTTATGCCTCAACTCATTTCACTCCCCAGGCTCTGTGCTAGGAGGGGCAGGCAGGACCTTGGGTCTTCTAAGTCCTGGTTCAGCGTGAGGAGCTCTGGAACTGACTTCGGCACTCAGATACTTGAATTGCTTAACTTCTTAACTTTAAAAATTGCTTAACTTCCCTAAATCTCAGTTTTTTCGTCTCTATAAGGGGATAATCACTGTATTCACCTCATTGTGCTCCTTCAGCAGGACATATACTAAAGTTGGAACAATACAGAGAAGTGTAGCATGGCCCTTACACGAGGGTGATGCGCAAATTCGTGAGGTGTACAATATTTCTGGGCTTCCCAGGTGGCTCAGTGATAAGGAATCTGTGTGCAATGCAGGAGACCCAGGTTCGACCCTTGGGTCGGGCAGATCCCCTGGAGAAGGCATTGGCAACCCACTCCAGTATTTTTGACTGGAGAATTCCATGGAAAGAGGAGCCTGGAGGGCTACAGTCCATGGGGTCTCAAAGAGTCAGACACGACTGAGTGATTAATACTTTCACTTCACTTTCAAAGGTTAAAATGCCTGAGAAAAGTCTGTAGTAAATGCTCAGTGAATGCTTTGCCAACAGAAAAAAGACTGAAGTGACCACGGGTCGGTTCTCAATGGGGCTTCAAGAGGTGAGGCAAGCCTCCTCCACTTTCTGGTGCCCCTGGAGTCTACCATGAGAAAACCCTGTCCTGGGCAGTCCATCATCCCAGAGAAAGGAAACAGATGGAATGAATTTGAACTATTATGACTCGTCACCATGCCCAATCTTCTACAAGTCTTTTTTAGGCATCTGCATTTATGTATGTACCTAGGAGTGGAATTACATTAAAAGCAGCTTAACAGCTTTCCAAAGTGGTTGCACCATTTTATACTCTTATTAGCAATGAAGAAGACTTCCAGCTGACCTGCATCCTCACCAACTCTTGATATTGGGAGTCTTTAATTGTAACCTTTCTGAGGGGAGGGGGGGATGTGATACTATCTCACTGTTGCTAGCCTACTGAGCTGAGAAGAGTTTCTGGCTTGTTTAAGAACTTCTACTACCAACTCTTGAGTCCTCCGTTTCACCCTCAAGGATGGAGCTCAAAAAGTCTGGTGAAGCCCAGACCCAGATTAGTCACTCAGCCTTGCTCATGGATGCCATTAACTGGTTATTGGCCAGACCAAGCAGCACATACCCCTAGAAATGCTCAGCTAGTTCACTGGATGGTTGTGAACCTTCCAGGTAGCCACACTACTTAGATGCCAAAGCTCTTTCTAAGTAGCACACGTATATGTGAATGTAATGTGGATATATTGAAGGTCTTTTCTATACCTTCTGTGTATTTAATGAACTGAAAAAATTCACACTTTTTGGTGGATGAAATCACATTGCATGTGGATAGCTCACAGACGAGGAGCCTGCTCGTGTTCTGCAGGGATGGGGTGGGGTGTGGAGCACAGGTTGCTCCGGTGGCCACTGCAGGGAGCCTTCTCAACCATCTTCCTCTACCTCTGCTCCCCTTTCTGCCTGAATGGTCCATTTTCACCACCCCCCTTCCTTCTCTCTCCTCCCTCCCCCTCCCTTTCCTCCTCTTTTCCTTTCACCAACTGAACAAGAGTTGAACAGAACATCTGATCACAAATTTGCAATCAGCAGAAAAACTCAAAACACCTGAAATGTCATGTGTATGCCCTAATCCCTTCTGAATGTGATACAGACCTGCTATAGTCCATAGATAATTTTAATGGGTATTATGGAATTCTATTTTGTCCTGTTATTACTTCATGTTGTTTTTTCCATACTTCTAGATAAGTCTTGTAATTGTGATTCCAAATGTCAGTGGTCAATTGTATGCATTCAGCAGCTTCCTGAGCTATTCATCTAGCAGCTACACAATATTCCAGCATATGGATATTGCAAAATTAATTGGATCAATCCTCTTTTATTGGACATTTATGTTACTTTCAATATGGAGCATTAATGATAGTGCTATAGAAAATATCTTTTTACCTAATATTTATCTGCCTTTCTGCTTATTTCCTAAGGAGTAATTTCTAGACATAGAATTGCAGTCAAAGGGCAATGAACCACTTAAAATGTTCTTTCCACATATAATAAATAATATTCTAGAAAGACCCAACCAACTTTGTTACTAAAATTAATATATGAGAATGCCTATTTCATAGCAAATGAACATTTTAAAAAATATTATGATTAAAACAAAGTCTTCTTTTTAAATTACAAAGCAACACCATCTGCTACCAAACCTCAGTCTTGCAGAAGCTCATGGCTGTTTCTTTAAATATTATGGCCAAGGCTATGGTTTTTCCTGTGGTCAGGTATGGATGTGAGAGCTGGACTATAGAGAAAGCTGAGCACAGAAGATCTGATGCTTTTGAACTGTGGTGTTGGAGAAGACTGTTGAGAGTCCCTTGGACTGCAAGGAGATCCAACCAGTCCATTCTAAAGGAGATCAGTCCTGGGTGTTCTTTGAAAGGAATGATGCTAAAGCTGAAACTCCAGTACTTTGGCCACCTCATGGGACGAGTTGACTCATTGGAAAAGACTCTGATGCTGAGAGGAATTGGGGGCAGGAGGAGAAGGGGACGACAGAGGATGAGATGGCTGGATGGCGTCACTGACTCAATGGACGTGAGTTTGGGTGAACTCCGGGAGTGGTGATGGACAGAGAGGCAGACCTGGTGTGTTGCGATTCATGGGGTTGCAAAGAGTCAGACACAGCTGAGTGACTGAGCTGAACTGAACTGAAATATATTTGGGGAAATATTCTCTGCTTTGCAGGATATTATAGGCAGTAGTAGATGCTGTTAAATTGGAACTAGGGTTAGGTCAGTGGTGGTGGTAAGGTTTCTTAGTGTGTCTTTCTCAAAGGTAGTCAGTTGCTGGCTCCTTCTCCCTTTTTAACTCCTGTCTTGGTGGTCAAGAGTGCTGTTCCTTAAATCTTTCTGGCTCTGTGACTTCCTGGCACATGGTAGGGTTTCACATGCTGGCCCCCTTGTAGTTGACTGACTGTGCTTGGGTCACATGAGTAGCTCTGGGCTATAAGACGCACACAGAGGTGATGTCACCACCAGCCCAAGTGTGTCATTGCTGGTGTGAGGCCGAGCAGACCTTTCCCCTGCCACATACCTGGCTATAGATGCTGGGGGTGTAGTGGAGTGAGAAAGAAGCCTTTGAGATTCTGGTAGTCTTGCTGCTGCTAAGTCACTTCAGTCATGTCCGACCCTGTGTGACCCCATAGACGGCAGCCCACCAGGCTCCTCTGTCCCTGGGATTCTCCAGGAAAGAATACAGGAGCGGGTTGTCATTTCCTTCTCCAATGTGTGAAAGCGAAAAGTGAAAGTGAAGTCACTCGGTCATGTCTAACTCTTAGCGACCCCATGGACTGTAGCCTACCAGGCTCTTCCGTCCATGGGATCCTCCAGGCGAGAATGCTGGAGTGGGTTGCCATTTCCTTACCACACCATAAACCCTATCTGATGGCAAGTAAACCAAAAAGAGGGCTTCCCTGGTGGCTGGTAAAGAATCCACCTGCCAATGCAGGAGATATGGGAGACATGGGTTTGATTCCTGAGTCAGGAAGATCCACTGGAGAAGGAAATGGCAACCCATTCCAGTATTCTTGCCCGGGACATTCCAAGGACAGAGGAGCCTGGTGGGCTACAGTCCATGAGGTCACGAAGAGTCAGACACGACTGAGGGACTAAATAAGAACAAAACTAAAAATAAGCACCTTTGTTTACTGAGGTTCAAGAACAAATAGATTGAAGGTTTCAGGATGCGAAGGCAGTAGGAAAGGACATGATATTGATGACCAGCTGAGAGATGGAAGCGAGACCAGTAGGTATCATAGAAGAATCAGTGTCATCTGTAGCTTTAAGCCCCCCAAGGTAATACAAAAAAGGCTAAGCCCTTTATTGCTTAAGAGCCTGCCCAGAGTTTTATGCCTTGTGCACAGATAGGCTGTGTGCGTGTGTGAGTGAAAATGTGAAGAAACCACATGCGCAGTGGAAAATAATGCCCCTTTTAAACAAGCTGAGCAGGGCTTGATACAAGGCAGTGTGGTCTTGCTCCTCTGTTTACACAGGAAGCCTTTCATGCAGGCATGATATATGGAGGATTTAAGCCATTGAGATCCTTTATGCTAACAGACCATTCATCTTGGATTTTCCAGGTTTCTAGGTTGTCTTCGAGGAGTACACCATTGGCTCTGAAACTGGCTGATGTGTGGACAGATACATTACAAGTCCCTAAATTATCAAGTTGCAGGAACTTGTCATTATAAGGCTCTAATGGCACCCAGCTCTGCTCCAGCCTCCATCTGACCCGAGACATTGTCACATGGACAGTGTCAGAGCTCTTTTGCTTTTGGATGTCATAACCTCAGTTCCTTCTTAGCATCAACATTTTCTTCTTCTTTTTAGAATATTTGTTTGTTTCTTTGGTTGCATTGGGTCTTAGGTGCAGCACATGGGATTTTCGTTCTGGGTGTGTGCTTGCACGCTAAGCTGCTTTAGTTGTGTCCAACTCTTTGCAACCCATAGACTATAGCCCACCAGGTTCCTTTGTCCAAGGGATTCTCCAGGAAAGAATACTAGAGAGGGTTGTCATTTCCTTCTCCAGGGAATCGTCCCGACTCAGGGATCGAACCAGGGTCTCCTGCATTGCAGGCAGATTCTTTACCGACTGAGCCACCAGGGAATTCCATAAGTCCTCACATATTTATTTAGTGCCAATTGTCACAGACAATGCATTAGGTGCATTGGACCTAACTTTGCATTCCTCAGCCTTTTGTCAGACATGAAAAAGAAGCTAAAGTTTAATTCCCAAATTATCCCCAAATAGGCAGGACCAGCAAACCAATTAGAAGAATTAAGACAGTTCTCTCCTTTTCTCTGAATATGCGTGTGGCTTTGTGTCACACACATATATGTGGGTTAGGGACTTTAGCTTGTGTTTTCCAAACACATGTATATAATTTATTTATTTCTTTACTTCAGTCATGCATTTGCTTATTCATTCAGTACACATCCCTCCGTTCCTTCAGTTAACTAGTATTTTTAGTAGGCCTGCTGTGTGCCAGGGCAGGTAGTAGAAATACAGTGAGAAACGAGACTAGGTTCTCATTCTCATGTAGCTTTTCGTTTGGAATAGACGGTGCTTGTTAAATGAATGGTTATGATTTTACAATGTACATTTCTAGTGGAGATTGGCAATTCAACAGCATGCAAGTTAGAGTGCAGGAGCTCAGCCCCTTTCTTCCCTCTTCCTGGCTTCACAAATATTCTTTTCAGCAAAGATGCCTTCCCAGACATTTCATTACATGTTTGAAATATTTATACACATAAGTGGGGAAAATGAATTAAAACTGTGAACTCTATGTGGCACTCAAGTCAAAATAGGAAGTTAAGCTGTTCAGCTGTGCATTTTGACTGCTTCCCATTAGGAAGCCCCTTTCAAGAAAAAAACTTTCCCGGAGCAACACACTTCAAAGGGGTTCCCCCGTAATGCTGTGTTTAAAATGTGTTAATTGAATCTAATTGCAAACAGCTGCCCAGTTTAGCCACTGTTTGCATTGGCCTTCACCCATTCTAGATCTAGGTCATCTTTTTGGTTACGTTATGTTCATATTGGGATCTTAATATATTTGTTGTAATCTCAGAATGTGTCACCATTCAAAGGATTATGAGGTAATAAATAAAAACATGGAGACAACATATTTGTCAAGCCCCAAGGTCAATGCCAAGTACAGAAGTATTTGAGAGCAGATGCCCTCTTTGATACACTGTGTAGGGTCATGATACCTCCCTTGAACACATGGGAAATCTTCCAACCACAGTGACAACAAAAACTCCACGGTGTTTGCCGGCTTTTGTATGTGGGTAGAAACGCTGAGTGATCTTTTACGGTCTGTTCTTCACCACTTAATTATTGAATTTTAATGCCTTTGTAGGAAGCAGGAAAAAATAATAAATATTTATTATTTTATAGGTGAAGTTGCTGTTGTCATTTTTCAAGAAGTGCTTGTGGTAGCAACTGCTGGTTAAATGTGAAGAGGTGGGTTTCAAAATGTTTAACAAATAGTAAGGCAGTCCTGGGGGCTTCCCAGCTGGCTCAGTGGTAAAGAATCTGCCTGCAATGCTGGAGACACTGGGGATATGGGTTCAATCCCTGGGTCGGGAAGATCCCCTGGAATNACCATTGGCTCTGAAACTGGCTGATGTGTGGACAGATACATTACAAGTCCCTAAATTATCAAGTTGCAGGAACTTGTCATTATAAGGCTCTAATGGCACCCAGCTCTGCTCCAGCCTCCATCTGACCCGAGACATTGTCACATGGACAGTGTCAGAGCTCTTTTGCTTTTGGATGTCATAACCTCAGTTCCTTCTTAGCATCAACATTTTCTTCTTCTTTTTAGAATATTTGTTTGTTTCTTTGGTTGCATTGGGTCTTAGGTGCAGCACATGGGATTTTCGTTCTGGGTGTGTGCTTGCACGCTAAGCTGCTTTAGTTGTGTCCAACTCTTTGCAACCCATAGACTATAGCCCACCAGGTTCCTTTGTCCAAGGGATTCTCCAGGAAAGAATACTAGAGAGGGTTGTCATTTCCTTCTCCAGGGAATCGTCCCGACTCAGGGATCGAACCAGGGTCTCCTGCATTGCAGGCAGATTCTTTACCGACTGAGCCACCAGGGAATTCCATAAGTCCTCACATATTTATTTAGTGCCAATTGTCACAGACAATGCATTAGGTGCATTGGACCTAACTTTGCATTCCTCAGCCTTTTGTCAGACATGAAAAAGAAGCTAAAGTTTAATTCCCAAATTATCCCCAAATAGGCAGGACCAGCAAACCAATTAGAAGAATTAAGACAGTTCTCTCCTTTTCTCTGAATATGCGTGTGGCTTTGTGTCACACACATATATGTGGGTTAGGGACTTTAGCTTGTGTTTTCCAAACACATGTATATAATTTATTTATTTCTTTACTTCAGTCATGCATTTGCTTATTCATTCAGTACACATCCCTCCGTTCCTTCAGTTAACTAGTATTTTTAGTAGGCCTGCTGTGTGCCAGGGCAGGTAGTAGAAATACAGTGAGAAACGAGACTAGGTTCTCGTTCTCATGTAGCTTTTCGTTTGGAATAGACGGTGCTTGTTAAATGAATGGTTATGATTTTACAATGTACATTTCTAGTGGAGATTGGCAATTCAACAGCATGCAAGTTAGAGTGCAGGAGCTCAGCCCCTTTCTTCCCTCTTCCTGGCTTCACAAATATTCTTTTCAGCAAAGATGCCTTCCCAGACATTTCATTACATGTTTGAAATATTTATACACAGAAGTGGGGAAAATGAATTAAAACTGTGAACTCTATGTGGCACTCAAGTCAAAATAGGAAGTTAAGCTGTTCAGCTGTGCATTTTGACTGCTTCCCATTAGGAAGCCCCTTTCAAGAAAAAAACTTTCCCGGAGCAACACACTTCAAAGGGGTTCCCCCGTAATGCTGTGTTTAAAATGTGTTAATTGAATCTAATTGCAAACAGCTGCCCAGTTTAGCCACTGTTTGCATTGGCCTTCACCCATTCTAGATCTAGGTCATCTTTTTGGTTACGTTATGTTCATATTGGGATCTTAATATATTTGTTGTAATCTCAGAATGTGTCACCATTCAAAGGATTATGAGGTAATAAATAAAAACATGGAGACAACATATTTGTCAAGCCCCAAGGTCAATGCCAAGTACAGAAGTATTTGAGAGCAGATGCCCTCTTTGATACACTGTGTAGGGTCATGATACCTCCCTTGAACACATGGGAAATCTTCCAACCACAGCGACAACAAAAACTCCACGGTGTTTGCCGGCTTTTGTATGTGGGTACAGACACTGAGTGATCTTTTACGGTCTGTTCTTCACCACTTAATTATTGAATTTTAATGCCTTTGTAGGAAGCAGGAAAAAATAATAAATATTTATTATTTTATAGGTGAAGTTGCTGTTGTCATTTTTCAAGAAGTGCTTGTGGTAGCAACTGCTGGTTAAATGTGAAGAGGTGGGTTTCAAAATGTTTAACAAATAGTAAGGCAGTCCTGGGGGCTTCCCAGCTGGCTCAGTGGTAAAGAATCTGCCTGCAATGCTGGAGACACTGGGGATATGGGTTCAATCCCTGGGTCGGGAAGATCCCCTGGAGTAGGGCATGGCAACCCACTCTAGTATTCTTGCCTGGAGAATCCCATGGACAGAGGAGCCTGGTGAGCTACAGTCCAGGGGGTCGCAAAGAGTTGGACACGACTGAGGGATTAACACACACATAAAGCGTGAACACTGAGCAATTAAAAGAAACACTTGCTGGTCATAGTAACTGGTGTGGCTATACTCATACATACTTGGATAGCAACCAAAGGGTTCCTTTTCCACAAGTTAGTACTGAGGGTAACTGGAACGGATTCTATTGGGATTCAGCATAGAATGTGCTAGAGAAGGAAATGGCAACCCACTCCAGTATTCTTGCCAGGAGAATCCCAGGGACAGAGGAGCCTGGTGGGCTGCTGTCCACATGGTCGCATAGAGTTGGACATGACTGAAACGACTTAGCATGCATACATGCATTGGAGAAGGAAACGGCAACCCACTCCAGTATTCTTGCTGGGAGAATCCCAGGGACAGAGGAACCTGGTAGGCTGCCGTCTATGGGGCTGCACAGAGTCGGACACGACTGAAGCAACTTAACAGCAGCAGCATAGAATGTGCACCTCAGAGTTATCTTGCCCTGGGAGTGAGAGAGACGGGGTATTGCTACCCACTTGAATTTGACATTGGCTGAAGGCTGCTTCTGGGCATTACTGTCCCACACTTCTCTCCTGCCATTCAAGTGGCAAAGTGGCCTCTAGTCGACTTTGCTCTTATGCAAAGAAATGCTAGAGCCAGCCATCGGAAATCAAGCTGCTGAGTACTGAAATGGCATGTGCCCAGTGGTATGGGTGGTCCACCAGCTGCACCTATTATGGGTGATCGGTGGGCATTTGAGAATATCAGTGGGGCAGAAATGGAGATCATAAAATTTTTCATTCTCTGTTTTGGGCACATCAGTAGCAGTAGCCTTCCTGAGACTGTCTGAAACAAGTTGGTCTTCAGAATATAAGTTAAATGGGATTGAGGGATGGAGAATATAATGAAAATGATGATGACAGAGGGGTTGATGTAAGGGGTTGATTACTTACCTTTGTTTCACTATATGATAGACACAGCCTCCCCATTTTCCTGATGAGGGACCTGAGGCCTAGAGATGACCAGTAAATTGTATGAGGACACTCAGCGGGAGGGCTAGAGACAGAATTTGAATTCAGATTTTCCTGACTCTGGGCTACAGCTCCTGAAGGTATGGAAGATCTAACACAAAGCCTTCCTGTTCTCTTTCCTGCTCTCCTTCCCTCTCTTCCTTCTTTTGACATTTTGGGTACTTACTATGTGCTAGATGCTGTTCTGTGCACCACACAGCACAGAAACAATTTTAGTCCTTTTTGATCCAGAAAGTCCCTCCATTTCCCCTTTCCTGCCCCCACGTAACTTTTGTGGGGCCCCAGCAAGTGTAAGAATGAAGGCTCATGTACCATGTCTAAATATTTACAAGTTATAAATCAAGCTGACCGGGTGTTAAATAATGTATGTTCCATCCTCCTGTCTTGACAAATATACCTGCACAGAGGGGCAGGTTGGAATGAAAATTTATGGGCTCCTGGGGTGCCATGCAGGAATGTGGTGGCTCAGGAAGTGAGGCTCCCCGCCCTCGGCCTGCTGTCTGTCCCCCATCTCTTTCTTTCCCGGCAGCCCCAGTCTGTACATCCAAGATCCGTGTCTGCAAACAGCCACCCTGTGACTACTTTTTGGGCTTAGGTGTGTGATTACTAGAGGTTCTCCCTTGAGAGAACCGGCCTGGGGAAGGCTCTGGAAGGGGGCTTGGGACGCTCAGGCAGAGAGTGGTCTCTGGGACCCAAGGTGTGGCCTGGAAAAGGAGATGCAGGCTCCGTCTGAGTGGGCAGGTCTCCACAGAGGGGGGCGTCGCCAGGGGAGGACCCAGACTGTCAGGTCCAGGTCTGAGGGTGAAGAGGGTGGGGAGGGGGGTGGACTCTGTTTTCTGGACCTATGAACAGCTCTGTTCTCTCTTCCAGTTTTTCTTCTAAAATTCACTTTCATGTACTTTATTTATTTTTTTTACAGATTTGGCCTCCTGAGGATTTTCTTTTAAAATGTAGAATTCAAATACTCTACTAATTGAACGGGGGTGGGGTGTGGAGAGGAGATGGTCTGTTGAGGTGGACAGAGGGTAGATGTTCCAGGAGGAGGAAGAGGGATTGTGGAAGGAGACCTGCTCCTTGGGCCTTGACGATTCCGTACTCAGCTGCTCCGGTCTGTAGAGGGGACAAACAGCTGCCCTGGTCCTCTGTCCTGAGATCTGATGGGTTCATCCCAGACTTTCGGGAAAGGATGCAATTTCAGCAGTATCAACTCTTCAGCCTATTTACCTCTCTAGCCATAATGACCTGAATCTCTGGATAAACTCCTAAAACTAGCGCATAAGCAATGCTTGCCTTTCCTGGGTCAGATTATCCTGGGGGAGTCAGATAGAATGACCTAAATGGCACACGTTCACTCTGGCATGTGTTCCTTTCTCCCCACTGCGGGAATATAGATAATATTTACTAGAACTAGGGCTAGAACACACACTGATGTATTCAGTAAGTGATAATAATCTTTTGCAGTTAATTTTTATTGAAGTACAGTTGATTTATAGCATTGTTAGTTTATGCTGTACAGCAAAGTGGATCAGTTATATCCACTCTTTTTTAGATTCTGTGTCCATATTGGCCATTACAGAGTATTGAGTAGAGTTCCTTGTGCTATATAGTAGGTCCTTATTAATTATCTATTTTATATATAGTCGTGTGTATATGTCAATCCCAGTCTCCCAACTTATTTCTTCATTGCTTTCCCCCCTGATAACTGTAAATTTGTTTTCTACATCTGTTGACTCTATTTCTATTTTGTAAATAGGTTCATTTATGCTATTTTTTAGATTGCATGTATAGGCAATTGATAATAATCTTTATTAATTTAGCTAATTCTACATAATGTCTGTGTTTCCCCTTCAGGTGGTTATGATCTTCTGGGCATAGGTAACTAACTACCAATAGGTATGCCTCTTAGAAATCGACTAAGAGACCATGTGCTCAGTCACGTCTGACTCTCTGTGACCCCATGCACTGTAGCCCATCAGGCTCCTCTGTCTACCAAATTTTCCAGGCAAGAATACTGGAGTAGGTTGCCATTTCCTTCTCCAAAGAGATTGGGATGGCAAGAGCTTATTTAATATGGCTACTTCAGTGTGCCAGCCAGCAGGGCGCTGCGGTGGGCAGGATGTTGCAGTCACACCAAGGCTCATTGGGCAAGAGTTCTGAGTGCCATGAGTAAGCCCTGCTGATGAACCATGGGGACTGCCCAGGATGGGAAGCATAGGAAGACCTCAGGGGTCCTTGATTCCTAGGAGGGCTCCAAGGGGAGCTCAGTTCACTGGGCCCCAGCCAAGCCAAGAGAGTGCATAGCAAACCTGATTGGCCACAGACTTCAGCATCAAAGGCCTCCCGGGGAGGACCCAGAGGACCTGGAGGGAGGTAGAGTACCTGTGTGAATGAATCATGGAGACCAAGGGTCTCCTTCCCGCTTTGCGCCATCAACAGGTAAGAATAAACTCTTCCCCTAGAGGTCATCTTGGAGAAGGGAAAGCTGAGGAGGAAAACTGCAATACTGAAATACCCAGGAGCTTGTTAAATTTATTCTGTGGGTTGACATTCAATTATTTGTCTCTGCATTGTAAAGCAAAGGGCTCAGGAGAAGGATTAGATCAATCACAGCAAAATGAACTGTATTTTGTGTAACTGAATGTAGGGAAATTTTGAAATTGCTAAAACTGTCTTTGCCCTGCACTTGATCACTCATGCCTGCATGGATGAGTGAGTGTACGTGTGCACGCACACACACACATACACACACATGGCACTTCTATAAATTTTTCCCTGTACCACCTCCCCTCAAAAATCTATACTCACAGAAGCATCAGTGCGGCATACAGGATTTAACTGAGGATTTCCAAGGGGAGATGTGGTTTCATTGCACAGCCCACAGGCTCATCATCTCCATTCAGGGCTGTATTTCATTATTTTTAAGATATGCCTTTTTCATGTTTGGATACTTGCTATCTCTAAAACCACTTACTGCCTTACTGTGATGGTGTGTCAGAGTTTTTCATAGCAGTTCATAACATTATAGTGTGTCTTACACTGGTATCTTTTAATATTTGATAAAATTCTTCTCTTTTACTGTCCTTCCTCAGCTATTCCCAGAGGTTTACCCTCTTAGGGAGTTGAGTAGAGTGGTTCAAAGTACAAATTCTATGGTTCAAAGTACAGATGATTGCTCACTAGCACCATTATTCACAAGCCAGGAACCTTGGGCAAGTTGTTGAGCCACTCGGGACCTTTGTTTCCCCATCTGTGAAATGGGGATAGTAGTACCACTTCATTGGGTTATGTAAGTATTGAATAAGTGGATACATGTAAAGAGATTGGAACTAGTGCTTGACATTGGTAAATACTAGGTAAGAAGCTACCCTTACAGTTATTTCCTCTTTAGGCCCCTCCCACACAGGCTCAGTGTCCTGTGGCCTGATACATTTTCCTTCCTTTCTTATTTTATGAATAGTAGTTCAGTGACTACTGTTCGCTATTTGATCATCCCATGAGATCTTTTCTCTCCTCCCCAAGTGGCTTAATTGAATAGTTCCTCTGAAGAAATCTGTTCTCTCTTTTGAGCAACAGTGAGAGAGAAAGATTGCTTGATGTGGTAATTAATTTTTATCATTGTTTTGGGGGCATCTGTGCTGGATGCAGGCTTCCTTCATAGCTCAGTTGGTAAAGAATCTGCCTGCCATGCAGGAGACCCTAGTTTGATTCCTGGGTTGGGAAGATCCACTGGAGAAGGGATAGGCTACTCTCTCCAGTGTTCTTGGGATTCCTTTGTGGCTAAGCTGGTAAAGAATCCATTCGCAATGTGGGAGATCTGCGTTTGATCCCTAGGTTGAGAAGATCACCTGGAGAAGGGAAAGGCTGCCCACTCCAGTATTCTGGCCTGGGGTTGCAAAGAGTCAGACACGACTGAGCGACTTTCACTTGTCACTTGTGCTGGATGCAAGGGATAGTGAGGTAGGAGTTTGACAAGAGCAGAGGAGGTTTGTTGGAAAGCTTGATGGGAATAGAGGAGGATAGGATGGGAAAAATCAGGTTGGAACCATGGAGCCAATGGCCAATGAAGGATCAGCAGGCTGTTTCTCCAGGACATCTCGTATAGCCTCTGTGTCTCATAACAGCTGTCCATGCTGCAGACCCCCCCAGTCACACTGGCTAGCCCATGTAGGGTGCAAAGGCTTTCCCACCCTTCAGATCCCTCTGTTGGGGTGATAGTTGCTTCTTCCCACATATAAGCCTGGTTCTAGAAGACAGGGTAGTGGACATGAACTGGGAGATTATTTTGGTCTTAGGTGAAATGTGGAGATTTAGGAACACAATTTCCGACATAAGGGCCTCAGAGGAAGACAGACAAAAAAGCCAGAGAGACACCCCAGCACATCTGGGCCCCAGGTGTGTCATAGGCCCCGATGCCTTCATCATATTTTCCAAACACTTGGTGCTGGAGTTTGCATGGCTGTGGCCCTGGTTTTCTCTTCATTTGAAAAATAATCACGGACAAAATAATCAGTTCTAGCAAGTGGAAAATTTCTGCTTTTGGGTTCGCACTCACAGCTCCAGAAATGAAACACACTAGAAGCAGAGTGTGTCTTGGCACAGGGTGACCAGTACCCCAACTGGTCAGTGCTCCACCCTGTTAGTTCATTTTGTTGGTGACCTTGTCTATGAGAACAAATAGCTTTCTAGTGGGTCACCTCTGGAACACAGTAAGAGTTTTCGAATGGGGATTTAAAAAAATATTTTTTTGGTTTTGTTTTGGGTTTAATGAGTCAATGCTCTCTCTTACTATGAGTGTTTATAACCAAACCTAAATGTGCATAGGGTCTTGAACTGCACCCCCCACAACTATTTCCTATTTGTTCCCAGAAAAATTCCAAGGCCAGATTTTGTTATAGCAACCAGAGGCAAATATCAAGACAGTAATGAAGAGCAAACTCAGGGAAAGGATTTCCCTCCAATGGAGCTTGAGTTTCTGTAGTATGTCTGCTGTCTGCGTGAAGCCCTGGAAGGCAGGAGTGGATCTCTTTGGGCATCTAGTGAGTCCAGCTTTGCTGACATCCAGGACCTGTGCTTTTCCAGGAAGTGTATCTCTTAAGTGGTGTTGCTAGTGGTAAAGAACTTGCCTGCCAGTGCAGGAGACATAAGAGATGTGGGTTCGATTTCTGGGTCGGGAAGATCCTCTGGAGAAGGACATAGCAACCACTCCAATATTCTAGCCTGGAGAATCCCCTGAACAGAGGAGCCTGGAGGGCCACACTGCATGGGGTCACAAAGAGTCTGACACAGCTGAAATGACTGAGCATGCACACACAGGTGGCCAGGCCAGGTGCTGAAAGGCTGCCTTCTCAGCTTTGTCCCTCAGGCTTTGCAACCTGTTGCATGTTGATCTTTATTTTTCTATGTCCGGTTTTCAAAATTAAATATATTGAATTATTATCATTCTGTCATGCTTTTCCTCTGAGGAGTTTAATAAATAAGCCTATTGTTATTTCTTAAATTGTCCCCTCAAATACTGTTTGGAAGTAAGTAAGCAAACAAACAGAACAATAAGACAGGAGAGTCTTCAAGGATGTGCCCATAATGTACTTCATGCTGTTCCTTTCGTCTTTGTCCAAGTCATGATAAGTTCAGACTCCTCGTACACAGGTAAAATCATTTCTAGTTTCCCTACAATCGAGCCTTCTGACTAAAAGCACTTTTGAGTTTTGAATCAGTTATTTTAGGACTTGGCTGTAAGTAGCAGTGTACTGATAGATGTTTAGCAGCTAGCTCTCAGAAATGAAATTGCCTTGATTTGCAGGATGTACCAATTTCTGTGGTGTAAATACTCCCACAGTGCCCGCTTTGTAGCTATCAGAGTGACCTTATGGATGAGGAACTGGAAAAAGATACATACAATCCATTCTAGGGAGCTGGGGGAGCTGGTTCACTCCACTCCACTCCACTCATTCTGGCATTGGGCAAGGCCTCTCAGCCTTGGTACTACCCACATTTTGGGCTGGATAATGGTTGTTGATAGCTGTCCTGTACATTTTAGGATTAGCAGAGGCATCTCTGGCTTCTACTCACTAAATGTCAAGAGCATTATACCTTCCCCCTCCAGGTTGTGACAAAAATATCTCTAGACATTGCCAGATGTACCCCGAGGGGAAAATCAACCTCCAGCTCTGGGTCATTCTGCAAGGGTGGTGTTCAGAAGGTCCATCAACAGGCAATACGAAAACAGAAGTAGAGACACAGGCATCGGGAACAAATGAATGAACACTAAGGGGAGAAAGAGGTGGTGGTGGATGAACTGGGAGATTGGGGTTGACGTATATACACTATTGATATTATAAATAAAGTTGATAACTAATGAGAACCTACTCCGTGCTCTGTGGTGACCTAAATGGGAAGGAAATCCAAAAAAAGAGGGGATACATGTGTACTTACAGCTGATTCACTTTGCTGTACAGCAGAAACTAATGCAATATTGTAAAGCAACTGTACTCCAATAAAAATTTAAAGAAGCAGACAATAGGCTTCAACCAACTGTTCTCCAGGAAACATTCTTATCGTGCACCTGAAGAGGTTCTCTTGGCGTTTTAGACACAGTGCTTAAAAAGATCAGAGGCATCTTGGGAAGAGTGATGTCATGAAGAATTAAGGCACCAAGACAACACATGGCCACTAGGGAAGTTAAATGCCATGGACTGAATACTAGACGGAATCGATCATGATGGACTGCAGAGGTCCCCTCGTCCAGCCTCATCTGTATTAATATGAATGAGATGAGACTCAGAGGCAAGGAAGGCCTTGTCGTAGGGCACAGAGCAAGCTGTGGACATGCCTGGGTGGTGATGTTGTAGACGTGAAATGTCTCTGTGACATACTAGGGATGGGACTGACTCCAGCCTGGGTGGTGATGTTGTAGACGTGAAATGTCTCTGTGACATACTAGGGATGGGACTCCAGCTTGTCACTATGAGTGTTGCAGGCTTGACAGCATTAGGTTTTGATAGCCATATTTTGACATCTCCCTGTCCCTGGCTTTCCTCCTCTTTCCCCAGAAATATCTGCTCATGAAAACCACATTGTAATGAGAGACTTCTGTTTCTGACAGAACTACTTCCATAAGTTTCAAGACTGAGTAGTTTATTCAGATGTTCGACTCAGAAGGGTCAAGCTGCTTACCATTAGGGAACAAATGTTGAAGATTGTCACTGGTTTCTCTCTCCTTCCTCCTCTATCTGCTCTGGGCCTTATGGATGAGGTGTCTCAGGCTATCCCCAGATGACTTGAGAAAAGGACTTATTTTCCTGTAGAAAAGGTAAAGCCACAAAATTCATGTGATAAGGACTGGGAAAGCCCTTCCTAATTTGCACTGATAGATGTTTTCAGTGCACAGAGGTGCTCAGTCAGAAAGAAAGTACTGGCGAGGGATTATTTTCATCAGCAGAGCTCCAGGGCTTTGAAAGTTCCAGCGTAATTAGGGCAATCACATAGTAGTAAATCAATACACTTTGAATGTCAATAAATTTGGCTTAATGAGGGGAGCAAGTCTGCTTTTATTAGGGGGTGGAGTAAAAGTGAAAGGAGTGCTTTGAATCATGGTCTTTTAAAATACAATCAACATTTGAGAAGAATTAAGATTTGGTGATTTTGTATAGAATCATTCATTACTCCTCTCCAGATTAGTTTTTTTTTTTTTTTAATATAATAATAATAAGAAGNGTGGAGTAAAAGTGAAAGGAGTGCTTTGAATCATGGTCTTTTAAAATACAATCAACATTTGAGAAGAATTAAGATTTGGTGATTTTGTATAGAATCATTCATTACTCCTCTCCAGATTAGTTTTTTTTTTTTTTTAATATAATAATAATAAGAAGAAGGACCAGCTCTTGAGAAACTTTCCCATAGCTAGAGTTTGGTTGCTCATTGCTTCATGCCTCTCACATCGTCCTTTGTCACACCCCCACCAGCTCCACAGCGATCACGTGGTCCAACCCTGTGGGTTTACCTTACACCAGTTCTTTGAGGCTCTCTGGGTCATAGTGGGGGTGTCAGCCGGATTTTTGCTTTCTTGTCCCAGAGGACAGTCCAGCCTCAGCATCTTTATGTAAAGGGGTCAGTCATACAGGGGTGTCAAGTGTGGGTAAGGATAAGAGGGGGAGGTGTTTGGGGTTGTGAGGAGAATTTGATGTAAGTGTGAGACTCCTGACTCAGCGATGTTCAGATCACACAAAGAAAGGCATCATGGGGGATCGGAAAAACGTTTTGTTTTTTTTTTTTTGACGTGCATTCTCATCTCATTGCTTTTTTATGTTGAAGCTATCTACACAGCAACTAATGACTTTCTTAAAAGGAGCTAACACTTTATTGTATAATCATTTAGAACTGTTTAGGCATACATATCATGAACTCTTCAAAAGGCTCATTATACATCTTACCGAGTTACTGTCTAGAGGAACAGGTCAATATACATACACCTACCTATTGTATCATGCTGCTGCTGCTAAGTTGCTTCACTTCAGTTCAGTTCATTTCAGTCGCTCTGAACTCTTTGCAACCCCGTGATTCGCAGCACGCCAGGCCTCCCTATCCATCACCAACTCCTGGAGTTCACTCAAACTCACGTCCATTGAGTCAGTGATGCCATCCAGCCATCTCATCCTCGGTCGTCCCCTTCTCCTCCTGCCCCTAATCCCTCCCAGCATCAGAGTCTTTTCCAATGAGTCAACTCTTTGCATGAGGTGGACAAAGTGTTGGAGTTTCAGCTTTAGCATCATTCCTTCCAAAGAACACCCAGGACTGATCTCTTTTAGAACGTACTGGTTGGATCTCCTTGCAGTCCAAGGGACTCTCAAGAGGCTTCTCCAACACCACAGTTCAAAAGCATCAATTCTTCTGCACTCAGCTTTCTTCACAGTCCAATTCTCACATCCACACATGAGCACTGAAAAAACCATAGCCTTGACTAGATTGGACCTTTGTTGGCAGAGTAATGTCTCTGCTTTTCAATATGCTATCTAGGTTGGTCATAACTTTCCTTCCAAGGAGTAAGCGTCTTTTAATTTCATGGCTGCAGTCACCATCTACAGTGATTTTGGAGCCCCCCAAAATAAAGTCTGACACTGTTTCCACTGTTTCCCCATCTATCTGCCATGAAGTGATGGGACCAGATGCCATGATCTTCGTTTTCTGAATGTTGAGCTTTAAGCCAACTTTTTCACTCTCCTCTTTCACTTTCATCAACAGCCTTTTTAGTTTCTGCCATAAGGGTGGTGTCATCTGCATATCTGAGGTGATTGATATTTCTCCTGGCAATCTTGATTCCAGCTTGTGCTTCCTCCAGCCCAGCATTTCTCATGATGTACCCTGTGTATGAGTTAAATAAGCAGGTGACAATACGCAGCCTTGACATACTCCTTTTCCTATTTGGAACCAGTCTGTTGTTCCATGTCCATTTCTAACTGTTGCTTCCTGACCTGCATATAGGTTTCTCAAGAGGTAGGTCAGGTGGTCTGGTATTCCCATCTCTTTCACAATTTTCCACAGTTTATTGTGATCCACACAGTCAAAGGCTTTGGCATAGTCAATAAAGCAGAAATAGATGTTTTTCTGGAACTCTCTTGCTTTTTCAATGATCCAGTGGAAGTTGCTTCAGTCATGTCCAACTCTGTGCGACCCCATAGATGGCAGCCCACCAGGCTCTTCTGTCCCTGGGATTCTCCAGGTAAGAATACTGGAGTGGGTTGCCATTTCCTTCTCCATACCTACTGTATATGAGCACTTTATTGCTATAATTTAAAAGGTCAGTATATTGGGAATAATATCTCATTATTTTTATTAGAATGTATATAACTCTAGTCAGATTGATTATCATTTTGCATGTTAGTCTTTTAAATTAAGACTTTTTGGAAAAGTTCTAGATTCATAACCAAATTGAGGGGAAGGTACAGAATCTTCCCAGGGGCAGGTGGAAGATTATCCACAAGTACAGAGATTATCCATCTCCCACCAGAGTGGTACGTTTCTTACAGTTGATGAACCTACAATGACACGTCATTATCACCTACAGTTTACATTAGGGCTCACTTTTGGTGTTGTACATTCTATAGATTTAGACAAACGTTTGATGACACATGTCAATCATTATAGTATTGTATGGAATGTTTTCACTGCCCTGAAAATCCTTTAATTCTGTTTATTCATCTCTCCCTCTTCCTCCCAGTTTCTGACAACCATTATTCTTTTATGACTGTTTTGTTCTCAAAGTGGAAAAGGTAGAAGTCATGGCTTTCCATTCTAAGAAAACATTCTGTTAACCTTCATAAGCCCTGGGAAGCAAGGGGGCAAAATTGAGAATCAAATAGAGTATTTGATCAGTAGTATTTGCCTTTGAGCTGACATCTGAGGTTTCCAGAACTTAGCACACTGCACCATTGCAACATCACCCACAGGACAAGAGCAGCGCCCAGAGATGCCAAGACATCAGTGGTATTGGTCATTGGAAGTAGCAGATTCCAAATAGCTGTCTTGCTAGACTATTCCTTCTGAAGATCTGTTCGTGCCAACTTCTTGTCTTTGTCATATGATCCTCTCTGGCTCTGCAACACAGATGTGAAAAGTGAAGAGAGCATGCCATTGAATTTCATTTCTGAAAGGGAAAATACACAGTTAACTTTGGGACTTTTAAAGTATTAATATAATTCCCCATGTGTATCCATAGCCATATGTAGAAATAGGCCTACAGCATGATGTATACTTGTATTTTGCTCTTCACTGCAAAATGGTTAAGCCTGATGGGCTGTTTCAGGCCGGGTTTGGGGGGATTGCTAGACACAACAGCCAGAATCTGACCCTCCCTTTGTAGACTGAGTGCCTTGATTTAGTCTATTTATTGAAGGTGCTCAGTGTTGGGGGATCCACTCACTCCCTCTAAACTGATAAGCCTGTTTTATTTGTCAGAACAGGACTCATAGCTTATTTTGTATCCTTTGTGCCTAGCACCTGCCAGGCATGTAATAGGTTCTTTTTTTTTTTTTTAAGTATTTTATAGTGTTGTTGAAGTATAAATGATATAGGATCAATTACATTTTTAGTTTTCCATTTAATGAGTTTTGATACATATATTCAGCCCAGAAACCATCACCATAATCAAGATAAGGAATAGATCCATCATCTCCAAAGTTCCCTTGTGTCCGTCCTCTCCTTTTTCTGTTGTTCCCAACAGCTGTTCTGCTCTCTGTCCCTGTATATTTGTTTGCATTTTTGAGAATTTTATTTAAATGTAATTATACAACACATATTCCTTTTTTTGTGTGTGGGGGTTCTGGCTATCTCCACTCGGTGTAATTATCTTGAGATTTATCAATGTAGTTCCACAGATTAACAATTTGTCCCTTTTTAATAATAATTCAGCAATTCCTGATTGCTGAATAGGAATCATAAAAGGTACTTAACAAATAATAGGTATTTGAAAATGAATTTTCAAACACATAATTAGGGCAAGAGTGGATAACAGGGATACCACTCTATTTCCATTGAGTAGGTTCACCTAGGAAGTCAAAATAGAAATCAGGAGATGGCATGGTAGAGGCTTTTATTATCGTTCAATATCTGTTCTCCCTTCTTTCACAGTATGGGAATAGAACTGTCTAGAATAAAGGTTACATTTCCCAGCCAGTCTTTTGCACAGCAAAGTGTGGCCACATGACTAAGTTCTGACCAATATGGTGTAAACAGAAGGGGTGTGAGAAACTTTTAAGACGTTTCCTTAAAAGAAGGGGTGTTTTCCTTTTCTCCTCTTCCTCCTTCCTGCTGTCTGAAATGTAGTCATAATGCCTGGAACTTTAGCACCCATTTTGGATCAGAAGGGATCTTGAGAATGGAAGCCATTTCTGGCAGAACAATAAGGTAGAAGAAGCCTGGATCCTTGGAGACTACCGAACTCAAGACTCCATGTATAAGAGAGAAATAATTTTTGATCTTGGTTAAGCTTTTCAAAAGACTCTTTTGTGTCTTTCTGCTTCTTGAAGCCAGAACAATCCTTGTTAATACAGTGGTAAGCATAGAGTTAGAATAAGAGGGAGTTTGATGTTGCTGAAACATCATTTCCATCATGCTAACGTGTCTATCTTCAATTGTGGGATGTTTCTGAACAGAAACTCAACATCAGCTATTGGAATCTCTTTAGGTGAATTCTGGAAAAACCCTGACAAATGATTGTTAACAATTCTCCTTTTCTCAACCATGCAATTTACTCCCGTCTCTTTGTAGCCATCGTCAACATTAGACTTGTTAGAATTATAACTTATTTTACATTTATTTACAGTTAACTTGGTGGCTCATTGGTGGGATATGGGGTTAGACTAATCTCATTAATTTTTTTTTTTTAAATCATAGTTATGGTGACTTATGTGGAAATATTTTCTATAGATGTCTGGTTTCATTTATCATGTGTGAATTCTTATGTTTAATTCCTAGTTATGTTTAGCTTGTGATTCTCTTCTTAATTTTTGAAATATTTCAAACATACAGAGGAGAACGTATGTTCAGATGTCAGATATCTGGCAAACATGACTCTGTAGAATAGTAGCTGTCAGCTTTAGTTATTTATTTAGCAGCAAAGTCCTTTTTCACAAACTACTGCTATAAGCTCAGACTTCCCTGGTGGCTCAGACGGTAAAGCGTCTGTCTACAATGCAGGAGACCTGGGATTTGATCCCTGGATCGGGAAGATCCCCTGGAGAAGGAAATGGCGATCCACTCCAGTACTATTATTGCCTGGAAAATCCCATGGACAGAGGAGCTTGGTAGGCTACAGTCCATGGGGTTGGAAAGAGTTGGACACGACTGAGCCACTTCAGTTCACCTCATCTCATCGCTGTATGCAGAGCCCCATTATATAAAATAGCAGAACTTTTCTGGTTGAAGTGCAAGTGGAGGGCTTGGTGGCTCACTGGGTAAGCCTTCCTCATCCCATCCCCACTGTGAGGGCTCTGCAGATATGCTCACAGTGCGTGAAGGCCATGTGAATGTAGCTGCAAACCTCATTTAGAGTATGCTCAGGATTGAGAAAGCAAGCTAAATACTGCTCTGTTCAGTGCCCGAGTGTTTAAGCCCATATGTTTAGTTCATAATGGCACCTGTAAGACTCTCATTCCGATGGCTGTGCTCTGCTTCTGCTCATAGTTCCAGCAAGCTTTGTAGTCTGGTTTCCCAGTCCTAGAAGTCTAGAACAACTCAGAGGGAGAAGACAGTCAGACACGGCAGTTAGACCAAAGAGAGGCAGCTAAGATGTTTGAAAAAGGCAAACATAAGGCATTGAAAACCACCTTCTGAGGTCATATAGGGTAGACGCAGTCTTCCTAATATATTCCAGTGAGTCATGATTTCATTTATTTTATTATGCATATGTGTGTGTATGTATTTAGTGAGAATGGGTGTGTTGTACAGCATATAATATTGGGTTGGCCAGAAAGTTCATTTGGGTTTTTCCAAAACATCATATGACAAGCCTGAATGAACTTTTTGGCCAACCCATTATATAGTATGTATTATACATACACATACAGTATTCTGCTTGGTGTTTATGATGATGACTCTGAGAAGAAAAGCCTCTCAACTCTCATGTTTCATGATTCATTTTAGAATAAACATATACTTATGAAATAATTATCATATGCTAGGTACAGTTCTAGCGTTTTATGTCATAGCCCTCTGCGATGTTATGAAGTAGAGGCTATCCCCAGAGGCACAGAGAAGTTAAGTTCCTTGCCCGCATCACTCAGTGAGCCTGTGATGGGGCTGGGATTCAAACCCAGGCATCCTGGCTCCAGGGCCCACCTCTTAATAGATACCATATATTAGGAGAATTTCCCATATGTAAACAATAAAGCGCAAACATCTTGTAGCTAGCAATTTTTTCAGTTGTCTGGAAAACTCACTTATCCAAGAAGTGGGAAAATCACTTATCCTTCAATAATCCTGGGTAAATGAAAGAACAAACTGAATCGAATCTGGAACCCTGGTTCCCTAATGTCATATCTAACATATTTTCCCCTCTGCCTTGTGGCTTTCCAGGAGGGCTCCAGAGAGGCAGACTCAACTTGAGCAGGTCTGAGTAACCAGAAAATACCCCACAGACAGACGTGGCGATGGAAGTGGAACATGTGGACCCAAACTGCCTGCAAGATGATTGCATTTTTGTTTATAGTATTGTCATCTTCCTAGTGGTTCAAGAGGTGTTTTCGAGTTGCCATAAAGGCTACTGTAATTTTTAGGGGCATTTTCTTTCTGGCCTATGTTTATATATTGTGGTGGAGGAGTCAGAAGGCTTCAAGCTTCAAAAGCGAATCCTGTTTCAAGTTATGAAAGTGCCAGGATGTGGGCTGCATTTTAGCATGTGTTGCCTCAGGCACTGGGATTGGCTTGGCTTTCTGTCCAGCGTTGGTTGCTGTTTTCTGTGCTCTGGGATGCAGTGATTGCCCTTGGCTCTTCCTGTTTTTATGCCTGTAGGTATGGATTCATTTCCACCTTTCTGGAATGAAAATTATTTCAAGGGGAACTTTCAATTGTAAAAGGTCCATACATTCTGAGGGAAACACAGAAGCACGTTTTCTCACAGGGCTGATGTCTTAATCAGTTTGTGTGTGAGTGCTAATACTCATGTCCAACTCTTTGCAACCCCATGAACTGTAGCCCTCCAGGCTCCTCTGTCCATGGGATTCTCCAAGCAAGAATATTGGAGTGGGTTGCCATGCCCTCCTCCAGGGGATCTTTCTGACCCAGGGATCGAACTTGAGTCTCATGTCTCCTGCTTTGGCAGGCAGTTTCTTTACCACTAGCACCACCTGGGAAGTCCGTTTCTTTTTCATAAGGGGCACTAATCCCCCATAAAAGTTCTACTCTCATGACCTAATTACTTCTCAGAGGCACTACTTCCAAATACAGTTGAATGGAGTGGGTGGTTAGGGCTTCAGTATATGATTTTTGAGGGTAAACAGACATTCAGTCCACAGCTGGAGTGCTAATTTATTATACATTTTTTCCTTCAGTGTTATTCTCGTGATTGCTGTAAGCAGATGGGTCACATGCAACATATTACATACACATACACATGGTCCGTTAACCAGGCTTTAAGGCAATTAATCTTCCTACTCTTTTGGAAAAGACAAGTCAAAATAAAGATGCTCAGCACATTTGCTAAACTCTTCAGTTCAGTTCAGTTCAGTCGCTCAGTTGTGTCCAACTCTCTTTGTGACCTCATGAATTGCAGCATGCCAGGCCTCCCTGTCCATCACCAACTCCCAGAGTTCACTCAGACTCACATCCATCAAGTTGGTGATGCCATTCAGTCATCTC
>SJYV01024612.1:216954-262287 GCA_006410875.1 Neotragus pygmaeus | reverse complement strand
AGTCTTCTCTAACACCACAGTTCAAAAGCATCAATTCTTCTGCACTCAGCTTTCTTCACAGTCCAACTCTCGCATCCATACATGACCACTGGAAAAACCATAGCTTTGATTAGATGGACCTTTGTTGGCAAAGTAATGTCTCTGCTTTTGAATATGATATCTAGGTTGGTCATAACTTTTCTTCCAAAGAGTAAGCATCTTTTAATTTCATGGCTGCAGTCACCATCTGCAATGATTTTGGAGCCCCCCCCCAAATAAAGTCTGACCCTGTTTCCACTGTTTCCCCATCTATTTCCCATGAAGTGATGGGACCAGATGCCATGATCTTCGTTTTCTGAATGTTGGGCTTTAAGCCAACTTTTTCACTCTCCTCTTTCACTTTCATCAAGAAGCTTTTTAGTTCCTCTTCAGTTTCTGCCATAAGGGTGGTGTCATCTGCATATCTGAGGTTATTGCTAGTTCTCCTGGTAATCTTGATTCCAGCTTGTGCTTCTTCCAGCCCAGCGTTTCTCATGCTAAACTCTTAGGAAGATCAAGTTCCTGATAAATTCTTAATCACACCATAGTGTTTCAGGCAATCTTATTTAATCCCCTCTTTCCCATACATGCTTGCCTGCTGAACTTCTGTTCACCTTACACATCTTGATTTCCATGTGACCACTTTTGTGCTGTTTCCAAACATTGAACATATCTCTATTACAGAATGCATCTCAGGGAGTAGTCATTATTTGTTATGTATACACTGCCTTTATTTGGATGTGAGTTTTGTGAAGGTAGGATTCATAACTTATGTATCACCATACCCTTGCACATAGTAGGTATAGTGTGCAGAATTCTAAGGTGGCCTCCAAAGTCCAGCCCCCTCCCCAGCATACATGCTTCTCCTTACATGTGGATGGAAACTTTGAATATGAGAGATGTCATACCCCTTCTAGGTTATATTGTACAGCTAAGGCAAGGAGTCTGGAAAATGTAATTAAAGTTCCAAATCAGTTGATTCTCAGTTAATCAAGAGGAGGGGATAGATATAGGGTGGGCCTGTCCTAATCAGGTGAAGGCCCTTAAAGAAGGACTGGGCCATTCATGAAGGATGAGACTCTCCTGCTGGCTTTGAAGAAGTAAGTAGTTATGTTTTAAGAACGTGGCCCTGATTGGCAAGGACCCAAGGGTGGCTTCAAGGACTTAAGAGCCGTTCATGGCCAAAAGCTATCAAGAAAATGGAGATACCTACAGTTGTAAGGAAGTGAATGCTGCCAACAACCTTGATGAACTTGAAAGTGCATTCTTCCCCGGTTCAGCTTCCAGATGAGGACATAGACTGACTGACACCTTCACTCAGTCATGTCCAACTCTTTGAGACCCCATGGACTGTAGCATGCCAGGCTTCCCTGTCCATCTCCAACTCTTGGAGCCTACTCAAACTCATGTCCATTGAATTGATGATGCCATCCAACCATCTCATCCTCTGTCATCCCCTTCCCCTCCTGCCTTCAGTCTTTCCAAGCATCAGGATCTTTTCCAATTCCAACTTTCTGAGAGCCTGAGCAGAGACCCAGTTTAGCCACACCTGGATTCCTGATCCGTGGAGACTGTGAGACAGCAAATTTATATTGTAAGTTACTTATGCTGTAGTGACTTATCATGCAATACTAGAAGATGAATGCAATTAACACTGTATTGATCATGTTTAAATGTTGATCATATTCAATTTAATCAGGGGCTTGGAATATTTAAAATGAATCTTCACTAAACTTTTGGTCAACATTGAGGATGTGGACATCTTAGAGAAGAGAGTTGTTATTTCCTCTAGAGCCTTCCACCAATTCAGTCACCTTCACACCCTGCCAGGGTTTCCTTAAATACCAGCTTCTGATTGTCTGGAAATAGGAAATGAGCTTCTCTTCAGCCATCATTCAGTATTCTTGGGAGATAGACAGGATGAAAATTGATGTTGAAATGAGACCACCATCATTTTCTCAGTCTGCTCACTATGTACAGAGCTCAGGATGATTAGAAAATGTGAAACACATGTGACTGTCTTGAACCTCTTTAGTTAAACCATATTTACATAGATCAGTTTTCCCAAAGGACAGAAGTTAGCTGAACTTAAGCAATTAAAAAAAAAAAAAAAAAGAAAGAAACCAACAACCAAACACTAAACTAGAACCTTTTGCAAAGGCCAAAAAACATGGATGGGTTAAACCATATCAGATGTAATGGTTTGTTTTAAGAAGTGTTTGATTTGTCTATATGCATGCATTTTTTTTTTCTTTAGGTAGATGTAAAAGCAGAATTTGCAAGATCTTTAGCTGCTGAGATAGAAATCCAGTATATAGGGTTTACCATCAAATCACTGATGACCCAGGTCAGGGATGTGCTCCTGGCTCTCCAGTCCATTCCAAAGCCACCTCAGGGACTGTAGCCACAGAGGGACCGTGAACGACTGAAGACAAAATTGGACAGCCCTAACCTTGTTGTTTTACCAAGAACAAGTACCCCAAACCTTGAAATACCACCTCAGGGGGACCTTCCTTACTGTTCTGCCATGGAGAACAAAGAACAAACTTTCAGTCCTGGAACTTCTTCCCTCCCATTGCCAACATTTTCAATTTCATTTGCCCTTGACTAAATGTAACTTCCTGTTTCTAAGAAAAGAAGCTGAAAGAGCTTTTTGAAGGCCTCACAGACAGTCTCAGAAGGCTTCATGGGCAGCAAACAACTCTGAGCAAACAACAATTTGATGAGTTAAGTGTAAACGGATCAGAGACATATGGATTACATTTTTGGGGAAATACACATGGGTTTGCAATGTAAAGCAGGGCCATGGCCGGGGGAGTGGAGAAGGGAATGCTTGGAAAAATGTGGTTTGGGTCTTGCCAATTGCAAAATGTTTGAAACAAATAATCTGAGATGTTTTGCCCAGCCTAGAGTATGACTGGATTCACCGTTTCTTCTATTTATGTGTCATTTTTAGACTCGGCACTTAAGCTAGTGCTGGTTTGGGTCTTGGATAGATTTTTAAAAATATAGTTATTTAGAAATATCATTGCATGTGATTTCTGTGTATCCTCTGAGTGTGAAGGGTGGGGCAGTGTTGGAGAAAAATTGGGCATTTAGTAACATTTCTCTGAGGCTAAACTGCTCCTAAACCTGTCTGGTGTATTTCTACTTATGAAGGATCCCAATCCAGGCTGTGCTAGTGAGGTGATGGGGCAGCTTGAGAATGTCACTTAACTTTCCACCTGTAAAATGGGGATAATATTACCCACCTCAGGGCTCATGAGGGATGAGATGTTGCATGATGTAGTGTTAGGAGTGCTGACTCAGGAGACGTATTCCTGGGTTACTATCCCAGCTCCGACCCTTCGTGAATTTGGGCAAATTCTTTAGCCTTTCTGTGCTTCAGTTTCTTTATCTGTCCATGAGGGGAAAATGCTAGCCTCTACTACATAAAGTTACCTTGGGAATTAAGAGTTACTATACATAAAGAACTTAGCACAGTGCCTGGCATGTAATAAGTGTTTGACAAATGCTAACAATCACTGTTGTTGATTATAATTTCTCTTGTTCCATGGAGCCTTTGAATAATGTAGGAAGTGAGGAACTTTACCTTGAGCCGGGGGTAGGGCAGTACCTCGTTGCATCTGCTGGAGTCACCTCCAACCTACATTCTTTTCTTACTGCTTCAGCCTGTAGATTAACTCAATTTCTCTCATCCCCAAATAAAAAGGGGGTAGATTCCTCCATCTAAAATTAGGCTTATCTGTTTCTTCTTCCTGGGATAGAATGTTTTTTTCTCATCTTCTTTACCACTATCTATTATCCAGAGTTACTTTGTTCAAGAACCCANCTCCATGCAGCCCCAGAGAAGGCAGCCTACCAGGCTCTTCTGTCCCTGGGATTCTCCAGGCAAGAACACCAGAGTGGGTTGCCATTTCCTTCTCCAATGCATGAGAGTGAAAAGTGAAAGTGAAGTTGCTCAGTCATGTCCGACTTTGCGATCCCATGGACTGCAGCCCATCAGGTTCCATGGGATTTTCCAAGCAAGAATACTGGAGTGGGGTTCCATTGCCTTCTCCGTCTGTGTCTGGTGTGGGACCTAAATCTTCCGCAGACCAGCAGGGCCTGCTCCTGGGACAAAAGTTGGATGTGAAGTGGCAGAGGACAGGAACAAACTGGAATGTGCCCCTGACTCTTACAGCCTCTAGGCTTGATCCCACAGGTGACGCACAGGAAAAACGGGTGCCTGTTGTCACAGAGCTGAATGTGTACCCAGATCAGGGCTTGGAGAGGCTGGGGGAGATCTGGTCGGACCTGGATCTGCTGTGGACCCAGCTGATGTCAGCAGCGCCGAGGTGGGCCAGGAGGGCTGTGACAGCATGTGTGAGCTGCTGCGGCACCTGATCTCCGGAATCTGATGGCCATTGCTTCATTCCACCTTCCAAATCTGCAGATTTCTCTTATTGCCAGCCTTGATCTGGAGCCATACAGGAACTCTAGGAAATGTAGTTCCCAGATGTAGTTTCTGCTCTGTTCACATGACACGCCACAAGGTCAGTACAGTGTCTTTTGTATAGAAAGACAGATTGCAAGCTTCAGTCCCTGGGGTGGCCTGATAACGTGGGGAAATAGAGCTGTGCTGAGAGGATGCTGAAGACTGGCCAAGGGAGCCCTTTGCACTCGCAGCTCAAGGAACAGCCTGGCTGTTTCACCTCATCCCCTCTTCCCCACCAACCGCTGAGGGGGACCATGTCTTGTACCCATCCTTGATTTCACAACCGTGGCCTGGATAAGGCTGCAAACACCTGGCCCTCTGTGGGATCCTGGTGTGCCTCTGGCTTCACTCCGATGCCTCGTTAAGTGGCTGCTTTTCTTGGCGTTGACCCTACTCTCTGTTTCCGGTATCTACTCCTGAGAAGACCTCCAGCTGGACCCGTAGGTCTCTTTGGTGGGCAGCATCCTCAGGCCATTGGTGCTCTCCCTAGGGCCTCTGGTGCTTAGGGGTTACAGCCCTGGGGAAGTTTCTCCACTCTTCCTAATGCTTTGGCTTCTGAAGCCTTACAATTGCATTATGGCCTTGTTTCTATTTTGTAATTTGAAAATTTTCTGTATTGAAGATGCATGTAGAATTTGGCTTAACTATACGCTCTCCCACTTGCTTTGTCTGCTCTAACTTACATCAAACATGCATGGGTGGTGGGAATGGACGTAGCTGCTGCTGCGAAGTGAGTAGCTGGAGATTCGGTAGCCAGAGTCATATCTCCACCCCCTCTTTTTCTTTATTTACTATGCTACCTGATTTGTGAATATTTTCTCCAGCTGCAAGCAATTTACGCAAATTGTAAACTATGTAACTGCAGTAATCTCTCTAACTGTGACTAGAGTCTGAAAAATGACCAGTTGTCATCAGATTTGAAAGCTTGTAGAGAGGGTGCTCTCGCTGGTGGTCTCATGCCGGATACTTCTCAGATGGTGGATAAGTTATTGTGATTATCTGCACCTCAACTTTCTCATCTGTAAAATGAGCAGGTTGCCTGACATTTCATGCTGTGTTCCTTGAAGCCCTGGTGTTACCAGAGAACTCACTGGGAATTTGGCAAGGGGAAGAGCGTGGGGTCCAGGCTTCCCTCATCTCAACTCAGCTAGCAAAGAGCCACTTTGTAAAATATGTAAATATGTCTGTTGAACATATTTGGATTGCTGGTCAGCAAATAAATCTCTCCCCCTTGGAGCAGACCGCAGGCCCCTGCTTTGGGGCTTGGCCATGTGATTTACTTTGACTTACTTTTGAATTACTTATGGAATGTGAGAGGATGTGATGCCAGCACAGGCTTGAAACGTGTGTTGCTTGGTTTGGCTTGCCTCTGTGCTCTTTCATTTACTATAAGAATGTGCCTGCAGGTAGCTGCTGGTCTAAGAAAACGGAAGATGTGTGGAGCAGACTAGATCCAACCCATAGCCTGAAGCAGGACTTCTCCAGTCAAGTCCCTTCAAGATCAACCTGTCAACCTGCAGATCTGCAAGCAGAGAACAGATGTTGTGAAAAGCATTGTATTTGGGGGGTGGTTGTTACACAGCATCACTGCAGCCATAGCTAATACAGTTTACAAATATGTGTTAGTCAGTAATCAGATTCTTTGGTTTAAAAGACGTTTGAAAAGCACTGGCTTTGCTGATTCTCCAGCTCCTCCACTCAGTTCTAACATCCTATGTTTCTTCCCCTCTGTGTATATAGGAGAGAGAGGGAGAATGAAAAGGTTTTGGAAACAAGAACAAGAAAAGAGAAATTGTAAGTTTTTCTTTTTGAAGGAAGAGGAGGTTTGTAAGGGAGTAGAGGTAGGTACATCCTCAATTGTACTGTGCTTAGTTGCTCAGTCATGTCTTACTTTTTGTGTCCATGGGATTGTCCAGGTGAGAATACTGGAGTGGGTTGCCATGTCCTCCTCCAGGGGATCTTCCCAACCCAGGGATCAAACCTAGGTCTCCTGCATTTCAGGTGGATTCTTTACTGTCTGAGCCACCAGGGAAGCCCCACATCCACAGTTAAAGTATGTTTTATTTCTTCTCTGAATCCTCAAATAAACAGATTTCTCTCCTGGCATCACTTCATACTGTTACATTATTTTGTCCCTTTTAGTGTTCCATTTGCACAACCTTTGAAATCCCAGGAAGAAGGTGAAAGAATAACATTGCACATAGCTCTGGGTTGTGCTATGTTTATTTCGGAATAGGCCATTCACTTGGGCTTAACCTCATACTGACCTCTCTGATTCCAGACAAGACAGCAAAGCTTTGCTAATAGATTCAAAATCATAGTCTAACTAACAGAAACAGCCTATTTCCCTAGCCAAAGATGTTTTCCATTCTCATTATTTGTGTTTGTGGTCCAGGGAGATAATTTTGAAGAATTCATAGACAACTTTACTGCTGAAGTGCATGTGTGGATACCTTGGGGTCTTAAACAATTGGCACCCCACCCCAAACTCTGGGTAGATTGGCTGAATGATTGAGGGAGAAAGGTTTTAGACTATTTTCAAGCTCAGTTTTCCTTTAATCCTTTGCAACGTGGTTTCATTTTATTCTTCAAGTTTTGAGAACATCTCAAATGTAAATGTAAAACCATTGTCCAAAGCCAAGAATAAAGGGATATTCGGAGGGCCTCTCTAACAAATAATTGAAGGGTTACTATATTTTGTTTGAAGGTAGGTAGCCTCTGAAATGGCAACCCACTCCAGTGTTCTTGCCTGGAGAATCCCAGGGACAGGGGAGCCTGGTGGGCTGCCGTCTATGAGGTCACACAGAGTCGGACACGACTGAAGTGACTTAGTAGCAGCAGCAGCCTCTCCAAGGATGCACAGCATTTTGGGTCAAATGGTGGAAGAATGGTTCTATTCCCCAGAAAGAGTCTGTATGGGGTTCAGAACCCCAGCACAAGGCAGACTAGGCTGGGTTTGAGGCCATCTCTGCCATCAGCCCATGCTCAAGTTGTGTCTTACACTGATGGCCATCTGAATGTGGGTATCAAGTGACACGCCGGCTTGTTTGTACTTTGAGGACAACAGAAACTGCTTAATATTTAATGCCAGAAATTGGCACTGCCCATGCATGGGGAATTCTGCTGTTGTGCTATGGAGGACCTGAATCTATGATTCACAGTGTCATGTAGGACTTGAGGAGACAATTTATTTTAGGTTGACTAAAGAGTATCTTGGAGAAGGAAATGGCAACCCACTCCAGTATTCTTGCCTAGAGAATCCCTTGGACAGAGGAGATTGTGGCTTACAGTCTACAGGGTTGCAAAGAGTCGGACACGACTGAAGCAATGTAACACACAACACACAAAGAGTATCTAGCAAAAACCAAAGTGTAAATAATTGTATTTACTGATTGCCAGGAGATTTTAAAATAAAAGCCCTTTTTTGGATACTCTACAAGAGTAAAAGAATATACACCTATTTAACTAATAGAAGATCAGCCCTGGGATTTCTTTGGAAGGAATGAGGCTAAAGCTGAAACTCCAGTACTTTGGCCACCTCATGGGAAGAGTTGACTCATTGGAAAAGACTCTGATGCTGGGAGGGATTGGGGGCAGGAGGATAAGGGGACGACAGAGGATGAGATGGCTGGATGGCTCAATGGATGTGAGTTCAAGTGAACTCCGAGAGTTGATGATGGACAGCGAGGCCTGGCATGCTGCAATTCATGGGGTCGCAAAGAGTCAGACACGACTGAGTGACTGAACTGAACTGAACTAATAGAAAGGGAAGATGTAATTAAAAAAGAGAAAACCAATTTAGATAAAGGCAAGCAAATAGGGCTTCTGTGGTGGCTCAGTTGATAAAGAATCTGTCTGCAGTGCAGGAGATGGGTTGGGAAGGTCCCCCTGGAGAAGGAAATGGCAACCCACTCCAGTATTCTTGCCTGGGAAATCTGATGGACAGAAGAACCTGGTGGGCTACTGTCCGTGGGTTTGCAAATAGTCAGACATGACTTGGCAACTAAACAACAACAAGATATATATAGATAAACTGTGGGGCAATAAGTTGATGTAATGTTCTACAGCTATTAGAATAATAGCAATGAAGACGTGAAAAGTTGTTTGTAGTGTCAGGAAAATAAAAAAGCAGAAGAGGAAACATGGATGCCTTAAAATATGTATGGGTGGATAGAGATTAAAATGGAGCATTTGAAAATGAAAATGGTTGAAAGAGTAATGGGATCATGTGTTTTGTTTTTCAGTAATATATGAAATGTTTCTACAATATTATGAAAAAAGATAGAAGTAATTGAGAAAAGTGAATTGGCACAAGAAAAGCCTCTTATGGTTTAAGAATCAAAGTGAGGCCTGTAGGCAGAAGAGGAAATCGCCTAGATATCAGGGAAGGAAAATTTGCTATTTCAAAACAGAAATGACTGTTGTAGCTTCTCTGTGTGCTGGAATCAGTGGGTTTCATGCCAGGATAAGGTGGTTTTTTGTTAAGGAAACTTTATTAAACAGATGAGAAAAAGAGGGCCTGAAGCTACCGGGAAAGGAGTGTTCAGATTTAAACATGTCTATATTATAAAGTAACAGAACTTTTCCATTTTCCCTTGGTGGTTTGTGAGTAGAGGGAGACAGGGAGATTGGAGCCTGGACAACTGGGAAAAGATAAACAAGAAAAGATCCAGTTAGAGATGGTGAGAGTGGTGGGGATAGAATAGCAACTTTAAGGATACTGGTGACCAATTTCCGTTTTAAGCTATTTTCTCTTACGTTTTTCCCCAAAATTCAGGCAAAATATTTGGAGAATGAGCGGGGGAAGGGGTAGTGTCTGAGGGAGGGGGACACTCACAGGTGCACAGGAAAACCATAAACGCAGGAGGCTGGTTGGTGAGCGTGGACCAAGAAGTCTCTTTAAGGGAGAATTTAAGCGTGGGGTGGCCCAGCCATGAGTTGCCTTGCCCTGCCCCCACTTAGGTGTCTGGAGGAGGGTACTCTACTCCCATGGGATGGAGTTCAGGCCATTTGTTTGGATGTTAAAAGTGTTACGGAGTCCAAGCTCACTCTGCTCACTGCACAAGAGGTCAATGAATCTGAGAGAAGAGGTGTTGAGGCAAGGCATACGACTTTGTTTGGAGAGCTTGTTGACCGAGAAGATGGCAAACTAAGGTCTCAAAATAACCATTCTGTCAGAGTCCGGATGCCAGGCTCTTTCATGGGTCAGAGATGGGGGAGAGGTGAGAAACCAAAATAAAAAAGGCCATCAATCTTGCAAATATCTCCAAGAATGGGAAGTCTCAGGCAGGGGGCTGTGTTAGTTTCCTCCTTCCTGCCAAGTACAGGTGGGCAAGGTTCTGAACAAAGACACTTTAACAATCTGGCAGAGGGGCAGGATTCTCTGGGGCAGGCCATTATGTATGGTTATAATAAGAAAAGCAACAAAATGCAAATCAAAGAAACAGTTTCACATGGAGTCAGAATTGACTTCTGCCTGCAATGAAAGAAAGCTGAGACCTTAAGATGGACATTCAGAGTTCACTTACACAGCGTGGTCTGAGGGGTCCTGACCAGAGGTTACCTTTTTCCTGTTGAACCCTGGAGCTTTGAGTTGCTTCATCACCATCGTTAACAGTACAACTTTTTTTTTGTAAATGGACACCACACAACCTAGGAATTCTGCTGTTTTAGGTACACCAAGGTCTGGGGAAAGTCCTGCCTTTTCACAAAGGCCTTAGGGAGAATGGTTTTGGCAGATCGTTTAGCCACTTAGGCAGGAGGTTGGGCAGGTTTTGATGGGTGGTGGGTGGGGAGGGAAAGAATAACAAATGGACAAAAGTAAGAGTGACTCCAGGGTCCTGAACTGGGCAGTGTAGCGGGGTGGGTGGAGGTGGTGGCTGTGGAAGGAACAGGAAAATGGCAATTGTATCTAGACCCTGACTCCTGCTCCCAGGGGACCTTGTGACAATGGGCCTTTTAGGAATGGTGGTCAACTTAAAGACTTGTAGAATAACAACCCTGTATGGCCTCAGTGGGCCACGGTGGGTGAGGGTAGAAGCTGTCTGCCCTGGGTGCCGGCCATAGGGGAGGAGGAGTGGGAGGGGAGTGCATTGTGTGGGTGGGGTCTGACAATCTGCATCACTGACAAGTGCCCTAGTGAGGGGCACTGATACTGCTGATGGGGGGGGCCCACACCCCCCACATTTAAAAAATGGCAACGAAACAAACCTCATTTTATTATCACCATGTGCCAACAGTTCCAGACACTGTGGTGATAAAATTCCCCTCCCCGCTGGGACAGCTGGCACATCCCTGTCCCTGGTCTGCCTGGAGCAGCCAAGGAAGGGAATCCAAAAGGGGCTCATGCAGGTAAGAAACCTGAATTCCTCCACCTGGGAAATGAGAGACTTCTCAGTACTGGATTGGAAAAACATGAGCCTGGCCAAGGGCGGGACAAGAAAATCCTCAGAAGACAGCAGCTGAGCAGAGGTTAAGCAAACTTTGGTGCCAAGTCGGTGGCAGCTTGGTAAACAGGCGGCACAAAGCAAACGACGATGTAATCTCAGCTGTGATGGGGGAAAGCAGGCTAGCGCCTCTTTGGTGAAAGATCAGAGTTCTAGCTAGGTTTTGAAAGACCGTTCTAAGAAAAGCTGGGAAAGAAACACTTGGTCATCCTGTAGACCCTGGGGCACACCTGAGGGCTGGGAGGAAGCCAAGATCCCTTCTAAATCCAGCCGTGTATAAGGATGGAGGCCGATGAGGTTCAGATCAGCAATCCCCAGAGTGTGGTCCCCCTGCTCCCCCCACCCCCAACCCCAGCAGCTGCAGCATCACTTGGGCACTTGTTAGTGACACAGATTCTCAGACCCCACCCAGACCTACCGAGTCAGAAATTCTGGGGCTGGCGTGAGTGATCTCTATTTTAATAAGCCCTCCCAGGGATTATGATGCCCGCTAGAGTTTGAGAACTGCAGCTTCAGGGTAGACGCTGGGGTTTATTTTCCTCTGACAGGTGATAACAGGTAACCTCCCCATTATCTCCCTCAATCCAGGCACCTGAGGTTTGGGGGGCTGTGAGGATGAGTGACAGAACAGACTTAGGGAAGAAGACATAGGTGTTTTAGTTTTTTAAATTTGTGAATGGCTTTAGTCATCTACTGAATCTGTGGACTATATTGTGCAAAATTCCAAAAGCAGACATCTCAATAATTCCATTCCAGTGTTTGCTTGTTCTTTTGTTTGGAAAATTTAATTCAATGGTCTTACCCAATCCTTAATGTTTGGGCAAGTTCTTCTAATTGTCTAAGGAAATCCTTTCTACAATACATGCAAATCTCTAGGGAAGGCAGCCCTAGAAGTGACAACATCACAAGGTTTTTGATCCTAATGTTCACAGAAAAAATGGGAAATGAGAGGGAAAGGGCTGCCCTGTAACTGGGCCCAGGCAGTCCTGTGTGTGGTGGACACTCCTGGTCACTGGGGGAGGCCCTGAAGCATGAATAGCGGCCAGTGTTATCACACCATATTGGGAGGTTGGGTTAATGAGGCTGAGAGCACATTGGTTTTGAGTCAGACAGGGTTTACACAGGGCTTTCCTATTTATAAGCTAGATGACTTTGGGTAAGTTCTTAATCTACCCCGAGTCTCCGTTTGCTCATCTCACCCCTTCTGGGGTTAATTCAGCAGAGCATTGTGCTAAGTCTTGGGGGGTGAGGTGTGATGTCCTTGTTCATTATGACTGGAAGGTGCCAGAGGGGGCGCTAGAGAGGGGTGCAGGTGGCATTGCACCCCTCCCTCTATGAAACCGTCTGCCAGTGTTATTTTGTACTTGAACAATTTGGACTTCACCCTGAGGGCCTTACATGTAGAGCTGCTCCAGTGCTCACAGGGTGGAGTGATGGTTCATGAGTGATTTAACTGATTGATTAATGGCTCTGCTGGGTCTTCCCTAGTTGCGGGGTCGGCTTCTCATTGCAGTGACTTCTCCTTGTTGTGAAACATGGGCTCTGGGGCATGAGAGCGCAGTAGTTGTGGTGCACAGGCTTGGTTGCCCCATGGCATGTGGACCAGGGATCAACCGTGCCCCCTGCATTGGCAGGTGGATTCTCAACCACTGAACACCAGGGGAGTGCGACGTGTCAATTTAAACACCTTAGATCCTGGGGTGAGACAGCATCACATTGACAAGGGTGTTCTCAGAGGCTTCCATGGCAATATCTCAGGTTTTGCAAACCCTATAATACTGCCCTGTCTTTGTAGATGGTACTAACGCTATTTGCTGAAAAAAATTCATCTTGATTCTCTTTTGACTTGCTGTGTGACCCTGGATAGATCACCTAACATCTCTGAGCTTTAATTTCCTCAGATAAAATGCAAAGTTTGCCATATATGATCTTGATGGTGCTTTTCTGTTTTCACGTTCTTTGTCTGTAACTGTGAAGGAAGCATCCTGTCTGCTGGGTGCTTATCGTCTAAGCTCCTCTGCCACTCCTTCAAATCAGGGTGACCTTCCCTCTTCCTCCTCCCCTTACCCGATCAATTTCTGGGCCTCTGTTTATGAAAATGATACAATCCTAAGGCCCTGGGGTTTCAAATAGCTCTTGGTAAGTTAGAACTCGAATAAATATTTCATAGTTAAACCCAGAATAGCAACCTGGCTCCTCCCTCATATTAAACAGATTGAAAATTTCTCCACAGTGGGAAGTGGTAGGAAAAGAATATTTCAGCAATTGAAGACATATGTAGATGTGGCGGTTTTACCCTCCGGCTATATCAAAGGGACAGGCTCCCAAAGTGGATTCAAAGATGACCTGCCAAAATCAGCGCTTTGGTCCAAATAAACAGACTCAGAGGTAAAGCACGTGTATGTGTTTGCATTTTGGGAAGGAGTGGCTTTAGCTTCCCAGTTCTTGTTATGACTGCATTTAAACAAGCATGTTAATAAATCAGAACTCAGTTAGCAAGCACAGTGTCTACATCAGTTTAATAATCTTGGCTTCTGACTTGAAGCCGAGTATGAGGATTGGAAAGAGTTGGTTGAAGCTGGTCCCTTCTGTGAAAGATAAAATTGGTAAAATAGAAATATCTTTCTGAGAAGTTAACTAGCCACTGGAGACATTAATAAAGACAGAACTCTGAGAGTCAAATAATTACTAACCTTGTCCGTAGGAATTTGTTCTTCTATGAGTACAATGGATTTGCTAATAGTTGCTTAGTCTTGGCCCCTAATAGTGATCGCAGGTGGACAGAGAAGTACTGAGCCATGAACTCGCAGGAGAAGATTTGGAAAGCACTGACCCGGGCTGCTCTCACTGGCCACTGGCCGTTCAGGAGCCCATTCTCCTGCCCATCAGGTTATTCTGGGCAGCTTTTCCCAAATCTGCCCCGTTGTGCAGAACCTGAAGGCAAAGCTGGCACTTGGAAACCCCAGTTTTGTGAACGTCTCAGTTACAGATTTCTGGTCTTAATTATGGGGTTGGAGAAGTTATGTGTGTTTTATAAGATTAGCTTTTATACCAGCTACTGTAACTGGCAGGGCTCTAGCTCTTTCAGAAGCAGCCTGGCAGCTGGGAAGAAATGACTTTATGTGATGGGGCAAGGAGTCATCGGCGTGCTTGGGAAAAGGCTTTTACAGAAACCTCTTTTTACTGTGTGTTATATGTGCTAGCTGAGGGTTTTGACTTAGAAAGGAAAAAAAGATAAGTAAATGATAGAATTGGGTCAGCTGTATTTTTAAAAGTTTGGAAGTTGATAATTTTATGGCAATTCTGAGAACTGTTCCAGCATAGGGTCTGTTACAACCAGATGTTCGCCTCATCCAGCACATGTAATCGAGTCTCTGTAACCGTCCCTGGGCCATGCAAAGGGGATGCAGTAGTGAATCACCCAACATAGTCCCTGCACCCATGGGTCTTGCTGCCTTGTCTTTGCCCGGTTGCTTTCACTTAAATTATTGCTATACAGTCTTTAGCATAGCAATTGTATCATTTGTTGATTGCCCAATAATATGTGAAACAAAACATCCTGAAACCCAGTGACTGAAAAGTCATTTTTTTAAAATTAAGTCAGTTGGTTTGTAAGATGGCAGTTTAAGCTGGACTTGTTTGGGCAGTTCTTCTGGTCTTGGTTGGGCTCACTGGTATAATGGTTTCCAGTGGTGTTTAGCGGTTTCATCGCTAATTCATGTCTGACTCTTTGTGACCCCACGCACTGCAACCCACCAGCCTCCTCTGTCCATGGGATTTCCCAGGCAAGAATACTGGAGTGGGTTGCCATTTCCTTCTCCAGGGGGTCTTCCCCACCCAGGGATTGTACCTGAGTCTCCTGCATTGCAGGCAGATTCCTCACCAAATGAACCACCAGGAAAGGCCCTATGTTTTCAAGGGTTGGCTGATTGAGGATGGACTCAGCTGGGAGGTTCTTCTGGTCTCAGCTGAGTTCACTCACATACCAGCCTGGCAGTTGATTGGCTGTTGGCTGGGGCAGTTGGAGTCATTGGGTCATATGTTTGGCATCCTCCAATGGGCCAGCTCTGGCGTGTTTTCCAAGCAATCACAGATGAGCAGAAGCAAAAGTAGAAACACTTGAGCCCTTCTGTTTAAGCTTTGGCTTATGTCAGGTCTGTCCAAGGTTCAAAGCAAGTCTCAAATTGATAATAAGGAGTGGGAAAATACGCGCCCCCTTTTGGTTGGTAGAGCAGCCAAGTCACATTGCAAAGGCCAAGGATCCAGAGAGGGGTGAAGTGCTGGAGCCATTAGAGTGATGAGTCTATCCCTGTACTTGTCAATGGTATGGTCAACATTGACTTATTAGTAGTAGTGAAGACAAATAGATGTATCTACGGTTATTTAAATACGTTCTTGCTTCAGTTTAAGATGAAACACTATTATCTTCGGTAGGGGAAAAATTTAGTCAAAAATACGTTTTAATGAAAGGAAAAGTACATGGAAGGAAAAAAGCTGACTTTAGAAGTTTTGGGATAGTGAGAGGACTTACTAGCTATGAAAGTGAAAGTGAAAGTGAAGTCGCTCAGTCGTGTCCGACTCTTTGCGACCCCGTGGACTGTAGCCCACCAGGCTTCTCCATCCATGGGATTCTCCAGGCAAGAATACTGGAGTGGGTTGCCATTTCCTTCTCCAGGGGATCTTCCCGACCCAGGGGTTGAACCCAGGTCTCCCGCATTGCAGGCAGACGCTTTAATCTCTGAGCCCCTGAGGTTTGCTATGAAAGGAAGGAGGTAAAGGTCGAAAGTTAAGTTGGAAATAGATTGTGAAGGACCTTGACTTTCAAGCAGAGGAATCTGGACCTTTTCTTATAATGTGAGTAATGCTAAGCTGCTTCAGTTGTGTCTGACTCTTTGCAACCCTATGGACTGGAGCCCACCAGGCTGCTCTGTCCATAGGAATTTCCAGGCAAGAATACTGGAGTGGGTTGCTGTGCCCTCCTCCAGGGGACCTTCCTGACCCAGGGATTGAANGTAGAAGAACCAGGCTCTTTGCATCTTCACAGGTGGTAGGGTTGTGTGCGCCTCTCTGGGCTCCTCTATCTCCTCACCCCTTTCTCCCTGCAGTACCAGAGTTGAGAGGAGAAGGAAGGTCTCAGAGCTGTAACAGGGTGGCTGGCAATCAGCCACATGGGGGTGAGACCGCCCCTCCTCCCCTTCCTCGGGGACCCAGAAAGATTATTCTGCAAACGAGCTATCCCATCTCTGATCACTTCCCAGATTGGGTTTCTAGACCTTCCCAACACTCAGGTTACTGCCTGGTCTGGTTCAGGGTATCATTTTCTGTGACATCCTCTCCGTAAAGCCTCTTGGGCATTCTCTCCCTAGAGGTTCTTGACCCACATACTCAGGGAGCAGTTGAACCTCCTGGGCAGAGAAGCAACATAAAGTGATGTGTGAAGCAGGAGGTATGGCAGGGGACCTCTCGGGCCTCCATGTCTACTGTTTCTTCTGTTGGGACTCTGTGGGACTAGCAAATATGAATATGTCAGAACTGATGAAGCCAAATGGATGTTGTCCTTCCAAGTGGCCATACTGGGAGTACCATTGCTGAAAACATGAGTTGCCCCCCCTTTTTTTTCCTTTCCCAGAATTGTTTTACAGAGCCGGTTTATTAACCACAAAAGAAAACTGTGCATATTGCATTATCTTCCCACTTTGCTTGAGCTGAGACACTGTTACTTTATTTACCAGGCTTCAGTCCAGGTAGCTTCTTCATTATTTCCAAAAGTCTAATTCACCCACTAGGGCTAAAGATAATAAATACCATCCACAGAGTTCTTACGGTATTTCAGACACCATGCTAAAGATACATTATGAGTTTTCTCATTGACGATCCTGGGGCTGACCAAAAAGTCCATTCGGGTTTTTCCATAACATGTTAAGGAACTTCTGGGTTAACCCAATAGTTGCAATGTCTTTTTCATTTTTGTACATCAATAAGCTGAGGTATAAAATAGTTAAGAAACTTGCTTGAAGTCACACAGCTATTAAAAGTAGAAAATCTGAGACTCAAACCTGGCAGGAAGACCAGATTTGGGACTTTAAAATACCGATGAACTTCTTACTAATGAGTTATTAATCCATTCCATAATATTATGTGCCAGGCAATATTCAGGGCACTGAGGATTCATCACTGAATAAGACAGATGAAAATTACTGCCCTTTGGGAGCTTAAATTCTAGTGCAAGAGACAAAATTAAAGAATTATATACCAGGGCTTCCCTGGTGGCTCAGATGGTAAAGAATCTGCCTGCAATTCAGGAGAACTGGGTTCGATCCCTGGGTTGGGAAGATCCCCGGAGGGAAACATGGCAACCCACTCCAATATTCTTGCCTGGAGAATCCCCATGGAGAGAGGAGCCTGGTGGGCCACAGTCCATTGGGTCGCAAAGAGTCGGACGTGACTGAAGGGCTAAGCACACACACACACACACACACACACAAGTGAATTACATGCTATAATAGAATATAATTTAGAAAAGTTAAAGAAAGGTAAGGGGGATGGGATGACTAGGAAGGAGCTGATATTGTGAATGAGGTGGCCTGCATATGTCATTTAAAAAAAGATTTGAAGTGGAAGAAGGAATGGGTGAGCAGTGCTTTCCACATTAAACAGTTTCAGGCAGAGGAACAGGGGCATGCCTTCTATCTTTTTGGAATAATTGATTACACCTCCAATTTGAAGGGGCTTCTAGACCACTGTGAAGACATTGACTTTTACCCTAAAATGGGAGGGAAACTGTAGGATTTTGAGTACAAGTGTGACATGATCAGAGTTCTACTTAAATGGGACACAGTTCGGAGAATAAGCATAGAAGGACAAGGGCGGCACCTGTTGCTCCAGATAGACGCGACCAGGCCCTGGGGCAGAGAAGGCAACAGATGGTGGTGGTTCAGATGGGACCTGGAAAGCATGTCTTTGCAGTCAGAAGTTTACTACCAGGTGTGTTAATTTTTCTTCAAATTGGGTGAAGCCTGAGTAATGAGAATTTGGACGCCTGGCCATGTCTCATTATAATAAAAAATTTAGAAGTAGAGGACTTCCCTGGTGGCTCAGATGGTAAAGCATCTGCTTGCAATATGGGAGACCTAGGTTCAATCACTGGGTCAGGAAGATCCCCTAGAGAAGGAAATGGCAACCCACTCCAGTACTCTTGCCTGGAAAATCCCATGGACAGAGGAGCCTGGTAGGCTACAATCCATGGAGTCGCAGAGTCGGACACGACTGAGTGACTTCACTTTAGAAGCAGAAGGATAAACGAGAATGTGGCAGAGAAAACAATCTTCAGTGTGGCTTCTCACAGGGCTCCCAGTGGAGCCTTGAAACAGGAGTTCCATAGGAGGAGGCTCTAGCCTAAGAAGAGATGCAGGCAAGAGAGAACCTGAAACAGGTTATAAGCTACAAATTAGGAAGATGGAGAAAAAAGAAAAGTAGGACAGCGGTAGATCTGTGAAGATCTGGATCCTTTGATTCCTAAGGACACTAGGGTCAGTGTTAGCACAAAGCAGACAAGGGCCCATGTAAGGCACAGGGCACAGGCAAAGCATGGCCAGAGATTGGTGCCTAACGGCCCATTTAGAGTAGGAAGGGGAGCAGAAGAGTCTTTGTGGTTGAACATGGGCAGGGCTTAGGATCCACGGTTTGGAAAATCAGGCAGAGAGGAGCCACCAGCGGTGCCTCTGGGCTGTGATAATTGAACTCAGGACTCTGGCCTCTGCCCTCATGTTCTAGAGCTTTCCTCTGGGCCTGGGCTAGCTGTTGGCATGAGGCATGATTGTTCAGACCTGCTGCACACAGTGTTGCAACTTGACACCAACCTAGCCTGAATGCAGAGGTTTTGAAATATTCCTGGGGTGAGTTCTGGTTCTTGTTAGTGGCTCAGGAAGTTTTAACTAATGACTAACATGGGGTTTTGGGTTATCTGTCAGTTTCTTTTATCCACATACTTTCCTTCCTGTTGGCAAGGAGAGAGAGAGAGAAGGTCAGAGGGAAGCTATTGGGTTTGGGAATGCCAAACGTGGAATCAGGTGACCCAGGGGTCATCACAGTGCTGTTGGCAGAAAAACAACCTTCATGGGGCTCATTCCAAAGTTCCCTCTTGGACATGAGGCTGGAAAAAGGAAGGAGGAAATGAGAAAATAAAACCATGCCTTGTATTATCAGAGGATAGCAGACTTAGTCACGTTTAGTACAGAGATGATCTGGCTTACTGCATGTAAACCATATACCCAACTTTGAATAATGGGAACAGTTGTGAAGGAAGAGAAAGGAAGGTGCTGCTGATGGCTGACAGAGTGGTAGGACCCCAATCAGCAGCCTTGGAGAAATGGGGACCTGGAATACCTGCCCAGTGCTGGTGATGGGGTGATGTGCCACCTGCCTCCTTGAGGACCAGGGAGATGAGTCCAGCCTGCTCTCCCCGATGCATTGCTTCTCTGTGATGTTGATATATCTCCACGTACTTCTGTGAGGGCCTGACCACTGGGGACAGCCTCCCTTCTCAGCTCTAGGTCAGCAATATTTCCTCATTTCAGAGGACTTCAGACACTATCTTCTGGTTTTGCTTATTCCAGCTCACCTATGAGCATCAAAGAACATAATTATGTTTCCTGAATGTTTGAGCTGAAAGGGACCTTGGCAGGCACCTCATGCAAACTGTTGTGGTAATGATGAGAGTCAAGAACCAGAGAGGCCCAATGGCTTGACTAAGGCTCTGCAGCTTCCTGGTCCCAGAAAAGGTACTAGAACTCAAGTTTAGCTTTCAAAAAAGTTAGCTTGGTTTTCTTTCCAGCAGCTATTTATTGGGCACATATTAGATGCTAGGCATATTGGTGAGCAAGACAAAGTCCCTTACAATCTGGCAGGGGAGATGATCATTAACCTAGTAAACCCATACATAAAACAAGTATAAATAGTTATAAGAGCCAAGGAAGATCAACAGCAGGGAGACCCCTGAGGGTTTCAGAGTAACTGAAACTTAGCTGAGGGTTTCAGAGTAACTCATCTTCAGACAAAGGTCAATGAAGTCCTTGCAAGGCTACTGACCTCCCCTGGCCTCCCCAGGCACACCAGAACATCACCATCTACCCAGCTGGTGGCTCAGCTTCTAAATCTGAGTCATTTTTGATGGCCTCTCATTAAAAAAAAAATTAATTTTACAGGGTATGGTTGATTTACAATATTGTGTTTCAGGTGTACAGCAAAGTAATTCAGTCATAAATATACATATATTCATTCTTTTTAAGATTCTTTTCTCATATAGGTTATTCCAAAATATTGAGAAGACTTTCCTTAGCTATACAGTAGGTCCTGGTTGATTATCTATCTTATATACTAGTGTGTGTATGTTCAACACAAGCTCCTGATTTATCCCTCCCTCCTGACTGCATCAGCAACTCAATGTAGACCAGTTATCCTAAAACTGTGCCCTTATTTCCACTTCCTCAGCACACACTGCCCCCTAGCACTAGCCACCATCCTCTTGCCCTCGGACAACCGTAGTGGCATATTCTACTTTTCCCCTACAGTTCATTCTCCATACTACAGCCAGACAGATATTTTCTTTTCTTTACAACATTTTAAACATTTATTTTTAAATTTATTTTTGTTGGAGCATAGTTGCTTTACAATGTTGTGTTAGTTTCTACTATACAGCAAAGTAAATCCACTCTATGCATACATATATTCCCTCTTTTTTGGATTTCCTTCCCATTTGAAAGAAAGAAAGTGAAAGTGTTAGTCTCTCAGTTGTGTCTGACTCTTTGTGACCCCATGGACTGTAGCCTGCCAGGTTTCTCTGTCCATGAAATTCTCCAGGCAATACTGGAGTGGGTTGCCATTCCCTTCTCCAAGGCATCTTCCCGACCCAGGGATTGGCCAAGACTCTGCAGCTCGCTGGTCCCAGAATATGTACTAGAACTCGCTTAGCTTGCATTATAAGTGCAAGTCTCTTGCATTACAGGCAGATCCTTTACTGTTTGAGCCCCTCCTTCCCATTTAGGTCATCCCAGAGTAGTGGGTAGAGCTTTCTGTGCTATACAGCAGACAGATCTTTGGTTTTTTTATTTATTAAAAATTTCTATTAATTGTGGTAAAAGTCACATAATATAAAACATACCATTTTTAAGTATACAGTTCAGTGGCGCTAAGTATATTCACATTGTTGTGCAACTATCAGTTCACTTCAGTTCAGTCACTCAGTCATGTCTGACTCTTTGCGACCCCGTAAACTGCAGCACGCCAGGCCTCCCTTTCCATCACCAACTTCTGGAGCTCATCCAAACTCATGTGCATCGAGTCGGTGATGCCATCCAGCCATCTCATCCTCTGTCGTCCCCTTCTCCTCCTGCCCCCAATCCCTCTCAGCATCAGGGTCTTTTCCAATGAGTCAACTCTTTGCATGAGGTGGCCAAAGTACTGGAGTTTCAGCTTTAGTATCAGTCCCTCCAAAGAAATCCCAGGACTGATCTCCTTTAGAATGGACTGGTTGGATCTCCTTACAGTCCAAGGGACTCTCAAGAGTCTTTTCCAACACCACAGTTCAAAAGCATACATTCTTCGGCGCTCAGCTTTCTTCACAGTCCAACTCTCACATCCATATATGACTACTGGAAAAACCATAGCCTTTGTTGGCAAAGTAATGTCTCTGCTTTTGAAAATGCTATCTAGGTTGGTCATAATTTTCCTTCCAAGGAGTAAGCGTCTTTTATTTTCATGGCTGCAACCACCATCTGCAGTGATTTTGGAGCCCCCCAAAATAAAGTCTGACACTATTTCCACTGTTTCCCCATCTATTTCCCATGAAGTGATGGGACCAGCTGCCATGTTCTTGGTTTTCCGAATGTTGAGATTTAACCATCAGCCATCTCTTGAATTTTTCACTTTACTAAAGTGAAACTGTTTTCATTAAACACTAACTTCCCACCCCTCATCCCCTGACCTGTACCAATGTACTTTCTGACCCTATTCTAAGCAGACAGATCTTTTAAAACTTAAATCACAACTTGTCATTCACCCAGCAAACTCCCCAGCCCCCTACCACCAGGGCACCTCCTCATACCTGGAATGAAGTCCAAGTCCTGCCTCATTTCTCCTCCCCCTTCCCCCGTCCTGCTCCGGCCACATTGACCTTCTTGCTATTTCTTCTGTACTACAAGCCTGCCTAACATAGTGTTTGGAAAATAACAACAGAGGCAGTTCCTGCTAATGCTTCATCTTCCATACGTAACTGACCATTAAGTAGGGTGACCATATGGCTTGGGCCAGTGTTAACAGCCACTTTTACTCTCAAGAATGTCCCAGTTTGGGCAGGCAATGAGTTATGTGGTCATCCTGTCATCAAAGATTTGGGGGTAATCTGTACATGGCTTCATCCTTCTCCCCTGCCTCTCTTCCTTCCTCAAATGTGTATAGCATAGCTGTGAGGTAGCAGGCACGTACTAAGTATTAGAAGGTGAAGATAACTGCAAATAAATAAGCCTTGGTTATGCCCTCTAGGAACTTTCAAACATCTGCACAAACACTGAAAAATAAAATAAAGTTACAATGATGTGACCTAGACATTTTCAGATTCAGTGTTTGCTATTCTATAGACAAAATGGTTCGAAATTGGCTTAACATTTTGCAGTTTACCCAGATGTTTGGCACCACCTAGACATGGCCTGACTTCCCCCTCCCCACCAGGCACTCTCAGCAACCCCCCTCTTCCTCTCTTGTTTGTTCCCATTACTCAAGGCTTGGCAAGTTTCAGGCATGCATCATGCCAGAACTTCTTCACATGGAACGTGATTAAGACCAAGGCCTTGGGTCTTTCCTGCCTTCTGACAATTCACCACATACTTTTCTTGTTCTTTCTCTGTTCCTTCCAGATTCAAGTCAGCCCAGCGGGATCTAAATTAGCTTCCTGATGGCCCCTGTATCCCTGCCAAAAGTCTTTCTGATGGCTTGGCCTTTGAGTTCCTTGTGTTCCAGCTCTCCGCGGTGCCCTTGGGGAAGCACTCTGAGGCTGCTCTTCCTCTGGAGTGCTGTTTGTCTGCCGGATTCCACGACCACAGGGGAGGGAAGCCCACCCTCCATGTGGGAGCCCAGAGAGACTCCATGTGTGGTTCTGAGAGAGGTCAGGGTTGGGGCGAGGGTCAGGAACACCTAACATGGTCTTTTTGGAGAAGTGCTTTCTGGTGGTCTTCTGTCCCTCCTCTGGGCTTTGCTTTGTGTGTTGAGTTGGTGACTATTTACACAGGATGGCAGGAAAGAGGCGAAATCTCACTCCCCCCTCCAATCAGGCCTCGTTAGCCTACACAAAATTCGTAGAATCCCACCCCTGGTTTTACTGTCTGTTGATCTTCTTGATAAGAGGTAACCATTAGCTAGTAAATACATCAGGTGATATTAAGTTAACAGGGTGACATATCACCTCCTATCACCTTTAGGAGCAAAGGACACAGAAGACTGGTATATNACCCCTGGTTTTACTGTCTGTTGATCTTCTTGATAAGAGGTAACCATTAGCTAGTAAATACATCAGGTGATATTAAGTTAACAGGGTGACATATCACCTCCTATCACCTTTAGGAGCAAAGGACACAGAAGACTGGTATATTTTTGATGAGAATTAGGGAGAGTTCAAAGGGAATTCAGGATTCTGGGGCTCCCTATGGGGCATGGGGAGTACCTCTGGGTCAAGATCAGGCATTTGAACATAAGAGGGAGGGTCCTAGAGGTGATGCAGTCATGCAGACAGAGTGATGGAGGCATTTTAAGGACAGGCTGACCAGGGTGAAGGCTCTACTCATATTATGGCCAGGAATGGGGTGGTGATGCTGTGTGCAGGAAAAGGCATCCTTTTCTTTGTCTCTCAAGAGACTGGAGCAGTGAGGTAGTGATGAAGACCCTTCACTCTGTGTTCAGGAGGGAGCCCCCCATGCCCAGGTTAAAGGGAAAGGGATAACTGGGGCAGGACAGACAGTGCATCTGGCCTCAGGAGAGTGGGCTCATATAGTGATCCAGGCCCTTCAGCAGACAATTTCCCACATGTCTTCAAGGGCAGCAGGGTCATATTTATATAAAAGTCAGAGCTTACATCCCCGCCCTCTTAAGAGACTCTGACACAGGGAGACATGACTCTCATCATGAACACAGGGGATGAAACATGAATCTGGCTACAGGAGGTACTTTATTACAAGGCATTATTGGATCCAGATGTCCCATGTTCCATGGAGGCTGTCTGGATGAGCCTTCCCACCAAAATTTGTGCTCTACTAGGGCGGACAAAGGCCCTTGGGAGGAAGGAGTTGGGATTGATAGAGATAGTCGCCAGGCTAAGGATGGGCTGCTCTTGGCTGTCCACAGGGTATGATGGTGTCTCATGCTCCTGCAAAAGTGGGAGGGGCTTGGCTTTTCCTAGTGGGAGCAGGTGCTCTGGTAGGGAGGAGGGGAGAAGATGTAGGTTCAGCATTACTTTGCTGGAGGAAGGGAACAACCAGGGAATAATAAACCATATAAATGGAAAACACGTTTCCTAAAACAAGGCCGTATGTCAGTTATGGACAGAGCTCATGAGACACATTCTTTTGTGAGGATGAAACTTCACAAGAACACACACATATGCTATTTACACACATGAATTTTTCAATGCCTGCATATGTATATATGCTCATATATATACACACCTTTATACATAGAAATATATACATATCAATCCCATGTTTCTATATATACATGAATGTATGTGTATTATATATACATACACATACCATATATAATATTGGTGTTAATCTGCAGTGTATATATATGTATATACATGCTCACATATATAATATTTGAGCTTGGGATTTAGAAAAGGCAGAGAAATCAGAGATCAAATTGTCAACACCCATTGGATCTTCAAAAAAGCAAGAGAGTTCCAGAAAAACATCTACTTCTGCTTTATTGACTGTGCCAAAGCCTTGTGTGGATTGCAACAAACTGTGGAAGAGTTCAAGAGATGGGGATGCCAGACCACATGACCTGCCCCATGAGAAATCTATGCAGATTAAGAAGCAACAGTTAGAACTGGACATGGAACAACAAACTGGTTCCAAATCAGGAAAGGAGTACATCAAGGCTGCATATTGTCACCCTGCTTATTTAACTTATGTGCAGAGAACATCATGAGAAATGCTAACTGGATGANATTCTCCAGGCAAGAACACTGGAGTGGGTTGCCATTTCCTTCTCCAACGCATGAAAGTGAAAAGTGAAAGTGAAGTCGCTCAGTCGTGTCTGACTCAGCGACCCCATGGACTACAGCCTACCAGGCTCCTCCATCCATGGGAGTTTCCAGGCAAGAGTACTGGAGTGGGATGCCATTGCCTTCTCCGGATTAAAGCCTAGAGCAAATTATTTTCTCACCCCAAAGTTGAAAATGATCCAGGTATTATCTATTTCAGAAAGGGTTTCTGAGCTCAGAAACCAGAAACAAATGTAGAGGATGGCGTTTTCCTTTCTTTCAGAATGATTTGGGGACCATCCCTGGGAACTGGGACTACCCCCATTGAGAGCAGATGTGTCCTGCTCTACCCTCATTGAAACTTGAGAGTAGATTTGTTTTGCATTAGAAATAATTAATGTCAGATCTTGGATGAGTCTGTTAGGACAGTAAGGCAGCTGTTTATAATACAAATGCCTCAGGCTTTCTCACAACCTGTTTTTTCAAAACCCCTGCAAAGGTGTTTAAAGGATAACTGCCTAAAGCCATTCTCTCCCTGCTGAAAACTGTCCCTACTTTGCCTTCCGAGGAGTGTGGGGGACTGGGGAAGGTCACTGCAGTGTGGGCTGGAGCCTGCTGCTCAAACTGGTGGAGGAGAGCCCTTGTGCTCATTCTTCCCCTCTCTGCATGCGCTGACCTCACACAGCCAGCTTGAAATTGGCCAGGGGGAGTATTTACACCATGGAGACCGACAGATTGTTACAAACGAAGAATCTTTTTCCCCTGGAGAACAGGTTGTTAAACATTTACCAGTAAACTCTTGGTCACAGGTATTCTCTGGACAGTTCCTAAGTAGAGTGTTATCACTGGGGATTATATTTTATTTAATTGGTTTATTTTAAAATTTTATTTATTGAATTAATAAGTTTGTTTTTAACATTTATTTTTAATGGGAGGATAATTTGTTTGTTGTTTCTGCTGTATGACAACGTGAATCAGCTAAGTATAGGTATATCCCCTCCCTCTGGAATCTCCCTCCCACCTTCCCCTCTAGGTCGGTCATCACAGAGCGCCAAGCTGAGCTCGCAGTGCTAAAGAGCAACTTCCCACTAGCTGTCTGTTTTACACGTGGTAGTGTATATGTGTTGACGCGACCTCTCAATCAGCCCCACCCTTTCCTTCCCCTACTGTGTCTACAAGTCCATCCTCTGTGTACATCTCTATGCCTGCCCTGTGTGTTCATCAGTAGCATTTTTCTAGATGCCATACATATGCATTAATACACGATATTTGTTTTTCTCTTTCTGAGTTCACTCTGTGGGGATTATATTTTAAATTCTCCAAAGAAGATTCTAGAAGCCTATGGTATTACTATTACAGTTACATAAGATATCTAAAAAGCACCTTAAATTTCTCATGCCTGAAATGGAACATGCAGATTTCTATCTCCCACCACCTTACATATGTTCCTTCCCCAGTCTCTCCCAGGCCAGTAAAGGGAAACACCATCCCTCCACTTACTCAAGTGTAAAACCTGGACATCCTCTGTGAGTGCTCTCTTTCACCCTCCCCGTACTGTATGTAGGCAAATCCTACTGCCTTTGCCTTCTCCACATATCCAGTTCTCATCAGCTCCACCGTTGCCACCTGGTCAAAGCTACCCTCATTCCTCATATGTATTATTGGAGTGGCCTCCTGACTGGTCCTCTGCTTAGAGGGAGACCCTTGTCCCTATAAGTCTATTTGTTACGTTATATTAGTGAGAATAATCTTTTAAGCACATATATCAGACCACACCATTCTAAAGCTCCAAACGTCCCAGTGGAGTCCCATCTCACTCAGAGTGAAAATTTGCCAGACCTTGTTTCTGGATTTTGCCTCCTTCCACTCTCCCCATTGGTCACTCTCTTTCCCAGTCATATTAATTTCTTTGCTGTTCTTTGACTGTTGAATAGGTCAAGATATTTTTCTCTCAGGGCCTTTGCACATGGTGTGGCTTCCACCTGGAACCTCCTTTCCGTGAATGTCCAATGGCTTACTCCTTTACCATATATACCCAAATGGCATCTTTTAAAAAATATATATGTTTCAAATGTCAAACATAGTGATTCACGAATTTCAAAGGTTTTATTCCATTTAGAGCTATTATAAAATATTGACCCTATTCCCTGTGTTGTACAATATATCCTTGTAGATTTTTTTATACTTAACACTTCATACTTCTCGGGCTTCCCTGGTGGCTTAGATGGTAAAGAATCCGCCTGCAATGTGGGAGACCTGGGTTCAATCCTTGGGTTGGGAAGATCCCCTGGAGGAGGGCATGGCTGCCCATTCCAGTATTCTTGCCTTGAGAATCCCCATGGACAGAGGAACCTGGTGGGCTGGTCTAGGGGGTTGCAAAGAGCCCTCCCCTCCCCTTCTAGTGCCCCTCTCCCCTTCCTTCTCCTCACTGATAACCACTAGTTTGTTCTCTTTATCTGTGAGTATGTTCCTTTTTGTTATATTCACAGTTTTGTTTTATTTTTTAAATTCCACACCACATTTCATCTTATTCAGAGGCCTTTACCAATATTTCAGACACAACATCCTACCCAACTCTGACAGTCTCCACTTATTTTTATTTTCCTCCATGGCAGTTACCACTGCTTGATATGTATTGCTTGATTATTTTGCTTCTGGCCAGTCCTGGAAAGTAAGCTCCAGGTAAGCAGGGCTCATGTTGTTTGCTGCTGTATTTTAAGTGCTTGGAAGAGTGCTTGGCATCTGGCTAACAATGCGTTTTTACCAAATGAATGAGGAAAAGTTTGTAAGGTTTGATGCGCAGTGAGTGTGTGTGCGTGTGTGGTGTGTGTACATGCTATGGTGAGCCATATGACATTGTAAGTATTTGACCACTTTTGACATTTGTCATTACTAGACTGTATGGGACCGCAGGGATCATCTATAATTAAACTCTTCATTTTACGATGAGATCCTTATGAAAGGGCAGATGACTTGCTCCAGGGACAGTTAGTGATGGGAACGTGTTTTTCTTTTACAAGCAAAAGGTTTTCAAAAGCAGAACACCCAGATAATATCAATCAGCAGTTTGTGGGATATTGGTCCTTCCCATGTGTTATGGTTTTTGTCTTCATCTCTGAGCAGGCTAGGCAAATGCTTTCAAAGAGACTTTCATCCCCTTTGGGGAGGATAATGCTTTCCAGAGCGCTCTTAGAGAAGGCTCAGAGCTGCTCCTACACTCCTGTCAACATGGGGTCCTTCCATACTGGCTGAGTCAGAGCCAGGATGCACCTTGAACTTACTGCTTTGGGCTTTTGGCAAGGAAGCTTGCAGCTGGGTGCCTTCAGCCGTCATCCGTGAAGTCTGGACTTAACTACAGGTCTTGAGCTAAGAATACTTAGAGTGTGGCTGGAGCCACATGGCTTTTTAATGTAGAAGTCTCAGCTCTGAAAGGCTTTTACTCCCTCTCTGTGCCAAGACCCTTTCCTGGGAGTCATGTCCCACAAGGAAGGGTTGGGGGGCAGATCTCAGTGGCATGCCCTATGAAAAAATGTGAAGAAGCAATGTTGATTTCCTCAGAGTGTCCCCTGTATAGTGCATTTGGCTAGTTTCATCTGAAGTTTCTCAATGAATAGTGTTTGCTATGAATTTATTGCTTAATAAAATTTACTAGATGGGAATGGGACTGGTGGGGAGACATTTGGATTGATTTTCAAACAAATCAGAATTTGAGAACAATTCAAGATGAGGGCTCTCATGCTGATGCTGAACAAGCAGTGAGAGTTCTTTTCAACAAAGCTTGCCATTCTTTTTCCATGAACTATTTCTCTGACTTATCCAAGGATGCATCTGGCTTCACCTGGAAAGTTCTTTGCCCCTGGAGTAAAATTTAGCTACAGATTTGCAAGCTCAGAATTGGGACCTCGTGTTAAGAATTTTATTTAAAAAGAACTACAAAGGCCCCTAAATAACAGGTTCAGTTTGTTAGAGTATGTTTCACAATATTTTGCCCTGAATTTTGTACCTTTGGGCTTTTACATCAGGATATGTGACTTTTCAGGACTTCTCAGCTGGTTCAGTGGTAAAGAATCCATCTGCCAATACTGTAGACACAGGAGATGCGGGTTTGACTCCTGGGTTGGGATGATCCCCTGGAGTAGGAAATGACAACCTGGTCCAGTATTCTTGCCTGGAGAATCCCATGGACAGAGGAGCCTGGAGGCTGCAGTCCATGGGGTCACAAATAGTCGAATACAACTGAGCGATTGAGCGTGTGGGGCCTCCCCCCCCGCCCCGCTAACTTTTCAGGATGTCAGTACTGGGAACCCAGGGCCCTGTCTGCTGAGGTACAGAAAGGTTTGCTAAGCTCATTCTGTGCTCAGAGTTGGCGATAAGAGTTAACTTTCCTTAAGATATACTCAATAGCTGTTCATGCTTGGATGCCTGGCTACAGGATTTTTTCCTGTCAGGATTTCAGTCTTCCTAGGAGATAGGAACCCATATATTTGTTCACATCCTTGGTCAGCTCCCATATCCTCTGTTCTGAGCTCTATACTATAATCCTTACAAAGGCGGGACTGCTGCTCAGCCTGGATATATGTACAGAGCATGCGCTTTGTGTAACTCACACTACAGTTAAGCTTAGGAGAGCATTTTTAGACTGTGCAACCGCGGTTCAAACCCTACCTCTGTCAGCTGTGGGCCTTAGGGCAATTAGATCCTTGCCTCAGTTTCCTCGTCTGTGAAGTGGGAATAATAAAAATCATAATACTGACCTGGCAGTGTTTTTGTGGGGATTAAGTGAGCAAATAAGGGCAAAGTGTTTACAGACCAACACATAGCAAGCGCTGAATAAACACCCTTATGATGATAATATCCCAACTTGCCCACATTTAACCAGCTTGGTCATCAGTGACTGTCCCCCCTCCATGTGCTTCTTGAAGAGTTTCTCACGTCTGTTCAGAGGGTCTCTCGGGTGAATCACCTGCATGGGCCTTTGGTATGTCCTTCGTGTCAGAGGTGCTGTGTGATGGAGCTTCTCTTGTGTCCTTAGTTTCTACGCTTTAAGAACATTCTGGCTCTTTCAGTTGTCAGCCTGGAAGTACTGTTACGGCCTCTCTCACCACCTTTCTTCCTACTCTAGAGAGTTAATGCTTTTTAAAAAAGAATTAATGCTTTTAATATCCAATTAGAGAATTGTTATTGTTTGGTCGTTAAGTCACATCTGACTCTGCAATCCCACGGACTGCAGCATGCCAGGCTCCCCTGTCCTTCACCATCTCCTAGAGTTTGCTCAGTGTCCATCCAACCATCTCATCCTTTGTCACCCCCTTCTCCTCCTGCCTTCTATCTTTCCCAGCTTCAGGGTCTTTTCCAATGAGTTGGTTCTTTGCATCTGGTGGCCAGAATATTGGAATGTCAGCTTCAGCATCAGTCCTTCCAATGAATATTCAGGGTTGATTTCCTTTCAGATTGACTAGCTCAAACTCTTGCTGTCCAAGGGATTCTCAAGAGTCTTCTCTAGCACCACAATTTGAAAATATCAGTTCTTCGGTGTTCAGCCTTCTTTATGATCCAGCTCTTACTAATTAGAGAATTAGTACTAATTACATGAATTAGAGAATTATACTGTGCTGTGCTTAGTCACTCAGTCATGCCCGACTCTTTCTGACCCCATAGACTGTAGCCTGCCAGGCTCCTCTGTCCATAGGGATTCTCCAGGCAAGAATACTGGAGTGGGATGCCATGCCCTCCTCCAGGGGATCTTCCCAACCCAGAGATGGAACCCAGGTCTCCTGCATTACAGGCAGATTCTTTACTGTCTGAGCCACCAGGGAAGCCTAAGAATACTGGAGTGGGCAGACTATCCCTTCTCCAGGGGAACTTCCAGACCCGGGAAATGAAACAGGGTCTCCTGCATTGCAGGCAGACTCTTTACCAGCTGAACAACCCAAGAAGCCCTAATTAGAGAACTGGTATATCTATAAACAACCTATGGCCACATTATCCAGCTAGAAAGGAGTAGGAAGAAGAAGAAAATGGTAACCCACTCGTGTTCTTGCCTGGAGAATTCCATGGGCAGAGGAGCATGGTGGGCTACAGTCCATGGGGTCTCAAAGAATGGGACATGATTGAGCAACTTTCACTTTCACTTCACATCCACGTAGTTTAATTATAAACGGATATAAGTGGGATGTGTGTGTGTGTGTGTGTGTTAGTTGCTCAGTCATGTTTGACCTTTTGCAACCCCCATGGACTGTAGCCCACTAGCCTCTTCTGTCCATGAAATTCTCCAGCCCAGAATACTGAAGTGGGTTGCTGTTCCGTTCTCCAGGGGATCTTCCCAACCCAGGATTTGAACCCAGGTCTCTTGCATTGCAGGCAAATTCTTTATCATTGATAGTTCCTCAATAACATTCTTAACCTACCTGTGACTTCACGGCAGGTAGGAACTCAGTTAATGTCATTCCTCTAGTTTCTGAGGGACATCTTCTCCTGATTCCTCTTCCATCTCTTTGCTGTTAATTTCTTAAGTCTTTATAGTGTTGTTGTTCCTCAGAATTCTTAGGGTCCTTTGCTTCTCATTTACCTTCCTTCCATAGTCTTCTATATGTCTATTCCTTTTCTTAAAAATTCTGTCAAAATTGTTCTGTGGAGGAGAATGGATACATGTAGATATATGGCTGAGTTCCTTCTCTATTCACCTGAATCTACCATGACATTTTTAATTGGCTACACTCCAGTACAAAATAAAAGTTTAAAGTTTGAAAAAAAATTGTTCTTAAAGACTTAAAATGTAAAAATCTGCCTCTTACACCTGCCACCTTTACCCTAGGTGCATTTCTACTCTGCACAGGCAATACTTTTTAATTATTTTGGCAGTTTCTTTCCATAGTTGTCCCCTCATTTCTAGAATATTTTAGACCACTAGTTCTTCATACATCAATTTCGAGTGATCTCTGAAATTAACAAATTTCTTCCAATATAAGTGAGGATGTGGCTACATTGTATGTCCCTGCACTTCTCTCTCTGATACCTCTAAGATAGTTATAGTTTTTATTAAACTAACTATCAGCATTTACAATGTTACAATATTAATACTATTCATTTTTAACCCAAGAGGAGGGTTTTTGATAATATTTACTTTGTAGTATCATTTTTATTTCTCCTAGAGTCAATAATTGCCCCTAATACTCACTTGCAGATTCTTTCATACAGATATTCGTTATTTCTTTTATTTTCCCCAGAGTGCGGCATTATATCTGTCACAAACTTAACAGATTTCCCCAAATGCTCAATTCTATCTGGTCACATTTCAACTCTCCCCTTTGCTTTTCCTCAATACTTTGCACCATAAGTCTCCTTCCTCCTACTTTGGTCAGAGACCCCTTTTTCTCTAGATCCACTGGGTATTCTTGTTTGGTGAAGAAATTTCCTGAATGCTTCTAAAGAGTGCATGGAAGTCAATTTTTTTTTTTTTTTGAGTCCTTGCCCAACTAAATGTTTTTCATTTATCCTTGGACTTGATTGGAAATTTGGATGAGTCTGGAATTTTAGATTCAAAGCCATTTTCTCTTAGAAATTTGAACGCGTTTTTTCATGATCTTCTAGATTCCTGCATTGCATTTGATAAGTCTAATGCCATTCTTTTTTCTCAATTCTTTTCTTTTAAAAAATAGGCATAAACTTATAAACTATAAGATTTCCATTTCTTATCAAAATGGAAAATTTTTGAATGTGTGGCTGTACTTACAGATGTTTTTGCCCCTGTAACCTATCAGGTCTTGAGAGGAAGAGAAGATACACACTTGTCATCAATTTAGATTCTCCCCCTTGTTTCTGCTCTCTGCTGTTTATCCCCTAAGATATATGTTTTCAGTGCATAGCCATCTGTTGAGTCTCAGTTACATCAAAATTCCTGTCAGAAAAAACNATTCTTTTCTTTTAAAAAATAGGCATAAACTTATAAACTATAAGATTTCCATTTCTTATCAAAATGGAAAGTTTTTGAATGTGTAGCTGTACTTACAGATGTTTTTGCCCTGTAACCTATCAGGTCTTGAGAGGAAGAGAAGATACACACTTGTCATCAATTTAGGTTCTCCCCCTTGTTTCTGCTCTCTGCTGTTTATCCCCCATTATATGTGTTTTCAGTGCATAGCCATCTGTTGAGTCTCAGTTACATCAAAATTCCTGTCAGAAAAAACACGTCAAAGTCAATAAACTTCCAACAAAACTCATCACGTCTTCAGAATCTGTTCTTCCTTCTGAGTTCCCAGTCTGGCTGAAGGGCACTGACATTCATCTAATCATTCAAGCAGGAACACAAAGGGTCATGCTGAACTTCTCCCACTTCTGAACTCTTCCATCGCAACCCCAGGTCCTGCTGGTTTGCTCGTCTATCTCTCATCTGTTCCCATCTCTTCACTCTCACTAGTGGACTTTAGGCCCACATTATTACGCATCTCTACTATTGCAATAACCTCCTCCCTGCTTTCTCTGCTTCTCATCTTAACCAGCCCCTTCTAATCCAGGGCCCTAGCTGCTGCTACAGTCTTTTTTCTGCCATTGGCATTTGAGTTCCATGAAGGCAGAACTTTGTTCACCAATATATCCCGAATTCCGTGAACAGTGCTTTGCTCTTACTAGACACTTGATANCTCATCTTAACCAGCCCCTTCTAATCCAGGGCCCTAGCTGCTGCTACAGTCTTTTTTCTGCCATTGGCATTTGAGTTCCATGAAGGCAGAACTTTGTTCACCAATATATCCCGAATTCCGTGAACAGTGCTTTGCTCTTACTAGACACTTGATAAATATGTCTTGACTGAAAAGGTGAGCAAATAAATCTGATCCTAGCACTCTCCTTTGTCAGAACCTTCCAAGGCTTCTGTCTCTCCCCCATCACCTGTACAATAAAGTCTCAGCTCCTTAATGTGACATGATCTAGCACTGGTCCAAGCTCAGTTCCCACTTCTTCACAGATCACCCTTTTTTTTCTTCCTGTGAACACGAAATTACTTGTTCCCAGAGAGCATCATGCTCTTGCAGGCCTCCAAGGCTTTGCACACGAGAGTCCCTCTGTCTAGGGCACCTCCTGTTCCTTTGCTCATCTGTCAAGTTGTAATTCATTTCTTTTCTAAAAATTAATTAATTTTATTTTTGGCTGTCATGGGTCTTTGTTGCTATGCGTGAACTTTCTCTAGTTGTAGAGAGTGGAGGCTGCTCTCTAATTGTGGTGCTCAGTCTTCTTGAGGTGGCGTCTCTTGTTGAGGAGAACGGACTATAGGGCTCACAGGTTTCAGTAGTTGCAGCTCCTAAGCTCCAGAGCACAGGCTTTGTAGTTGTGGTGAACAGGCTTAGCTGCTCTGCAGCATGTGGAGTCTTCACAGGTCAGGGGTGGAATCTGTGTCTCCTGCATTGACAGGTAGATTCCTTACCACTGAGCCACCAGGGAAACCCTGTACTTCATTTCTAAAGTTTCATCACAAGCATTCTCTCCCTGACAAAGGCGCTCTGGAAATGTAAGGCAACTTTACACTTTCCTTTCTTTATGATCTCACTATACACCATATACCTTCTATGGAAGAAATGAGTACTTTTATCAGCCTCTGGTTCCACTCTACTTCTGAGTCTTTGGGAAGCCTATACTTCCCTGTCCTTCTGGAGTTATGTATAGCCAGGGATTCTCTCTGGCTAATAATATATGAATAATGTGTTGCTAAAGTATATTTAAGAGCTAGAGTAGGATTCTTCATCTCTCCTTCCCTCTGCCAAGACAACCGACTGCTTTGCATATGGTGGAACCCCTGTTAGCCTGTATGTCTGAGTGAGGATGAGGTGAGATTCAGACTCTCTCCACTCCCCAGTCTGCCCATTATGGACAGGTAACATAAGCAAAAAACAAACCTTTATTGTTTTAAGCCACTGAGATGTTGTTACTGCAGCATAACCTAATCCATCCCAGGTAGTACACTTTCATACAGTCATTACACTAGCTCTTAACGACAGTAGTTTACCCTATCTTTGAGTTCAAGGACTTTATCATTATATTTTGCTTTACAGGCCCTTAAGACCATTTGTTAGCTAGCACTAGACTAGAAAACTATTTTGTGCATTGTATATGACTCTGTACTAAGGGCTTTACCTGGGTTATTTCATTTAATCTTCACNGCCCAGTTGCCCTGTGGCCTGTGGGATCTTGGTTTTCCAACCAAGGATTGAATTCACATCCCCTGCACTGGAAGGCAGATTCTTAACGACTGGACCACCTAGGAAGTCCCATTATTTCCTTTTGGTATTGTGTAGAATAGCAACTGGTGTGTTTTATTTGAAAATTAGAATAAGCTGAAACAGAGAGTAAAGCTGGAAGTGGGATTCACCCCAAAGTGGGGTGACAGTTCAGTGACTAACCCGTTATTAAGACAATAGCATTGAGATCTTGGCCAGAGGACAGATTCCCCCATGCTGTCCTGGCAGGCGCTGGTGAGTATTACCAGCCGAGTGGCCACAGGCAAAGTTGACTTTGCACAGAGATGGAAAGAGGGTGTTGTGCCAGGCAGGCAGCTCTAGCAGGTGCCTGAAATCCATCAAGTCTGGAAGACTGGGGTTTAGATGGCAATGCTTGATCCAGAACCCAGAGTTCTGTTGGACACATGCTTGACCAAGAAGTGTGTAAGAAAATCCCATGAAGATTGGGTGGAGGGCAGAAGACCCTGAGGACAGCGCTGCTGATGGGCCTGAGGGCTAAAGACATAAGAAGGATGGACAAGCACGAACAAGCCAGCTGTGGGTCCCCAGGGGCTTGTCTCAAAGTTCCTATGCAATTGTGCCTCTTGCAGAGAATTCCCCTCATCTCCAGCCCCTCTCCCTCGATCCCTCTCTAATAGTGATTCAGTGAGTCAGCAAGATTTGCTGTCAGATCCCCAGACAGAATAAGGGTCAGATGGGCTCTGAGTGGGAAACAAGGAAGGGAAGCCTGAGTTGCTTTGCTAGAGAACTTCTGGAATATTCCATTACTCTTGGCAAAAATATATATATATATATATATAGACTTTCTCCAGAAGAAGCCAACTTTGTGATCTAGTTGTAAGTACCCTTTTGATCAATCCTTCTAACAATATGCCAGGTCCACAACACAATTTTCACAAAGCACAGAGTTCTAAAATGTTAAAGCAAGAAAATACTTAGGGATCATTTGGTCTAGAGGTTTTTGAACTTTTTCTCTTTTTAAAGCAGTGCAACCTTTTCTTCCAAAGAGATCAAACCAAGAAGTCCAACATAAAGTCATTTATAAATGGAACAGCTCTGGCTATCCCCAGCGGCTCTTCTGAAGCGTCCTGGTAGAGAGGTGAACTGATTTTGTCAAAGTCATCCAGGCTGGGGAGGGATTCAGTAGACCCCAGAGTCAACTGGTCTCTCATACTCAGTCCAATACTCTGTTCATTGCACCATGTCATATTGAATGCTGATCTGACAACCCACAAAGCTAAGATACAGAACTTCTGGCCTGAAGATGTAAATGTGGTGCTGGTATTGTAAAGTTATGGGATAGCCAGTCAATAAACATATTTTTTTTCTTGTTATATTCTGAGGAGCAAAGATGAAACCTGGGTAGCTGAGGTTTCTTGCAGACCTGATTCTGGGGACATTGAAAGGACAAGGAGTTCACTGTGCTGGATGGAAATTCTGCTGCTTAAGTTCTTTCATGTGATATTGATTCTCTATTTTGTTGCACCTATATCTTTATTTTTAAAATCATGGTACATATGAAGAAGTTTGTATAATATCTACATACAGTTTAATAATAAAAATATGAACATCTTGGATCTCTCCCCAGCCCTGCTTAAGAATGAGAATATTTGTGCTCACTCCAGCAGCATATATACTAAAATTGAAAGAATACAGAAAAGATTAGCATGGCTCCTGCACAAGGATGATATGCAAATTCATAAATTATTCCATAGTTTTTTACTACTGTATTTGTTACCAAAAGTGGTTCTACATATGCTACTAAAAAAAAAAAATCTGAAAATTCCTAATGTCCTGAGTATTAATAATAAAGTTTAAAAATGCTTTTATATTTATATATACAGAAATAATAGGATATTTCCAATACTATTGAATCTCTCATATGTGCCCTGCTCCTTTTCAATCTCCCTGTCTCCCAGTCACCAGTCTGAATCTTGTGTATTTACTTGCTTTTCACTCTAGTTTTACTACCATATACGCATCTCTAAGGGGCTTCCCAGGTGGTGTTAGAAATAAAGAACCTGCCTGCCAATGCAGGAGATATAAGAGATGAGGGTTTGATCCCTGGGTCAGGAAGATCTCCTGGAGGAGGGCATGGCAACCCACTCCAGTATTCTTGCCTGGAGAATCCCATGGACAGAGGAGCCTGGCGGGCTACAGTCCATAGGGTCACAAAGGGTTGGACACGACTGAAGAAACTTTGCATGCATGCCCAGTATGCATCTCTAACCAATGTATTATCTATTTTTGTCTGTGTTTAACATAACAGAAATGGAACCATTTCTCATCTTTCTTCTTTTGCCCAGCCTCACGCTCTAGAACATTTCTCTCATTGCAGAAAGCCATGTCTATTATCTCTAGATACTTATCCCTGNACCAATGTATTATCTATTTTTGTCTGTGTTTAACATAACAGAAATGGAACCATTTCTCATCTTTCTTCTTTTGCCCAGCTTCACGCTCTAGAACATTTCTCTCATTGCAGAAAGCCATGTCTATTATCTCTAGATACTTATCCCTGAAGTTGAATAGAGATTAACCCAGGATGTTAGTTATTAGTATTTAGTGTTGTGTAATGTTTTACCATCTGAATAACCACCATGGATTTATTCATGTTACAGTTGCTGGATATTTGGTATATTTCTAAATTTTGCTTCTATAAAATGCTTCTGTGAGTATTGTACCTTTTCTCTTCTGTAATTACTGCTCTAGGATATACACTCAGGAACTGACATGGTGGGTGAAGGGTGGAAACATTTTAAAATGTTACCAGGTGAGAACTAATAACTTCACTCTCTTCTCCCTCCCCACCCCTTTCTTCTTTCCTTCTTTTCTTCCCCTTCCTCTTCTCTTCTCTCCTTTTCTTATCATTGGACCTTAGGTGTTTAAATTGGATTAAACACAATTTTTGGCTCATGACACACTCTCATCACTGGACCATACAAGTTCTTCTCTTTATCTACATATTCATCCATTCATCTAGCTAATCATCCCTTCATCTATTTGCCTATTAAAAACATACCATCTTGGAAAAGGAAATGGCAACCCACTCCAGTATTCTTGCCAGGAGAATCTTATGGACAGAGCAGCCTGGTAGGCTGCAGTCCATGGGGTCACAAAGAGTCAGAAATGACTGAGCATCTGAGTATTAGAAAATAAAAAAGTCTAGCTGATTCATTTTGCTGTGTAATACAAACCAATACGACATTGTAAACCAACTATACCCCAATAAAAATTAATTTTAAAAAGAAGTGGAAAAAAATGAGATAACAAAGGCATATGTATACTATGTTTCAGTTTTTAAAAAATAAAATGTGTATGAGTAGATACATACACAAAGGAAAAAAAAAAACAGTTATGCAAATATAAAGGAAAAAAAGCTCACTTTCACGTGGAAGTGAAATAATGTGTGACTTCTTTTCCTTTGTGCATATCATAGTTTTCTAAACTGTCTTTTCTTCTACTTTCTACCTTAACTTTTGTAATTAAAAAAATAATAAATGTTGATGCTTGAAGCAAAAAACAAACAAAAAAATACCATCTGACCAATAGGCAGATGTTTACCAATTGCTTAGCAATTACTTGTGTCCTCTTCTCTTATCCTTCTTCTGCCTCCCCTGCAGAGGTAGCCACTATATTGAATTTTGAACTGTAATATATATATGTGTATATATATATATATATATATATATAATTTTTTACTTTTTAGGAAAAGCTATTTTTGGGTACCCATACACCATGATATAGTACCTATCATGGTATAGAAAATTACCCCAAATGCTAGTATCTTAAAAAAACAATTATCATTTATATCTCAGAATTACTGTGGGTCAGGAATTCAGAGGCACATCTGGGTGGCTTCTCTCTGCTCCATGAAGTTTTCTGGGATCTCAGCTGAAGACTCCAATCCCGAGAGGGTTGGAATCATCTGAAGGCTTGACGGGGCCTACAGGACCCACTGCTAAGGTGCTCCCCACCATGGCTGGCCATGAGGGGATTGGTATGATGCTTCCTCTCCACGTGGGTCTCTCTACATGCTGTCTTCTCTCAGGGCTGCTGCGTATCCCCATGACATGGCATCTTGCTTTAGTGAGCATATCAACTATTGTTTCGTCTAGCCTAGATGACATCTCAAAGAACAACATGATGAAAATCATAACATTTCTCCATTTTCTTATTCAAAATAAATAAGGATCTTGAATTTGTAGAGAAATAATCTATAAACTATTCAAGTGGAATAACAGACTCTGGGTTATCAGTTACAATCTAGGGCATGTGAGTCAATGAAGACACTGGTTGCTAAAAGTCAACATGTTCTGATTGTCATTTAAGGGTGTTGGAAACTAAATAGCATCATGGAAGAGAAAGATGGTTTCATCTCAGCAGATGTGCTGCTTTTGAGCCCAGGCACTGTGTCACAGGAAAGAAAGGATGCCTCCAGAGGAAAGTGGTTATGGGGAGATAGATAAGATATAAGCATGACTATGAGAGAGTGAATATGAATATATGTGGGAGAGTTGAAATAGGGTAGGGAGAGGCAGGAGCTGATTTTATGAAAACAGAGTGAAAAGGTTAGTATTATTCAGCCCAGAAAGGTAAAGTCTGAGAGGATTCAATAATAAAAAGGACGTAGATGTCCTGAATTTCTAAAGAAGTTGTCTTTGACAGGTTGTTGCTGTTGTTCAATCACCTAGTTGTGTCTGACTCTTTGCGACACCATGGACTGCAGCATGCCAGGCTTTCCTATCCCTCACCATCTCCTGAAGTTTGCTCAAGTTCATGTCTGTTGCATTTGTGATGCCATCCAACCATCTCATCCTCTATCACACTCTTCTCCTTCTGCCCTCAACCTTTCCCAGCATCAGGGACTTTTCCAATGAATCGGCTGTTCACATCAGGTGACCAAAATACTGGAGCTTCAGTTTTAGCATCAGTGGTTCCAATGAGTATTCAGGGTTGGTTTCCTTTAAGATTGACTGCTTTGATCTCCTTGCTGTCCAAGGAACTCTCAAGAGTCTTCTCTAGCACCACAGTTTGAAGTTATCAGTTCTTTGGCACTCAGCCTTCTTTACTATCCAGCTCTCACAACCATACGTGACCACTGGGAAGACCATAGCCTTGACTATACAAACCTTTGTCAGCAGAGTAATATCTCTGCTTTTCAACACCCTGTCTAGGTTTGTCATAGCTTTCCTGCCAAGAAGCAATCATCTTCTGATTTTATGGTTGCAATCACCATCCGCAGCAATTTTAGAGCCCAAGAAGAGAAAATCTGTTGCTACTTCCACCTTTTCCCCTTCTATTTGCCAGATTTTAGTTTTTTTAGTATTTAGTTTTTTCACTCCTTTATCCTCATCAAGAGGTTCTTTAGTTCCTCTTCACTTTCTGCCATTGGGGTGGTATCATTCCCTTATTTGAGGTTGTTGTTTCTCTCTCCTATCTTGATTCCAGCTTGTAACTCATCCAGCCCAACATTTCTCATGGTGTGCTCAGCGTATAGGTTAAGTAAACAAGGTGGCAGAGACAGCCACGCCGTACTCCTTTCTCAATCATGAACCAATCAGTTGTCCCATAGAGGATTCTAACTGTTGCTTCTTGATCTGTATACAGGTTTCTCAGGAGACAGGTATGATGGTTTGGAATTCCCATCTTTGTAAGAGCTTTCCACTGTTTGTTATGATCCCCACAGTCTATGGCTTTAGCGTAGTTGATGAAATGGAAGTAGATGTGTTTCTGGAATTCTCTTGCTTTCTCTATGATCCAGTGAATGTTGGCAATTTGCTCTCTGGTTCCTCTGCCTTTTCTAAACCCAGCTTGGATGCCGGGGAGTTCTTGGTTCACATAATGCTGAAGCCTAGCATGTAAGATTTTAACCATGACCTTGCTACCACAGGAGATGAGTGCAATTGTCCAGTGTTTTGAATATTCTTTAGTACTGCCCTTCTTGGGAATTGGGATGAGGATTGTCCTTTTCCAGTCCTGTGGCCACTGCTGGTCTTCCAGATTTGCTGACATATGGAGTGCAACACTTTGATCATCTTTTAGGGTTTTGAATAGCTTTAGTGGAATTCCATCATCTCCACCTCCACTTATTGACAGCAGTGCTTCCTAAGGCTCAACTTACTTGACTTTACACTCCAGAATGTCTGGCTCTGGGTGACTGACTACACCATTGTAGTTATCCGGTTCATTAAGATCTTTTTTGTACAGTTCTTCCATGTATTCTTTCCACCTCTTTATCTTTGAAAAGTAAGCTTTGCATAATATAAGAAAGTCCCACTTCATATAGGGGATAATGCACTTTTGTTTCTTACTGCTGTATAATTGGGGCAATTTCTGAAAATATAAATCTGTAAGGGTTACATGTTTATGGTTGATAGAACTGACTGTGGAGGGAAGAGTTTTGGTTTTTGTGTTTATTTTGGGTTCTGATCTGACTTTTTGAGTTCACAACCAAGAGGACAACTCTGACTTCCATAAGATGCTTTTTGGGGTCTCTGTCATAGCTGGTATCCTGAATCAGAAGAGCAGATTTTCTGTTTTTATAGAAGAATGCATACATTTATCAAGCATCTTCTGATCTCCCAGGAGAGAGATCCATAGGAGTGTAGGAGGATCCACAGATGTTGCTTGCACTTTGGATTAGTGATGTGAGGGCTAGTGCTTTGATAGCAGTTGGTAGTTCATACATTTTTGTTGTTGTTGTTGTAAAAAGTGGAGTGAGGCGAACTAAACCCTGGTGGTTGGCAGGGGTCACAGGGATTACTATGGGCTCATGAATTGCTGCCAATATCCAGTGACACTGCCCAGCAGGTTTGAATTCTGTATGGGTGGAATAAGCCTTGGGACAGAGTAAGAAAAAAAAAAAACCTAATGAATTCTGTTAAAGAAGCCTCACTTGGACCCTAGTTCAGTTGGTTCCATAAAGAAACCCGTATGGCAATGGACAAAGATGAGATTCTTTTATGTTTTTAACAGGTTTCATCCAGAAAAATCCAAGATCTATTTAATCTTGTGTTTCTAGCTTCCTTCTTTTAGCCATCTGAATCAGGATATGGGTACATCCCAATCCAACAACCACATTTCCCTGAATTGTTTTACAAACGATAGAAATATCTGGAACTTTAATGCCATAGGATCATGTGAATAGAGACGAATTGATGTTTAAATGGATCTCCAAGCCTCAGGAGGACAGGTACAGTGTTTGTCTAGCTCATCATCATGTTCTGTTACCTCTCTTAGTGACTGGCATATAACAGATGCACAAAATAATTGGATTAATAATTAATAAGTAAAGTAAGGATGACTTGGGTTTCCCTGGTGGCTCAGTGGTAAAGAATCCTCTTGCCAATGCAGGAGATGTGGGTTCAATCCCTGGGTTGGGAAGATCCCCTGGAGAAGGAAATGGCAACCCACTCCAGTATTCTTACCTGGAGAATCCCATGGACAGAGGAGCCTGGCCGATTACAGAGTCACAAAGAGTCAAATATGACCAAATGGCTAAACAACAAAGATGACTTGGGGTTTTCTTTCTATTTATTTATAGTTATGTGTATTAAGTAGAGCTATTGGGCTTTTAGATCTTAATTTGTCCCATCTAATAGNCCGATTACAGAGTCACAAAGAGTCAAATATGACCAAATGGCTAAACAACAAAGATGACTTGGGGTTTTCTTTCTATTTATTTATAGTTATGTGTATTAAGTAGAGCTATTGGGCTTTTAGATCTTAATTTGTCCCATCTAATAGTTATTTAACTCTGAGATATTTTCAGCATGGTTAAGTTTGTTCCTAAAAAAATAAAAATAAAGATCTAATAGGTAATTTCACTGGAAATGAGCAATGGGGGAGATGGAATTGGATTCTTAATTGGTGGCTCTAAGAAAATTCATGCTTGAATTCTTCTGGGGTGAGAGAGTATCACCCTTCAGATCTTAAGAGTTCTTAAAAGGGAGGTGTAGTATTTCAGAAACAACCCTTTCAAGCCATAATGCCTTTCATCAAAGGCTTTTAAAGCACTTTGTCTTTAACAGGGCCCACGTCTACCTCCTGCTCAGCTCACACACATGCCTCCCTTTGAGGTCAGTAGAGGCTAAAAGTACTGAGAAAACAAGCCAATGTAGGTAGTGGAGGCTGCAACCTAGTCATATTTCAGTCTTGAATGTGAGTATGTATACCTGAGACTTCAAAGAAGTCTATGTAGGCCAGAATGAAATCAAGCATGAAGTCCAAAGAAAGCCAGCTGTCAGATGAGGGGAATTTAGGTCTCACCATTAGAACTCTTGCAGAATGGAATAGTTTGCCATGGAAGGTAGTGGGTTCTTCATCATGGGAGATATTCAAGCTGAGGTTGACTGACCTCTTGATTGGCAATGAAATGGTGGAGGGGGTGAGCAGGACCTACACTCTAGATGGAAGAACCAGCTTCATGGTCTATGAGAACCCTCATCTCTTCATGTCTAAGAGTCTGAAATTAAGTCTGCCTCTTCTTCCTGGGACAGACCATCATTAAATCTACGATTTACTGGGACCCTCATCCACCCACATTCCCCACTCCATCCCATTACTTAAGTTTAGTGAGATAGAGGCAAGTGACTCCACCTCAAATAACTGTCTATTTGGCATCAGAAATGAATTAAAAATGGAACTCCCATTGACTAGGGTGCATTCATCACTGATATTCCCAATGAAGACTCTGAGCCTGGAGGGAATCTGAATCACCAATGATTTGGTTGGGTTTCCTATTCTAGGCTTGTCAAGGCAGGATGTGGCTCTGGTAGATTTTATCATGGTTAATCAAGTCATTAATTGTCTATGTTGTGTTTTCATGGGAATGTGTGTCTGAATGTGATTGCTTTGGGGAAATTATTGTGTTTGCTTAGCCTGGTGTGTGGTTCTCAAACCTCCATGTGCATCAGAATTACCTCCGGGCTTGTTTAAAAGACTGACTGCAGACCCCACCCTCAGCTTTTCTGATTCAGTATGTCTGGAATGTGGCCAAAGAAGTTGCCTTTTTAGCAATTTTCCAGCTGTATTAGTTTTCTAATGCCGCTGTAACAAATTATCACAAATTCAGGGGTTTAAAACAACATTAATGTGTTATCCTAACGTTCTGGAGATCAGAAGTCCAAAATGGGTCTCACTGGTAGGAAATCAAGGTGTTGGCAGGGTTGTGTGGCAGCTCCAAGGAAGAATCTGTTTCCTTGTACTTTTCAGCTTCTGGATGCTGCCTGGCATTCCTTCCCTCCCCATGGCCCCCTTCCATCTTCAAAGCCAGCAACTGAATTGAGTTTTTCTCACAATGTTCTCTCTGGTTCTTCCCTTGTATAACGATCCTTGTGATGGCATTGGGCTCACTTCGGTGATCTTATTTAATTTTTTCTTTATATATATATATATATATATACACATATATTTTATTGAGGTATATAGTTAACTTCCTTCCCCTGTGGGAAGGGGCTTCCCTTATGGCTCAACTGGTAAAGAATCCACCTGTGATACGAGAGACATGGGTTTGATTCCTGGGTTGGGAAGATCCCCTGTAGATTGCCTGGAGAATCCCATGGACTGAATAGTCCATGGGGTCACAAAGAGTCAGACACAACTGAACAACTTTCACTTTCATAGTAACTTATAATGTTTCAGGTACACAGCAAGGTGATTGTCTGTATACACATATGTTATCTTTGAAATGATTTTCCATTATAGGTTATTATAAGATGTTGACTATAGTTCCCTGTGCTATACAGTAAACCTTTATTGCTTGTTGAATATCTTTTTTTTTTAAAATTAGAAACCTAGCATTGTGTTTATACTAAGTCAAGCAAGTGGGTAATCTCTTTTTTTTCTGTTTTTCTTGTTTAAAAATTTATTTATTTTTTAAATTGAAGAATAATTGCTTTACAAAATTTTGTT
>SJYV01024612.1:111491-216873 GCA_006410875.1 Neotragus pygmaeus | reverse complement strand
TTTTTCTTGTTTAAAAATTTATTTATTTTTTAAATTGAAGAATAATTGCTTTACAAAATTTTGTTGGTTTCTGCCAAACATCAACATGAATCAGCCATAGGTATACATATGTCCTTTCCCTCATGAACCTCACTCCCATCTCCCTCCCCATCAAACCCCTCTAGGTTTTTACAGAGCCCCTGTTTGAGTTCCCAGAGCCAGGTAAGATGTATGGAGAGAATAATGTGGAAACTTACATTACTATATGTAGATAGCCAATGGGTAATCTTATTTGAAAGCCAGCTGATTCGCAGCCTTAATCTCATCTCCAAACGTAATTTTTCCTACCTGTGAAAGTGGTATGTTCACAGGCCCCAGGGATAAGGACAGGGACATCTCTGAGGGCCATGAAGTGACTGAGTACGCATGCTTGCATTCTGCCAGTTGCATGACAGGTGCTGTTGGTGCTGCTGGCCTGAGGTCCCTGTTTTGAGAACCCTTGGTTTAGTGACTCAGGGACTGATCAAAGGCTGCAGAGTTATGGGTTGGGGATGGCTTGTCACTAAAATTGGGCAGGAACACGCAGGTCTTATGGAGAATTACCATTCCGTGTGGTTTAAGATTTTTCTAAAAAGTATTTCTGTTTATTTTTTGGCTGAGTTGGGTCTTAGTTGCCGCACGCAGGATCTTCACCGTGTCTTGTGGGAGCTCCAGTTGAAGTGCATGGACTCTCTAGTTGTGGCACATGGGCTCAGTATTGTGGTGCATGGGCTTCGGGATCTTAGTTCACTGACCAGGGATTGAACCCACATCCCCTGCATTACAAGGTGGATTCTTAACCACTGCACCACCAGGGAAATCCCTGTTTTAAAATTTCATCACACTTTTTAGCAAAATACTACTGGGTAAGATATTAATCCCAAGATCCCTCTGGACATCCAAAGAGGAGGCCTGTTTCCTAGGACTCCAACATTCTGCTGGGCTCCCATTAGTTTATTTCACCCCTTGGACCTGCATCGTCTTTGCTGCTGCCGTATTTATTACATCACAATATTCCACCCCCTTTTTTTTTTTTTTGCCTGTCAAGATCCTGCTCCTTTTTAGGTCTCTGGAGCATCCTCAGCTATGATGTCTTTCCTAATTGCTCTAGCTCAATGTTATCTTGTTAGTTTACTGGATGCCCTCACATATGAAATCATTTGTTCCCCTAACAGCACTGTGAAGTAGGCAGTTTCCCTGTNCAAGAGAAGCCACTGCAATGAGAAGCCCCTGCTTGCCAAAACCAGAGAAAGCCCTCTGGAAGCAATGAAGACCCAGTGCAGCCAAATAAATAAACAAACTAACGTTAAAAACAGAACAAAGAACTGCAGTGCAGCTGCTGCCATTTTCAGAAGCCAGTGTCACTGGCTTCTTCCTTGGGGCTTTCTAGGCTGGCTCCATGGCTTATCACATAGCCAAAGAGTGGGATAGACTGGTTGCTGAGAAACACAAGGTTTGAATATTTCAAGATTTGGGGTTTGGTCAGAAGCTAAACCTGAAACAATGATTTGGGGGCAAGTAGTTGGCTCAGACAGAGGAGCCTGGCGGACCACAGTCCATAGCGTGCGCTCTCAGAGTTGGACACAACTGAAGTGACTTAACATACACACACTTGGCTCAGGAGGTGATTCTGGGAAACACCACTAGGGGATCAGGAAGTGAGACAGAGAAGGGAAGAAAACCAGTAAATGGTGTGTGATCAAACCAGCTACCATTGTGGGTAACAGGCGCTCAGCTCTCTGGGAGACCATGCAGAATATATTAAATATTCCTTAGAGCAGGGTTTCCACCTCAGCATTGTTGACATTTGGGGCTGGATCGCTTTTTGTTGTAGGGGATGTGGTGTTAGATATTTAAGCTGCATCCCTGCTTCTACCCATTGGATGGTAATAGCACCTTCCTGCTCTCTCCACCCCCACTCCCTTCCAGGATCATGACAACCCAAAAGGTCTCCAGACATTGCCAGTGCACCCTAGGGGGTAAGGTTGCCCAGGGTTGAAAACCACTGCCCAAGACTTATTCTTCTCAACAGTTGAGGGAAAAGCACCGCCCCCGCCCCCGCCCCCTGCCTTGTAGTGTTGGTAGATGGGGATGTTTCTGGGGACATCAACTCTCTGAAACTCATTGGTCAAACGTGCTATCTGAATCAGAAAAAATGTCCATAAGCAGAAACGGCAGAGTGAATAGCTCTTGGCATTTACAGTGAGTCCTGAGGGTATATGGGTGGGGTACAAGCAACACCTACTGTGTATTCGTCTAGGGATCTGCTTCATCATTTATTCATTTTGTCATCATTTCTTTTTATTTTTTAAAATATTTTTATTGTGGTAAAAGTCACATAATATAAAAGATACTATTTTAACCATATTTAACTGTTCGGTTCAGCAGCACTAAGTACATTCACATGGTTCTGCAACTCTCGCCATCATCTGTCTCCAGAATTTTTCACCTTCCTAAGCTGAAACTCTGTCCCCATTAAGCACTAACTCCCCATCCCCTGCCCCAGGCTTCGGCCCCTAGTATCTACCCATGTGCTTTCTGATTCTACCAATTTGACAGTTCTAAGTACCTCATTTAAGTGGAATCAGATAGTATTTGTCTGCACCTACCGTACATTGGAATGGATTTTTAAGGTTAACTTAATATATGTTCTACAAACAGCTTGAACCTTGTTGTTTTTTTCTCCTGTGCTATACATTAAGTTCTCATTAGTTATCTATTTTATACACAGTAGTATATATATGTCAATCCCAATCTCCCAATTTACCACCTTTCTTCCCCCCCTTGGTGTCCATATGTTTGTTCTCTACATCTGTGTCTCTACTTCTGCTTTGCAAATAGGTTCATTTGTACTATTTTTCTGGCTTCCAAATATGTTCATTAATACATGATATTTGTTTTTCTGACTCACTTAACTCTGTTCATCATTAGTTCTTCATTTGTTCTACAAATGTTTATCAAAGACCTACTGTGTGCCGGGCAGCAGGCAAGACATTGGAGATTCAGTGTTCAATGGTGAGCAAAAAATGGACTTAGTTCCTGTCCTATGTCATTAGAACTAACAATCTTGAAGAGCAGTGAGCAGATGATACAAACGAATGTTTTTAATAGCAACTAAACTAAGTGCTACAATAAGATACAGAGCATGGAAATAAATCACAAACCTGTGGCTGTTTCTCTGATGTGCTACTTTTAGGACCTTCTCACTCATGGTCCCCTCCACCTGGGATTTCATTCTCCCAGAAAGCATTGCGTGATCCTTTGCTTCATTTAGGGCTTGGTTAATTTTCTCCTCTTTAGAAGGGTATTCCCTGACCACCTCATCTAAGATAGTGCTCTTCTTTTGCCTCTTATCTATTTATTTTTGGTTCTTGCATTTATCATACTTATATAAGGTTTATATTTATTGTTCATTGCCCCTGATGTTACACTGATGCTTTTTCTTTATGTTCCCAGTAAGTAGGGCAGTGCCTAGCACTTAGTACATACTAAAAAATATGTGTTGTATGAGTAGTCTAGGGAGATTGACTTGATTAGGGAGACCAAGGAAGACTTTCAGAAGAGAATGGCAGTAAACCAAGATCTAAAGAAAGTAGAAATTTCCTGAATGGAAAAGGTAGGGAAAAGCATTCCAGTAAGTGGAATGGCTCCATGGATAGAAGAAGCATGGTTATCCTGAAGAACGAAAAGAAGTCTGGTGTGCCTGGGCAGAGACAGCAGGGAACCCTTAGTTAGGATTTTAATCTTTAGAGTAAAACTATGAAGAAGCTATGGATATGTGTTGACTAGCGGAAAGTTGTGCATGGGAAGATGGATGAAGGAGTGGGCAAATACAACCAGATTTCTATTTTCAAAAGATCATTCTGGCTCCAGGGTCTAGAATATTGGAGAAGGGCAACAGTAGACACCATCATGGTGCTGTGTTTCATCCTCATAACTTTATACCCACCTGGTTGGATATTTGTATATACATGGAAATTTTCAGGTCACGTGTCAGGGGCTCATGTATATATTTGTCCTTAAATTCCCAGGAATGAAAAAACCATTCGTCTACCCAAAGAGCTTCCAGAGGACTCCTCTTCCCTGTGCTCCTCACTGGTGTCCATGTCTTCAGAGTGTCTCTAGTTTGGGTTGACAAATGAGGCGCTGCTGTGGCCTCCCTTTTAATGGATGATTTGTCTCTTGAGGTCCTAGCTCCTTAACTAGTCTGGGTGAAATCAAGCCTTGTCCTGGATCTCAGGATCTTGTGAAGGACTGTCTTATTGTTCACAAATTTGATGCCCTTTCCTTGGGAAGATAATATATCTCTGACCATTGAAATTGGTCATGGTCAATTGTGAGCAGAAAAGATGTGTGTCATTTCTGAGACAGAAGTTTCAGAGTCAGAGCATGCTTGTCTGCATTTCCTTTTGCCTTTGCAGGCATGCGATGAATGCTTGTTGAAAAAAAGATGAATGAAAGGAAAAAGCCCCAGTTAAATTTGAATAGCCAAGGCCTATTACAGTTTCCACTAACAAGTTGCAGCATAGTTGTTTTGCTATTCTAGTGGCCACATATGTTTCTTAAGGTTCCTTTCCTTTTTAAGATCCTGTTCCCTTGTGGCTCAGCTGGTAAAGAATCCGCCTGCAATACAGGAGACCTGGGTTTGATCCTGGCTTGGGAAGATCCCCTGGAGAAGGGACTGGCTACCCACTCTAGTATTCTGACCTGGAGAATTGCATGGACTGTATAGTCCATGGGGTCACAAGGAGTTGGACACGACTGAGTGACTTTCACTTCATCACTTCATAGATACAGTAGAAGTAAAATGATTTTGGGATGCTAATTGGAAGTATTGCCCGTGCTGGCTAAGGGGGGGAAAAGACTTGAATTAGGGCTGGAAGCACTGGACAAGTTATTTTGGAAAAAAAAAAAACAAAACTCTTCAGGATGGTCGTCTGAATAGCAGATTTTCTCTGGAAGCTGTATTCATCGCTGTTTCTCAGACTTTATCCCCACCAGAGAAAACTAATTCCCTCAGGAGCCTCAGGACTCTTCCCTGAGACCAGGAAATGAGGGAAACAGTCCTACAAATTGCTGTCAAATTTTATTCTTCATAGGTGTTCCTTGTGAGCAGTGTTTTGGTGACCTTAGTCCCTGGAGTCACAGCCTCGGGATGAAAGGATGCCTTAAGCGGGGAGTCGACAGGCCTGGATTGTGTCTGAGCTTCGTGGGAGGTGCCCCTCTCTCCAGTGAAGGCAGGTGGTTCCGCAGCCTGCGGTGATCTCCAATCGGAGTCTCTGACAGCACCCAGGTCCCCTTTGCAGACGCACTGATGCTTCCGCCGCTCGGGTGCCGCACTGGGAAAAGTCTGCTGCGCGGAAGAGGAAGCAAATTCACACTTAAATCAGGTTAAAACTGAGCTGTGCGGAAAGCAAGGGGATGGAGTGACAGGGATCCGCACACACCTCCAGGAGACCCCAGTGCTCCCTGCCTTTCACTTCTCTTGTGCTTCCCACAGCTCGTGTCAGATTCCCTGGACCTTCAGCTCCGCGCACGTGCACCTGGGCTGCCCCACCGCTGTCAGGGGTGTGTTATCTAAAACCAGGCGCTGACCTCAGGTCAGGGGCTCTTGAGTGTTTCATCTCTCTGCTGTTCATAGCTAGCTGGGTGGCCTCTGAAATATTATTTAATTTCTCTGGGTTCTGATTTCCTCAGTTGTGTGACACTCAGTGACCTCGCCGGGACATTTCACTGCTTAGGGAAAATGGTGTCTTTTGACTGTTTCGTCTGTACCTAGAAGAATATACGGGGGTGGGGGTGGAGTTGGGTTCTTGCTTAGGGGGTGATCCTGTAACTCTAGGGTCACAGTTTATCTTCTCAACTAGGGCAAAGACTGTAACTACAGAAGATTATACCTTAAGAAGGAAAGTTTCTCCCTTTCTAAAAATGAAAGTTGTGAAACTTACATTTGTCATTTTGCCCTAATTGCTCAGAGTCAAATATAAATTTAATTGCCAATTATGTCAACCTGGTTGTTAGCATATTTTCATTTTCCTTTTGCCCTTTAGTCCTACTTTATACTTTTATTAACTTTCTTGATTTGACAAGGTCTAAGTTAATGCAAAAAATAAATGAATTCACACATAACTTGAAGGAACCTTATGGACTATTAAATTCAACTGTGCAGTGTACAGACTAAGTAGTGAAGATCTGGACAGAAGGGACTGGAACAGGTGGCCTCAGCTTGTGGGTTACAGAGCTGGGCCTGGAAAGCAGGTCTTCTGATTCTTAGACATATCCTTGTTCCTCTATTCCATAAAGACCACCTTTCTTAGAGAACAGAGCTTGCCAATGACAAAGCAATTGTCTTTACTTGAGTTTCAGGAGCAGGATTTTTTTCCCCTTCAGCTAAGACAGCAAAAAAGATGATCTATTGAACACACATTACATTCAGCTACAACAGAACAGAACTATTAACAGGTCCAGGGTCCAGGGTTAAGGACCAAAAGGAATCACTTTGTTATGAGCAAGGTGGGCTTTCAAAGGTGGTCAAGGCGATCCAGATGGCCATAGATATTCTAGATTCAAGGAGACAAGTTATACACAGTAGGCATGCAGTCCAACATTCTGTGCCAGCATCCCTGGCCTCTGCTCCTGTGGTTTCCACGGCTGTACAAGTTTACTTGGACCTCTGCCTCATCTTTCTTCTTGTTGCACTGCAGCCTGTTCATTCACTTCTTCCTCTGCTTTTCACTCTCATAGCACAGAGATTTCTCAGAAGATGGTGCCAAGACTCAGGAGCAGGATTTTCAGAATTAAATAGTTGCTGGTATATGTTACAAAGGAATCAGTTTGTGCTGATTAGGTCACACTTGGTTATGCTTGTGACTCTAGGTTATAGGTTCCTTTGGAGTCTTCTGAAGCTGGTGGGCCATTTCTAACTAGATGAAGATGAATAGCACTCCATCTTCATCATGATGAAAATTAGCAGCAGTTCGTCTTAGTTTAATAGCCACAGTGTATAGCTATGACAGTAAGTATATTTATATTTACATAGTTGAAATATATATGAAGCACCCATTATAGATCTAGTATAAGGGCTCAATCAATTTTTACATATCATGTATATGTATTAAATATTTTTATGAGTAAGTATAATATATTATATTTATACAAGTACGTTTATGCAAGTATATTATGTAACATAGTCTGGTGAATTTGAAATATATGACAGATCTGTTATCTTTGTATGCATGTCTTTTGGAGGAATTCTGTTGCCTGGCTTCCTAATAGTCCATGTTCCCTCCCTCAATTCCCACATTCTCTTCCTTGACTCATGGTTTTCTTCTAATACTGAAGTTCATTTAAATTCAGTCATGTCTGACTCTTTGCGACCCCATGGACTGCAGCACACCAGGCCTCCCTGTCCATCACCAACTCCTGGAGTTTACAAACTCATGTTCATTGAGTTAGTGATGCCATCCAACCATCTCTTCCTCTGTCGTCCCCTTCTCCTCCCGCCTTCAATCTTTCCCAGCTTCAGGGTCTTTTCATCAGGCACCCTTTGCATCAGGCAGCCAAAGTATTGGAGTTTCAGCTTTAACATCAGTCCTTCCAATGAATATTCAGGACTGATTTCCCTTAGGATGGACTGGTTGGATCTCCTTGCNCATTCCGCATTCCAAGGCCAAATTTGCCTGTTACTCCAGGTGTTTCTTTACTTCCTACTTTTGCATTCCAGTCCACTATAATGGAAAGGATATCTTTTTTGGGTGTTAATTCTAGGTCTTGTAGGTCTTCATAGAACTGTTCAACTTCAGCTTCTTCAGCATTACTCGTTGGGGCATAGACTTGGATTATTGTGATATTGAATGGTTTGCCTTGGAAACAAACAGAGATCATCCAAGTACTGCATTTCAAACTCTTTTGTGACCATGAAGGCTCCTCTATTTCTTCTAAGGGATTCTTACCCACAGTAGTATATATTATGGTCATCTGAGTTAAATTCACCCATTCCAGTCCATTTTAGTTCACTGATTCCTAAAATGTTGATGTTCACTCTTGCCATCTCCTGTTTGACCACTTCCAATTTGCCTTGATTCATGGACCTAACATTCCAGGTTCCTACGCAATATTGCTCTTTATAGCATCAGACTTTACTTCCTTCACCAGTCACATCCACAACTGGGTGTTGTTTTTACTTTGGTTCCATCTCTTTATTCTTTCTGGAGTTATTTCTCCACTGATCTTCAGTAGCACACTGAGCACCTACTGACCTGGGAAGTTCATCTTTCAGTGTCCTATCTTTTTGTCTTTTCATACTGTTCATGGGGTTCTCAAGGCAAGAATACTGAAGTGGTTTGCCATTCCCTTCTCCAGTGGACCACGTTTTGTCAGAACTCTCCACCACGACCCATCTTGGGTGGCCCTACATGGCATGGTTCATAGTTTCACTGAGTTAGTCAAGGCTGTGGTCCATATGATCAGATTGGTTTGTTTCTGTGATTGTGGCTTTTAGTCTGTCTGCCCTCTGATGGAGAAGATTAAGAAGCTTTTGGATGGGCAGGGCCATGCTCAGTAAATCTTTAATCCAATTTTCTGTTGAAGGGCCGTGCTATATTTCCTCCATTATTTGATCTGAGGCCAAACTATGGTGGAGGTAATAAAGATAATGGCTACCTCCTTCAAAAGGTTCCATGCAGGCACTGCTACACTCAGTGCCCCCAATCCTGCAGCAGGCCACTGCCAACCTAGGTCTCCACCAGAGACTCCTGGACACTCTCAGGCAAGTCTGAGTCAAGTCTCTCGTGGGTTCACTGCTCTTTTCTCCTGGGTCCTGGTATACACAAGGTTCTGTTTGTGCCCTCCAAGAGTCTGTTTCCCCAGTCCTGTGTAAGTTCTGGTGGCGCTGTGGTGGGGTTAATAGCAACCTCCTCCAAGAGGGCTTATGCCATACCCAGGTCTGCTGCACCCAGAGCCCCTGCCCCTGAGGCAGTCCACTGCTGACCCATACCTCCTCAGAAGACACCCAGACACAGTTCTGTCTCAGTCTCTGTGGGGGTCTCTGGGTCCTGGTGCATGCAAGGTATGTTTGAGCCCTCTGAGCATCTCTGGTGGGTATGGGGTTTGATACTAAACGTGATTTTGCAACTCCTACCATCTTTCTGGGCCTTCTCCTTTGCCCTTGGACATGGGGTATCTCCTCAAAGTCACTCCAGCACCACACAGCTACTGCTCCAGTGCCATGCAGCTGCTGCTAATACTAAAGTAGGATTAAGGAAATAATATATGATGGAGAAAGTTGTACACAGCACAGTTCTCAAGAAGTTATTCATAACTGGACAATTATAAGCGATGGCCCTGCAGTTCAGATCATGAGGTCACTACCCACCTAAGGACATTTTGCCATCTTAAACTGAAGGTATAGCTTTAGGTAGAAGAAACCATCTTTTGAGTGCTAAACTTGCAAACAAATATATATGAAAAATAACAATTAGATAACAAAGATGAATCAAATGAATTAGTAATTTTTACTTCTTGTGTAGGGCAAAATGACAAGACTAAATCTTCAAAAAAGATACTTAACTTCCCTTATTGCTGCTATCTCCAAGGACATACTGTGATATTGTGGCATGGGAGTGGCTATGTTATATTGAAATTCTTTCAGTTCTCACTGATACAGAAAGAGTTCTAAATGTGTCTCAAGTCCTGGGTTTTAGTAGATGTAATATAGCAAGAATCCAGAGTAATTAACTTCTTTGTCATTTGGAAAATTAATTGGAAAAGGTGCTAAGGATTTTGTAGATAATCCTTGTCAATGGTAATATTGTCAATATTTAAGTATGGTTAACATAATAGTAATGTGCATATTTATATATCATCCTATCTCCAAGGAGCTCTAAGTGATTTACAAACTGTTTTAAAATATGCTTGTAGCTCCCAGATTCTCTGGGAAGCAAGCAGGGACAGGTTCTATGAATACTGTTTAAATACAAGGAATTTGAGATTCATTGAGTGGCAAATCCAGACTCATCCAGTGTGTAGTGTCTGAGTTAGACCCTTTTGACATCCTCCTTCCTGTTTTGTTGTTTTCAGTGGGGGCCTAGAGGCTTCATTTTTATTTGAGCAATTCTCTTCCTTCTTGCTGCTTTCTAAACCCTGTCAGACCACACTGCATTGCATGAAGTTCAAGGCAAAATGGAATCTGTGCTTTTTAGTGAGGGATTGAGATTATTTTGTTCTCACAGGGAAATTTGCCAACAATCACAAACACATTGTTCTGGATAAATCTCTTTTAAAATATAAATATTTTGTGGATAGCAAAGAATAAGGGTTTCACTGGATCTGAGAATTTTACCAAATGGAAGGGAGGTGATGGGGTAGAGTAGACAGCATACTTGATTGAGGGATCTGTAGTCTTCAACAGAGATCTGGGAGTTGAGCTAGAACCATGAGAACCTTCCCCAGGAGATGGGGATTCAGGAAATGTGATTGATTTGTAAAGAAAGGCATAAGTGGGCCTTTTAGCACTGGGTCCTTTCTGTAAACACATAGATTTCCCCTCCTCTCTAGTCACTACTACAAGCTTTTGAATTTTTTAAAATGCAAAGACAGACTGAGTAATAATTGCTACCATTCTTGAGGTCTTTACTCATATGTGGTCATTATAGCCTTTTATCCTATGACCTAGGTTTTAGCTGTGTGATCTTGGACGAATGACTCAATCATTGAGTCTCAGTTCCATTAAGTATAAAAAGGAGAAGTTTGGCTGGATCCAGTGGTCCTGTGAATCTCTGTGAACCAGGGGAGAGTCCTCTGGAGCTTCTGAGAGCAACAAAGAAGAAACTACATGACTCGTTTCCCCAGGCCGTCAATCCTTTTGTGGTTGTTCAGTCACTCAGTCGTGTCCGACTCTTTGCAGCCATATGGACTGCAGCATGCCAGACCTCCCTGTCCTTCACCACCTCCCAGAGCTTGCTCAAATTCATGTCTGTTCTTCACCTCATTTTCAGTCGTAAGAGCTCTGCTTCTAATCTATGTTAAATAGTGACATTATTTGAAAGTCAACTTCTCACACACAATAAGTTAGTTTCACTTCTGTCAAAATGGATTAAAAGAGATTGGATTTGTCATTCCACCTGAAACAAAGATATAATATATGAAACTGTGTTTTCAAGAAATAGTGGACTTCAGCCCATGCATATGTGGTAATGACTTGAATCCAAAGAAAGAACCATCCTAAGGGATCAGAAGGAATAATCTCTGGTACTGACACAGGGTCAGGAATAATTCCTCTTCTCAACAACCAGATTGGAGAGCCTTACAATTCATGGAGCACTGGATGGAGTTCCCAGAGAAGTCTTGTCTCAGTAGTGGGAAATAATTAGCCTTAGGCTAAGCAATGGTCTGGTGCCATCTAACAAGCCTTTAAAGCAAGAATAAAAAGGACCAAACTGTTTCTTTATAATTTAATTGTATCCCTGAATAAAGCACAAAAATTTTTATAGGAATATTAAAGTATTTAATACCAAACAAAGTAAAATGCACAATGACTAGAATCCAGTAAAAAATTTTACTAAGATTACAAAAAAGGAAAATATAACCCATAATGAGGAGAAAAATCAATCAAAACTGACCTAGAATTGGTGCAAATGTCAAAATTAACAGACAAGGACATTAAAACAATTATTGTAATTAGATTCCACATGCTTAAGCAGTAAACAAGAGACATAGAAAATATTTTCTTAAAAAGCGCAAATCAAACATTTAGATATGAAAATTATAATGTCAAGGGTAGCAAGTACATTGGATGGACTTAAAAGCACCCTAGACATTGCAGAAGAAAAGAATGGTGACTTTGAAGGTATAGCAATAGAAACTATCAAAAATGAAACAAAAACATACAGAAAAAAAGAATTAAAATTAACAGAGCATCAGTGTGCTCTGGGGCAACTTCAAGAGGGTGTATGTGTGTGTGTTTATTTGGAGTCTCTGAAGGAGAGCAGAGGGAAGGACAAAAATATTTGAAAGAACAATCTGATAAAACCTATAAACCCTAATACATTATTTTCCTATTGTTGCTATAACTAATTACCATAGACTTAGTGGCTTAAAAATGAGACAAATTGTCTTATACAGGTACATTAGAGATGTTACAAGTTTGGTTCCAGACTATAGCAATAAAGCAAATATCACAATAAAGTGAGTCACACAAAAATTTCAGTTTCTCAATGCATATGAAAGTTATATTTATGTTATACTGTGGTCTGTTAAGTGTGCAGTAGCATGCCAAAAAAAAAAAAAAAAAGCAATGTACATGCCTTAATTTAAAAATAATGCTGTTGAAAAAATGCTACTGATAGACTTGTGTATGTGTGCGCTCAGTCGCTCAGTTGTGTCCAATTCTTTGTAACACCATGGACTGTAGCTCCTCCATCCATGGAATTTTCCAGGCAAGAATACTGGAGCTGGTTGCCATTTTCTACTCCAGGGGATCTTCCTGACCCAGGGATCAAACCTGCATCTCCTGCATTGACAGGTGGATTCTTTACCACTTAGTCATGTGGGAAGCCCTTCTCTGTCACAGATGTTCTGTTTGTAAACATTCACACAATATTTGTGAAGCACAGTAAAACAAGGTATGCCTGTGGTTCTAGAGATCAGAAGTCTGACATAGATCTTAGGGACTAAAGTAAAGGCATCAGCACAGCTTCTTTCTGGAAGCTCTAGAGGAGAAACTGTTCCTTGCCTCTTCCTGCTTCTAGAGGCTTTGCAGTCCCTGGCTTGTGTTTGAGTCACTCCAACTTCTTCCACTGTCATATCTTCTCTGACTCTCTTGTCTTTCCTTATAAGGACACTTATCATTATATAGTGTCCACTTTGATAATCAAGGACAATATTTCTATCTTAAAATCTTAGCTAAATTACATATGCAAAGCCCATTTCGCAGTTTATGATTATATATATTCACAGGTATTATGGTAAGAATTGTGCTCCCCTCTGCAAAAAATAAAGATATGTTGAAGTCTTAATCCATGGTAACTCTGAATGTGATATTATTTGGAAATAAGGTATTTGAAGATGTAGCTAAGATACAAATTAAAATGAAGTCATAATGGAATATTGGAGAAGGAAATGGCAACCCACTACAGTATTCTTGCCTGGAAAACTCCATGGACAGAGAAACCTGGAGGGCTACAGTTCATGGAGTTGCAAAGAGTTGGCTGCAACTGAGCATATCAGCATATACTGGAGTATGGTGGGCTCTTAATATCCAAGATGTTTTGTACCTTTGGAGAAGGGCATGGCACCCCACTCCAGTATTCTTGCCTGGAGAATCCTATGTACAGAGGAACTTGGTGGGGTACAGCCCATAATGTTGCAAAGAGTTGGACACTACTGAAGTGACTTAGCATGCATGCACAAGAGAGAAGAGAGAAGAGAGACATAAAGAAAGGGGAGCACAACATGAAAACACACACACAAAGGACAGTCGACTGTGTGAAGACAGGCAGAGATTGGAGTTATGCTGCCACAGGCCAAAAAACACCAGGAGCTACCAGGAGCTGCAAGAGGCAAGGAAATCTCTTCCTTTAGATGTCTGGGAAGGAGCTTGGTCCTACCAGCACCTTGACTTTGAGCTTCTAACCTCCAGACCTAAGAAAGAATAAATTTCTGTTCTTTGAGTCATTTAGTATGTGGCAGCCCTAACAAACTAATACAATTGGTTTGGGGGATTAGAATGTGGATATTCTTGGGGGGTGGGGGACTGTTATTCATTCTACCAACCATCCAAAAAGCTCAAGACACCCCCAAGCCCAAGAAACATGAAGAAAATTACCCCTCAGGATTATATTGTCAAAAACCACTGATAAAGAGAAGAATCCTAAAAGCTGCGAGAGAAAAAAATAAGGCTTAAGCACAGAGAAGCAAAGATAAAACAAATTTACTATCAGAAACAATGTAAGTGAAAAGGCAGTGGGAATCATCTTTACTGTACTGAAAGATAAAAACTGTCAACCTTGAATTCTATATCCAGCAAAAATTTCCTTTGAAAATGAAAGCAAGTAGATATTTTCAGGCATACAAAAGCTGAAAGCATCACCAGCAGACCATGACTACAGGAATGTTAAAGGACGTTCTTCAAACAGAAAGGGAAAGATCACAGATGGAAATCTGGGTCTACACTAAAGATTGAAGAACAACAGAAAGGGTTACTACACATGGGTAAATATGTAAGATTTTACCCCTTATTAGTAATCTTTAAAAAAAATTGACTGTCAAAAATAATAACAATAAAGTTATTACATATAAAATATGTAAAGTAAAATATGTGATGCCAGTACCACAAAGGCCAGGAAGGGATAAGTGGAAGTATGTCATTGTCAAGGTTCTTATACTATACATGTGTGCATGCACACTCAGTTGCTCAGTTTGACTCTTTGTGACCGTATGAACTGTAGCCTATTAGGCTCTTCTAACCTTGGGATTCTCCAGGCAGGAATACTAGAGTGGGTTGCCATTTCCCAATTCAGGGATCAAACCCATGTCTCCTGTGTCTCCTGCATTGGTAGGCAGATTCTTTACCACTGAACCATCTGAGAATCCCCTATCCTATATACATAATGAGGTATAATATGACTTGAAGCTAGACTGTGATAAATTAAAGATATACATGATATCCTAAAGCAACCTCTAAAATATAAAATGAAAAATTATACCTGAAAGATCAATAAAGAAGATTAAAATGGAATCATTAAAAGTAATACAAGTCAGAAAAAGAAGAGTGAATAATAAATTGTAGTTTATCCTCACAGTGGAATAGTACTCATCAATGAATAGGAGTAAATTACTGACACATGCATTTATATGGATAAATCTTAAAATAATTATGCTGAGTGAAAGACAAGAGAAAAATGTGTACATAGTTATAATTCTGTTTATAAAATTCTATAAAATGTAAATTAATCAATAGTGACAGAAACCAGATCATTGGTTACTTGGCAATGGAAAGAGAGATTGCAAAGGGGTTTCAGGAGATTTGGGGGATTGTTGGCTATATTTACTATCTTGATCAAGGTGATGATTTCACAGGTGGTTGTAACTGTCAAAACTTAGTTAAACACTTTAAATATGTGCATTTTATTGTATGTCAATTATACCTTTATATTGTTGTCCAGTTGCTAAGTTGTGTTGGACTTTTCATGAACCCATGGACTGCAGCATGCCAGACTTCCCTGTCCTTCACTATCTCCCAGAGTTTGCTCAAATTCATGTCCATGGAATCAGAGATTCTATCTAACCATCTCATCCTCTGACGCCCTGTTCTACTTTTGCCTTCAATCTTTCCCAGCATCTGGGTCTTTTCCAATGAGTTGTCTCTTTACATATCATGGTCAAAGTATTGGAGCTTCAGCTTCAGCATTAGTCCTTTCAGTGAATATTCAGGGTTGATTTCCTTTCCAACTGACTGGTTTGATCTCCTTGCTGTCCAAGGGATTCTCAAGAGTCTTCTCTAGCCCCACAGTTCAAAAGCATCAATTCTTTGACTCTCAGTCTTCTTTAGGTCCAACTCTTCATACATGACTACTGGGAAAACTATAGCTTTGACTATATGCGGACCTTTGTAAAGATCTTTTATACCTTTATAAAGCTGTTTAAAAAATTCTAACCATCAGACTACTTGATATCTAACTTCTCTTTCTAAATGATCAATAAAATTTCTGATGAAGGAATTGCTACTGGTGGTGTAAATCGTTATATTCCTCCTAGAAGGCAATTGAAAATATGTATTATGGTCTCTAAAAATGTTCACATGTTTTGCCTCAGAATTTCATGTTCGGTAAGTTGGCTTAAAGAAATAATGGCAAAGACAGGGGAAGTATTATGGAAATTCTTGTAACCTCTTATCCACAGTGGCAAAAATCTTGTTTTTAAAAAAAGTATGTTTGAAAACAAAAGAGGTTTCATTTGCCCAAAAGTCATTTGATAAATTTCAGAAAGATGAAAGATAGTTGGGATCAGATTGAAGAGGAAATTACAACCAAAATTGTGCAGGAGAGAACTCCTATAAAGGTGCATGGGCCTCTAGAGATGCTTCTGGCTGGAAGTTTGGTGACTTTCAGAGATCCGGCGAGCAGGCCCCAGGGGTAACTGATAGGGTGATTATTTGGGGTTCTGCAGCAGAAGCCATCAGGTCTGTTGACCATCTGCCATGTTCCTCTCCCATGCCTCTGCCACTTCCAGGCAATGAGCAACCCATGTGTTAGGCAGGCACAGTGAGTGAGAGACTGAGTGGGGCCTTTGGTGACTGTGACAAGCAGGTGAACCAATGAGCCCCACATCAGGAGATAACTAAACATCTGTCCCTAGGAACAGCACATTCTGTTCCTCCTCCAAATCACAGGAGACAGGCTTGAGGTCACACTGCACAGAACGGCATGTCCAGCTCTTTCCACAAGCAGGCTGAAGACACATAAAGGTTGAAATGAAAGGAATGGAAAAAAATAGGAAGGGAAAAACGCTAGCCAGTTTAGAGCAAACTTGACCATACTGATGTCAGACAAAAGAAAATTTAAGATAGACATTAAAAGAGGCAAAGAAGAATATTTCAGAATACTAAAAGTAATAAAAGTTATTAGATAAACCTTTATAACCCTGACAACATAGCTTCTAAATATATAAAAGAAAAGCAAGTAGAAAATAAAAGGATAACTAGATCTACAGTTATAAAAGACTTAAACATACAGTTTTTAGAAATTTGTAAACCAGACACACTAAAAATAAGTAAGGATATAAAAGTGAATAAATTTTACACGTCTCCAATGCATGCGTTAATGCTAAGTCACTTCAGTCATGTCCGATTCTTTGTGATCATATGTACTGTGGCCCGCCAGGCTTCTCTCTCCATGGGATTCTCCAGGCAAGAACACTGGAGTGGGTTGCCATGCCCTCCTCCAGGGGATCTTCCCGACCCAGGGATTGAACCTGCATCTCCTGCAGTTCCTGCATTGGCAAGTGGGTTCTTTACCACTAGCAGTACCTAGGAAACCCCATATACCTTCAAAAAACAGCATTTATTTTTTTCAAAAGAACATTAAGCATTCAAAAAAAAATCATAGATTAGAAAATGTTAACAAAAAACAGAAAGCATATAGGTCACATTCATTGGTCATGATGCATTAAAATTAAAAATTGAGAAGGAATAAACCAGCAAAATCCCCCCAAACCAAAAACAAATTGTACTTCTTAAAACTATAGTTTTTGAAGGAAATAAAAGCCCACTTCTATGTAACACATAAGTAAAAGAGGAAGCAAAAACTGTGTAGACATGCAGTATAACTAAATACAATGTGTTAAAATCATTGATATGGCCAGCACAGCATTTGGATAAATATTTGTTATAATTGTACTTATTAGAAAAAACAAGGAAGACAAAAAAATAAATGAACTAACATTTTAAATCAAGAAATTAGATACATATGAGAAAAATAAATAATAAATACAAAAATAGAAATTATTTACACAGAAATTAACCAATAAAGAAATTAGTAGAGTTGCTCTGTAAAAACAAAAGCTGATTCTTTGCATAGGCCTGAGGTTTGTACAATTTCAGTGACTCATCCAAGTTCATGAAGCTATTCAAGTAACAAAGGTGAGATTAGAACTCAAAACCCAAAACTTCTTCTTATCTGATGTTCTCAAAATTCCCCCAAGTTGGGCAGGCTGGACCCATGCCTCTGCATTTTGCACATCATTCCCCTTTCTTGGAACCACAGGCCAACATGCCTGCCCACTTTGAGCATCTTGAAATCCCTACCCACTTTCACTTAACCTACTCATCTCATCTGAGGCTTTCCTTGACCTGAAAGTAGCAATTTCAAGGACTTGGGAAAAGTGCTGTTGAGGTTGTGTTTGGCCTGAGGATTAAATCTTTAACTCATATAATTTTTAAGCCTTTTCATAATCTGCATAACCTTGTTGTAGCTCCCCCTTACACATCTCACTCTCTCCTTCTGTCCGTCGGCCATTTCCTTCCCACTGCTAAGATCTGTTTTGTACCTGAGCTCAGTGCAGTAGAGTTCCTTCAGAGCCTCCTGGTGTGATGTCTGCAAGTTACTTTCAACAACTGCAGCATTGGTAGTATGATATTATCAGAGAGTTGGTTTAAGCTACAATCTAGAGATGGCCAATTGCTCTAATCAGGAATATATACGCTGGGGTAGTCAGCTTCCATTTGATCAGAAAAATCATACTTCAGAGGTCCCTTCAGTAAGTCATCTCCTAAACTTCCCTGGTGGTGCAGTGGATGAGTCCTTTTGCCATTGCAAGGGTCAGAGTTTTGATCCCTGATCCAGGAACAGTCCACATGCCAAGGAGCAGTTCAGCCTTCATGCCACAACTGATGAGCCTGTGCTCTGGAGCCCACGAGCTGCAACTAATGAGCCTGTGTGCTGTAACTACTGAAGCCTGTGTGCCTAGAGCCTGTGCTCCACACCAAGAGAAGCCACCACGATGAGAAGCCCGTGCGCTGCAATGAAGAGTAACCTCCGCTTGCTGTAACTAGAGAAAGCTTGAGCAAAGCAGTGAAGTCTCAACACAGCCCAAAATAATGAATTAAAAAAATAAGCCATCTCCTATTTGAAGGATTAGTAACTCACATGATGATGATTATATTAGTAATGATAATGGTATTCAAGATAAGTGGGTGGCCTAAGTATTTTTTAGGCTGCTCTTGTATAAGAAGGATGAAGAATTAGTAAGGCCTCAGGAATGGTGCCATTGGTTTGCTGGTAAATGTTTCACAATAGGCTCTTTGGGGAAATGTGTAGTGTTTGCTGATTTTTGTGTGTGTGTAAATACTACTACGATGGTCCAACTGCCAAGATGAAGCCATTAAACAAGGAACTGGGAAGAGATATTTTCCTCATACATTTGCCTACACAGGTTTCAAACAGCTGGCCACTTACAAAGATGTTTAACCCAGATATGGCAGCTCTTCAGCTATTCACACTAACCCAGACATTTAGAGGACCAGTCTCTGAAATCTTTCATGTTCTGCCCCTCTTACGATAAACTTGACTCAAAACTATGCGATACAAAACTCAAAAAGCAAATCAGAGACATTAGCAGGTGTGTTACCTCTGGGGACAGCTAATCCTTTTGCAGACCTGAGAGGCTGGGTAGGACACACCCAAGAATTGTCTCACCAAGGGACACAAAAACTGAGGTCTTCACTCATAGTTGGTGAATGAATATCTCATTCCTTTCAAGGACCAGGCATGCATCTGAGTCCAGAGGAGACTAGACTCAGGCATGCTTCTGAGTCTAAAACCACAGGCAGAAAGAGATGCAAGTCTTTGAGGGAGGAAAGCTTTTGCATGTTTGAGAACCAACTACTGGAATTACAGATGACCTCTGAGTAGGCTCAGGAAATACAGATAGGGTCAGACCTACAGCAGGGCAGATGGTCCAGCTTATAGTGGAAGAGCCTCCCCAACATCCTGGCAGGACACAAGGTCTTCACTCCGGTCAGGGTTGTACAGTGGTGGGGCAGGGGGATGAAGGAGGTCAGTACCTCTTCTCTACCTTGCTTTACAAGCAATTAGAGAACTTGGTTGTAATCACAACCAAGCAATTAGAGAACTTGGTTGCTTTAGGGTAAGCAGCCTTGTACTGCAGAGGGGTGGGAGCTGCACCCCAAGGTATGGGGGAACTGAAGGGAAATAGTCTTGACTATTGATTAGTTCCCCTAACTACTGCCTAGTTCTGTTGGTTGTTGACTATGGTCCCAGTGGATCTAGGAGCTTGTCAACCTACTGGGTCCCCCCCACCACCCACTTTCACTCCATGGGGGAAGGGGAATGCAGTTCTGTTCCCAGAAATCTCCACAGACCCTCACACAGTCTTTTTTGAAACAACCAAGCCTGTGTCTCTTTTAAATTCCAAGCGTTGCCACTGTAATCCCTTCGTTACACACACCAGCAACATGGAAGAACGTCGCACTTTACGAAGGACAGCTCCATATTCCCGTTCTTGTCTCTTCAAGGAATATTTGCAGGTTCTTGTCTCTTCAGGGAATATTTGTTTGCACTTTATCTTAGCTGGTAGTGCCCCCAGGTTGTTGAAGGGCAAGATGCCATGTTTAAAAACTGCAGAAGAAAGCAAGACCACAGCAAACCCATAAGGTATTCACAGTTGGCTGAGGTCAGAGGATTTAAATGAACATCAGCTTCTCTGTCATGAAGAAGAACCTCCAACTGAAAATTAAATCAGCCTAATACTAACCATTTGTTCCTCTCACTGCACACACTAGTTGGTAAAACTGCCATCTGCTTCCAACCAGTACATTTTATTCATTTCTGGTTACATTCTTGTCATCCCAGTTCAATATGGAAATTTTCGTCCTGGAGCTAATTAGTTTCATCTGATATTTACTGAGCACCAAACTTGTTTTGGCGATAAATACGACTAGAGTAAGACAGTTGGTTTGATGGGATTTTTTTTTTTCTGAGTAAGTTTATGCAATCCCTACTGTCTTCTTCTACATTTCTTTAAAGATGGGAAAAGAAACCTTAAATCTTATGAAATCTACTGGTATAAGAGGACAAGAGCTTCACAGGAAAGATAAGAGGGGGGAAAATCACTTGTCAACTCCTGTGGTGGGTTCTAAGGAAATGTATAGATTTATTTCTATTGCAGGAATATGTGAGGTGGGTGGGAAAAGTCCAGCCTTGGCATAATGGGTCCTGTTTGCAGCTGATAGTGCGAGGTTTCTGTACCAGGGACCTCAAGAGTTGTCAGTGTTAATAAAAAGTTTTCTTGATAATGGTTCTGGTGTACTTTATGCAAGCACGTGCTATTCCTAGTGTTTGGTTAGAAAGAGACTCTAATATGGAATGTATTATACCAAAGAGCCAAAAAAAACATCTGTCTCACAAAGAACGATCTCATTTCATATCTCTTATTTGACAGCATCTTTTTTTTCTTTACTGAAAGATTATAGTTTTGTATAGCTTACAGAAATAACATTTAAACATCACATGTGATTTTAGACTCAAATGAGATCTACTTAATAAAATGCACAAGCAATTAGAGAACTTGGTTGTAATCACTTCTGAATCCCCAGAAGGTTCACATGGGCTGGGGAGAGTTGCTGCCTTCCTAGCCTTTCTCGTTTCAGAAGCTGAGAAGAGGAACTCACTACTACACACATCATATGTACAGATCATGTTTACCTAGCAGTACAGATGTTTTTGAACTTCAGGCTGCTACTACTTGGGTGGATTTCTCATTTTCAGGATAAAAATTATGTTTGCCAGGGATTAGAGTTTGGTGGACACAGAGGTTAAGCACACTTGGCAGCCCCTCTCAGAGATTTTCCTAGGGACTAAAGAAACAGTAGGAAAGAAATCCCAGTTTTCTGTTCTTGATTTTATGTAGCAGAGGAGTTACCTGGTTCAGCTGTGAGCTAAGCTCACCTCTTTACATTTTTTTCCTTCCAAATGTATGAGCTCTGCTACATGTTCAAAGCACGCCGATGTAAAGGTGCAATTTTGGCAGATGCCTTTTGACAACCATTTTACTATCATTAAGATTTGCCTTACTGTTAGCTCTCCTTCTGTGATTTAGCTATTTCTATCAGAAGAAGCTGATATTTCCAGCTGTCATGACTGTGCTTGATGAACTGCCAATCATCAGTTCTTATCATTATTACTTGGTTAGAGATCACAGTCTTTGATTTCAGTGCCCATATCTATTGGTCAAATCATCTCTTGGGTGCCCAAGAAGAATCTGGTTGGATACATAAATGATCTGTCATATAAGTAATTTTGATGATTTAAAATGGGCAATATTGAGGTGGTAGAGATGGTAGTGGTAGTGATAGTGATGGAGATGGTGGAGGTGAAGTCTATGGTAGTGTTATTGGAGGTAGTGATGATGGTGATGGAGATGATAATAAAGGTGATGGTGGTGGTTGTGGAGACGATGGTGAGAGTGGAGGTGATTGAGATGCTGGAGTGGTGATGGAGGAGATGGAGAAGGTGGTCATGGGGTCCCAAGACTATTTTGCCAGGCTCAGTCTTTGGTTGGAGTTCACTTTCATGTATTGTATGCTTGCTATTAATGATGGTGGTCAGATCCTAACTTTTTAAGGCATGGCCCATAGACTTGTGGCAATGAGCACCAACCAGGTTTTTGTTAGAAATGGAGCTTAGACTTTATCTCAGACCAACTGAATTAGAATCTGAATTTTAACATGATTCCCAGGTGATTTGTATGTATATTAAAGTTCCAGAAGCACTGGTCTAAAGGAGAAATAGCTACAAAAACCTGTTACCCTTGTGGTCCCATATACCTGCCCTTTATCCTCCCCATGAGGGAATCTCAACCTTCACCTGCATATAACATAGATGCAAGTTTGATCCCTGGGTCAGGAACATCCCCTGGAGAAGGAATTGGTAACCCAGTCCAGCTCCAATATTCTTGCCTGGGAAATCCCATGAACAGAGGAGCCTGGCAGGCTACATATAGTCAATGGGGTCGCAGAGAGTCAGACACGACTTAGCGACTAAACGACAACAAAAGAAAGTTGTTTGCCTTGTACTCAGGGTCTAGAGTCAGGTTTAAGTATGAATCTAAAAGAAAGCTGTCCATACTCTGAAATTTGAGATACTCCAAATAAATATATCTTGTCCAAAGATTGCCATGGTGCCTGAAGTTCTCATTAGATTGACTTTTCTAGAAGCACAGCCATTTAGCAGGAGGAAGATATTCAGGTACCACACTGAGGCACTGGTTACATTATCTGGTTACAGTTTTAAAATGTAGAGAATATTGGACTGTAACCTGCTCTATATCCCTGAATAACACTTTCACCAGGACCTTCCCTAGCTTAAGAACCTATCATGGCTTCCTGCTCCCATGTCTGACTTTCAAAGTTCCCCATAAATGGACCTCATAGTAACTATCCCAACCATGCCTCCCACCGCTCCCGAACATTCTTGGCTTAAGTCAACACCATCTCTTCAAGACCTTGACTTATCAAACTCTATCATGATTCCTTTGCTGAGTCTGTTCTCCCAGCAGGAAAAGCTTTCTGACTTTTCTAAGAAAATCGTATTCTTTCAAGTGGTCCTGCTTTTTTCTACAAAATCTTTTCTTACCACTCTGGTCACTGTGGAACCGTTTTTTTCCTCTGAACTCTGAGAGTCCCATCAGTATAAAAAAATAGTTCCAACTTCTCTCATCTTTCCATTTCCTCCACTTGGGGAGGGTCTCCCTTTTTTGCCAACCCCCTCTTCTTCTCAATACTGAGTTTTCCTCTCTCACTGTCAGCCTCAATCCAAACACCATTACAAGAAACACCATGCAAATGCAGGTAATAATGACACAACAAGCTTATACTATTGTCTTTCTTAAGGATGTTTGCTTTTTAACCAGTGATTGCACCCTTGTTTGATTTAAATCAAATCATTAATTGAGGATCTACGATGTGAAAGGCTGTGTNTACAAGAAACACCATGCAAATGCAGGTAATAATGACACAACAAGCTTATACTATTGTCTTTCTTAAGGATGTTTGCTTTTTAACCAGTGATTGCACCCTTGTTTGATTTAAATCAAATCATTAATTGAGGATCTACGATGTGAAAGGCTGTGTGAGGGCCAATAGAAGTGCCAGAGCAGCTTTAGACATGACTTGTCCCCAAGGAACTTAAAATTTTTCTGGGCAGAAGAACCTAATATACATTGTTCAGTCGCTCAGTCGTGTCTGACTCTTTGCAACCCCATGGACCATAGCCCACTAGGCTCCTCTGTCCACAGGATTAACCAGGCAGGAATAGTGGAGTGGGTTGCCATTTCCTTCTTCAGGGTAATATACATTAGAAACACTAAAACACAAGTTCAGTGCTTAACTGTTGGTTTTGAATGTAGGGTATCTTATGAAGGTAAACTCAGGCCAGGATAAAATGTCAGGGTGGCTGAAAGGGCAGTGTTCTGCTGCCATGCTGGGCTCTTTCAGTTCAGTTCAGGTCATTCGCTCAGTCGTGTCCGACTCTTTGAGACCCCATGAATTGCAGCACGCCAGGCCTCCCTCTCAAACTCATGTCCATCGAGTCAGTGATGCCATCCAGCCATCTCATCCTCTGTCGTCCCCTTCTCCTCNTAGGAAACACTGGGCAGGAGGCAGAGTCCGAGAGTCCAAAAGTCAGTCCTGAGAAGTGGTCCCAGCTTTATCCTGAAGTGATGGAGTCCAGAAGGAGAGCAAAGGAAAGGCCTGTTGGTCTTTATGAAGACCTTCCAACGCTCTCCTGAAGGCAAGCAACTGGAAGTGCCATTATCCTGCAAGACCTCAGGAATCTTCAGGGCCTCCTTCCTTTGATGCAGACTCAGGTTAAACCCGAAAAAGTTGTCGTTAACATTCTCCTGAATGTCAGTGAAACGATTGAAGCCCCAGAGAAGACAAGACAGAGGGAGAAGATTTGGTGGCGGGAAGCTACCACCACTGACTCTGAGGAGACTGCTTTCAACTCACAGGTTTTTATAAACCTTCCTAAAATAAGATTCCTAGAATCTTCTAGAGATAAGAAGTACTACTTGTTATAAGAATAAACACCAAGACCTACTAATTCAAGATCTTCTTGGAGAGGCCTAACAATTTGTATGTTTCCTAAGTACAGATGATGGTTATTATCAAGAAAGAGTGGGAAGGAAGCACTGACCTGTTCTGTGAAGGTTAGTGATTAGGTGCTACCAGCTAGACAAAAGAAGAGGAAAACTTTTCCAAGCTGTGTGCTAGATGAGGCCTTTAAAAAGCACTATCTAGGTGCCCCATAGAGGTATTTGTACTCTTAAGTCCGGGGTCATTGTACTCTACATTTATAAAAGTTCACATTGTATGAAGTCATTTTGCCGCTTCTCTTTGGGCTGAATATGGGTGTTTGGTTTCACGAGGGGATAAAACCCCAGTGGTCATATTTCATCAGCTAGAATGTCTGTTAAAACTGAACGATGATGTATTTTTCTGACCTTTGGAACACTGCCTTGAAATTTTCCAAGAAACTCAGTCAGCAGCCTAGTGCCAGGTTAGTGCGCTGGGCTTGCATTGCATCCATATCTGGCTTTCCAGATGGGCATACTTAACTGCATTGGATATTGGCAGAGAAAGTGGGAGCTGGTTGAGAGAATTCTGGGATGGAATGTTCAGAAATAAATTTGTAAGACCTGCTGAAAATAAGAATAGTATATGCAGAACATGGTAGGAATGAAGTGAAGGAGAAGATGAAGCGCTCTCCATAAAATCTTACTGTACGAGAAACTACCTAATGTTCTGACAACAGTTATACTACCTTGCCTTGCCCCCAGCACCCACACACTCATCCACACAATACACATGCACACACCCATATGACATGCATACACATGCCCATCCCCACATACATGTTCACACACACACACACACAAGCACACGTACGCCCACATGCACTTGGGTCATTTTATTCCTCCTTGGCATTCTTGGCTTTTTGCCTAGGGCCTTTGATATTCATGAACTTAAAAGTAGAGACCTGAAAACAATTATTGTTGACCCTTGAGCAACATGAGTTTAAACTGCACAAATCCACCTATACACAGATTTCTGTCACTAAATAGCTACTATAATAACACATGATCTGATGTTGGTTGAATCTGTGGATGCAGAACTATGGATACTGAGGGCTGACTGGAAAGTTATACATGGATTTTCAGCTGTGCATGGTAGGTGGCCCTACTCCTACTTTGTTCAAGAGTCAACTATATTAACTCCAAAATGAAGAAAACTGCAATATCAACATAATTAACTGCCTAGTTTAATGTAAAAAATGTAACATCTTATCACTGTATTATTAAATTTAGTATCTAAATAATCAACACTTAGAAATAACCTGTAGTGTATATGTTCTCATTTTGAAATAATTCTCGTGTGCATAATAGATGAGAAATCTTGTCAATAGTTAATTAAATGAGTGACTTGTAGCATCATTTCAAAAACAGAATTATAAAAATCCTTTCAAGATTGTTTTGAAACAGAAAATCAATTTTTATGTGAGATGTGGATTTTTTTAACATGGCTAGTATGATATGAGTTGAGGGCTTACCCACACGTGCACACTCACGGAGTAACTACTTCTGAATGCCATTGTCAGGGATAAGAAAATTTGCCATTTAAAGTTGTGTCTTCAACAATCCAAAGACTGTGAAAGACTTTAGGGTTCACCCGTAGTTAAATGACCACTGGGGAGGGTTCCTCTGCTATGCCAGGAATGTGTTTAAGGGACTTGAGGGCTGTAGCTTCTACTCTGGCTGCATTCAGGTGAAGCTGATGGGAAGCTGCTGCACCCAGTTGCACAGGCTGTGCACTGTGTAAGGCCATGCATTCCAAGTGGGTAATGTTCGCATTGAGAACACTTACATTTAAATACTTACTGTGACGGTGTTTCTGCAGTTGGCATTAAAGTTCTCTCTTCTAAGAAAAGCAGTGTGCCAAATACCTTTTGAAAGCTGGAAATTATTGGGGTCTCAAAGACATTATATAGCTCTAGCCAAGGGCACTGCTTGGGCTGCAGCCCTAGGCTGACAGAGAGGGTGGTGCTCCTACTGCTCGTCTGTGTCATCCCTTCACCATAGGAAGTGGGATCTTGGCCTGAAGAGAATTGTTCCTCTCACACAAGACTGTTCTCCCACAGTGGCTTTCAATGTCCAGAAGCCATCATGTCCTCTCCCGACCCTGTCCCTTCTCTGTGGGCCCCCAATTAGGCTGAGGCAGCATCAGCCTAAAACACAGAATAAATCCACACAGGGGATCTGTGCCTCAGTCTCTGAGAAGGGGGACAGAACAGTTGAGTGGCTTTCTGATTCCCTGTGGAGACTCTGCTTCTTCAATTAATTACAGGAACTGTGTGTTCTCACCAACCTATTTTGGTCCCCGTTCCCCAGAGACCACTAGGCCCTCAAGAGAGAGTCTGTCCCACTGCAGGGTCACCCTGAATGCAAACAGCTGCTTTCCCCATCTCTTACTTCTTCCCCTACTGCTTCCCAGGACCGGACTTAGACAGTGAAGAGCCCTGCCATCCATCACCCCCACTAGCTGTGACCCTAGGCTGCCTCTCTCTACTGAGCCCAGAACTTCCTGCAGGCTGGGACCTGGTAGAAGGGTATTTGCCTCTCTGGGATGCCCTTCAGGTTAACTCATCTCTCAAACCTCTTTGGGAAAGGCCTCTTCCTGAGAATCCTTGATGTGACTCAAGGCTATTTGAGATTTCTTTTCCCTTGCTTTTCAAAACTGTTCAGTGGGAGTAAAGTCCTTTGAGGCACACCCCTGCCATAATCATATAGGGGATATATTTGGTTTATCTTAACCAGTGTTTTCCAGTATATTTTGCATGAAACATCAGTCCCACGAGGTGCTACTTATACACACAAGAAATATGTACCCTCCCCTCTCTGTAAGTTTACAGTGAACTAAGCATTTACCTCTGAGAAATCCCACCAGGGTAAAGAGAGACCAGTTTTACCATAATCTCCTACCGTTTCACAGTAAACTTATTACAGCACTGGACTTGGTAAACTAACATACAGTTATCAGTCTTTTTAGGTTATCAGTCTTTTTAGCCAACTCTTTGTATGTAATTCCATTTGGAAGTTCATCTACCGTAACTTAGTTTTATCCTGAGCTTTCAGTGGTCTCATGTACTTCCTCCCTCTGGTATTTGAAATACTTAGTTCTGAAATCTAAATGACATTGGTACCCATGTAGGAGAAGTCTGGGTTCTGATAGACCCTACGATACTTGGATAGAATTAGCAAATGTCACTAAGTACTTGCTCTATACCAGTTAATGTCCTTGCCTTCCAGGGGCTCACAGATTAGAGGGGATCAGCTGTCCCAACATCTAATGCAGTACCCTGTGCTGACTGTGTGGGGGGACGTGCTGTGGTGGCACAAAGAAGGGACTGGACAGATTAACCTGGACAGTCAAAGTAGCCTGAATCTGGGGGGGCCGGATGAAGAGTGCTGGTGTCTTCCATTTGCCCCAGGATCCCTGTCCATGCTCTCCCTACACTCCGTCCCCTAGGCTGACCTCTATGGACTGTCTTCCCTCCTGATTTCAGTTGGGTTTGGAGAATTGGGAGTACTGTAGATACCAGATAGGCAGAGGAGAGTGCAGTCAGGAACTGATTCCCCTCTGTATTGCGTTTCTGTGGGCTGGCAACACGGCCTCTGTGAAGGTCACAGCTCCTGCCAGGCAGCCCTCTCGACCCAGTTCTGTCTCTGATCAAGGGATGAGCCTGGGGGTGAGGTAGTGCTCACCCAGTGTTACTGTGCTGTCCACTGTGTGCCCCTTCTCCAGTGCCCACCCCTGTGTAGACAGCACCTGTGTTAAACTCTGCTCACACTACTCCATATGCGTGTCATCTATTCCTGTTGGGACTGTAACTGATAGAAAGAGCACCCTCTGTGTGAGCGCTGTATGCCAGCGTCTGAAGCCGTGTGGTGCTCTAAGAAGGCTCTGTCATCTCAGTTTGCCCTGGCCAGAGGGCAGAGGGAAATGCAGAGGTGACGATGCTGCTAGCTGCTGTGCTGTCCGTCACTGCTTCGGGTGTCCGGGGCTTCCCAAGGATCATCCCATTTAGTCCTCCCCGTATAAGGAAATTCACTATTATTCCATCTCATAGGTGAAAGAGTCTAAGTAACTTGGCCAACCAGCCTAGAAGAAGAGCATCTGGGTGGCACTCAGGCAGTCAGAATTCAGAGTCGATTCTGTCATCCATGCAGATATATTTGGACTTAATTCCACAGTAGTGTGTGTCTGCCTGCCTTTCCTGTCTACTCAACTTTGCCTTGTGCTGAGAACATCATTTCTCACAAAAGAGCATCAACTCTTTCAGTAGTTTCTTTCCTTATAACTATGTCTCATTAGATCAAAACTTTTTAAAAAGATATGTTAATGAAGCATGCACTTTCTTTATACTTAAAGATATTAAACCCAATCCTTGAGTAAGGATAAGCATCCTGGAAGAGTAAGTGCAGTCTTGAATATATGATACCTTTCAGTTGGGGTGACTGCTTCTGTGTCCCTTGATAAATGCTTGTTTTCTCAGAGTCCATTTAGGGATGGCTGCCTGATGACTTGAGCTGGCTTCCCAGAAAACAGCAAGCCAGGTCATGCATTAAGCCACAGATCTTTCAGAAAACTGATAATGCCCCGATTTTTCAGTATTTACCTCTGCTTATGGTATTACCCATTGAACGGTGATGCAGTATTATACAAAATACTTGTTTTCTCTGGCCTTTGTTCTTTCTTTAAAATGAGTATGCATTTACAGCTGCTGTATGTTTATTTGCTGTTCCATGCCCAGATGCCCCATCTCTCCTGTTTTATGTCATAGGATCAATAAGGTTTTTAATACCATCCAGGAAAAGATGCTAATCGAATCCATAAGTGGAAGCACAGAAAGAAAGAGAAGCTTTGTGTAGTGAGATGTTTTATCTCCCGGGTTAGAGCTGATACATCATTTCGTATTTACTACTTTTAGTCTATAAGTGTAATTGATTCTAAATCTTCCAAGGGTATATAGGCTTTTTAAAAAGGTTCAATGAATTGTCAGCATACTTTAAAATTTAAAGCAAAACAGAAAGACAAGATGATTCACTTTTTGCTCTTCAGGGAGCAATCTCGTGGGAATCTGAAAGACAGCTGACAGTCATCTCTTTATCTCTCAGCTTAACTGGAACACTTTTTGGGCTTAGAATTTGCCAGCCCTAGTCCCTCAGCAGTTTTTCTTCTTTGAAAATAAAATTAGAACCAGGAGCAGTTTATATCAAAGTGCTGAAGCATCAAGATGGTAAACATAGAAACTTGTTGATTCCAGACATAAGGCTCTAGCTTAATTCTAGCTTATGAGAGTAAACCTGTGATTCTTTCAGCTTTACATATTTTCCTCTTGGATCTTTGGTCACTTTCCCAAAGTCAACTTCTTTCTTTTAATAAAGATTCTCAAAAGTATGAGTGCCTTCTGTTTCCTAACAAAATTAAAAATCAAATTGGGAAGGATCCTATTTTCCCTTATAACACCTACCTAAAAGGAAAGTGCCATAGCTTATTGATAAAGCAACCAAGGCAGCTGGGTTCAAGGTGCACCTTTGTTTTATAGTCACCCCAAATCTAGAATTCTATAAGAAGCAGGACACATCCCAGTATATTTTGTTTTTTTATTATAAATATTCTTTAAATGATATGTTTATTTCCTTTTGGATTAAGTGAAAGGTTCAGTACTCAGAACAGTAACAACAAAACACTGCAGGACATTTTGCAATTGTTAGAGCACTTTCTTATCTTTATATACTGTCTCATATGATCCTTATGACCTCCTTGATAAGGTAGGCAAGGGAGGTATTATTTAATATGTGAGTTTTATGGTTTAGTTTAGGCTGAGATATCACAGATCCCAGGAACAGGCAGGTGTCTGCTAAAGTTTATATATTTATATAATATATACAATTTGAATAATATAATAAAGATATATAATATGTGAATATATAAAAATTTAAATTGAAGGATAATTTCTTTATAGTGTTGTTGTGGTCTCTAGCATATATCAATGCAAATTAGTTATATATATATATATATCCCTTCCCCCTTGAACCGCTGTGACTACCCTGTCCCACCCATCTCGGTCATCACAGAGTGCCAGGCTGGGCTCCATGTGTTACACAGCAGCTTCCTGCTAGTAATCTGTTTTACATATGATAGTGTACGTATGTTGATGCTACTTTCACAATTTGTCCTGACCTCTCCTTCCGCTGCTGTGTCCACAAGTCCATTATCTAGATCTGCATCTCCATTTCATCTCCGTAAAGAGGTTCATTGGTACTGTTTTTCTGTTCAATTCAGTTAATCGCAGCACGCCAGGCCTCCCTGTTCATTACCATCTCTCGGAGTTTACTCAGACTTACGTTCATCGAGTCCGTGATACCATCCAGCCATCTCATCCTCAGTCATCCCCTTCTCCTCCCGCCCCCAATCCCTTCCAGCATCAGAGTCCTTTCCAATGAGTCCTTTCCAACTCTTCTCATGAGGTGGCCAAAGTACTGGAGTTTCAGCTTTAGCATTATTCCTTCCAAAGAAATCCCAGGGTTCATCTCCTTCAGAATGGACTGGTTGGATCTCCTTGCAGTCCAAGGGACTCTCAAGAGTCTTCTCCAACACCACAATTCAAAAGCATCAATTCTTCAGCACTCAGCCTTCTTCACAGTCCAACTCTCAGATCCATACATGACCACNATTATTCCTTCCAAAGAAATCCCAGGGTTGATCTCCTTCAGAATGGGCTGGTTGGATCTCCTTGCAGTCCAAGGGACTCTCAAGAGTCTTCTCCAACACCACAATTCAAAACTTATTGCAAATTTCTGTGACTTGTTTCTTTGTTCATATTCCTTGCTATACTATGGCCTGTGGGGCCATAATAATGCTGCTTTTGGTATTTTTTTCCAGCGCACAGTCAGTACTTGGTGAATATTAACTTCTCCATAAGTTTATATATGAATATATATGAATGACTGAATATATATTGAGTATATATGAATGACTGAAGTGGTTCCTATGTGTTTGGAGCCTTGAGGTTTTCTTTCCCTGGGATGTGTGACTCGAGTCCAAGTTGGAGCTTCCAAAAGCATGCAGTACTGGCTGGCTGTATCCTTCCCATCCTCCCTCCCTTTTCCCCTCCCTTCTTCTCACTGTTTTCTCTGTCCTGCCTTTATTCCAGAACCACACCTGAGGCTCATTGTCAGAGACTTTTATGAAGGTACAGTGTCTTTCATTTGGGTCCCATTATAAAGGAGCTNTGTATCCTTCCCATCCTCCCTCCCTTTTCCCCTCCCTTCTTCTCACTGTTTTCTCTGTCCTGCCTTTATTCCAGAACCACACCTGAGGCTCATTGTCAGAGACTTTTATGAAGGTACAGTGTCTTTCATTTGGGTCCCATTATAAAGGAGCTCAGAATAAAACAGACATGGGCTGGGTTTGTTTGCTTTCTTACCAAAACATACTGGAGAAAAAAAAAAAAATCAGCCCAGCAAACAATACAACCACTTAGAACTCTATGCAAATGGATACATACAAATAGATCCCAGAAGAAATGTTGAGATTGTGTTAGTTACTCAGTCCTGTCCAACACTTTGCAGTTCATTGGACTGTAGCCCAATAGGCTCCTCTGTCCATGGAATTTTCCAGGAAAGAATACTGGCGTGGGGAGCCATTCCCTTCTCCAGGGTCTCTTCCCCATCCAGGGATTGAACTCAGGTCTCCTGCATTGCAGGNTCCAACACTTTGCAGTTCATTGGACTGTAGCCCAATAGGCTCCTCTGTCCATGGAATTTTCCAGGAAAGAATACTGGCGTGGGGAGCCATTCCCTTCTCCAGGGTCTCTTCCCCATCCAGGGATTGAACTCAGTTCTCCTGCATTGCAGGCAGATTCTTTACCGTCTGAGCCATGTTGAGATTACTTGAAAGAAGAAAAAAAAGCAAGCAAGCAAGCAAACAAACATTAGGAGGATTCTTCCAGTGACATAAGTTTAGTGCCTTTGCATATAGAAAAGACCCTGTTGCTGGAAAAGATAGAAAGCAGGAGGAGAAGGGGATGACAGAGGACTAGATGGTTGGATGGCATCACCAACTTGATGGACATGAGTTTGAGCAAGCTCTGGGAGTTGGTGATGGACAGGGAAGCCTGGTATGCTTCAGTCCATGGAGTCACAAAGAGTTGGACACGCTGAGCAACTGAATGGGACTGATAGACATAATAGACTAATTATAAATTATACTTAAAGAAGATAACAGATTCATTGCTGGAAAAAAACATTTTGCTATATCTTACCATATGTTTCTATTGAACAACTTTATAAAAATATTTTCTCATTCAGACTTTCATCAAATTGGACTAGTCCCCTTAAGCAACAAATATTGGTAAGGGACTTTCTGTGCAAAGTAACTGTTGGCTGAAGATTGGATGCCTCACTTATACTGCAGTCCTTATAAGTGAGAATGGAAACTTTCCAGCCCATACAGTTTGCTGGGTTCTAGGTAACCTTTTGAGTATTTTTAAAGTAATAACAAATGCTTAGAGCAATGTTTCATCCCAGTGATGCTTTTTCTTAAAGACTTGCTGACAAGTTTACTCTTCTGTTTAAAGCAAATAGGTGCCATATGAAATTCTCAAAGTGCCTTTGTTCTTTGTCTTGCCGCATCTGTGTTAGAGTTCCGATAGTACTTTTTCATGCATCGCATATAATCTTAGAAAATGAGGGCTACTACAGTATACTCTGCAAATACATTCTAGCGAACATTTATTATAAGGCATATATTATTTTCCTTTACTATCTAGAGGTTTCTTAACCAGGAGAAATTCCTCCAATAGGCTGAGTTTTAGAATCCTGGAGGGAAGTGTATGGAAAGGGAACCTAACTAAATGGCATAGGGTGGCATGGTAGGAATTGTTTGATTTCTGTGGTCTCCATGTAAACCATGTCCTTCTCGATTACATCACCTTTCTCAATTCTCCTGTGACCCTTCAACTCCCATCATTTCTGAGCCCATCTAGTCCCAGACATTTCCATAGTATCTAAAAAGTCCCTGATTACTCAGTTCCCTGACACTCTTCATCCCTTTCCCTTTAGTTTGATTATTTAGTGTCTCCTAAAGCTAGGCGCCCCACTCCAGTACTCTTGCCTGGAAAATCCCACGGACGGAGGGGCCTGGTAATGTGCAGTCCATGGGGTTGTGAAGAGTCGGACATGACTGAGAGACTTCCCTTTCACTTTTCACTTTCATGCATTGGAGAAGGAAATGGCAACCCACTCCAGTGTTCTTGCCTGGAGAATACCAGGTATGGAGGAGCCTGGTGGGCTGCTGTCTATGGGTCGCACAGAGTCGGACACGACTGAAGTGACTTAGCAGCAGCAGCAGCAGCAGCAAAGTTAGGTGATGATATTGTACCTCCACGGAAGATGGCTGATAAATGGAAGACTCCCGTCCGCACATCTCCTTAATTGGAGGCTTTAGATTCTGTAAAATGCAAATACAACTTGGTTAATTTAAATTCTATATAGGTGCTCATGCTTGTGCAGCTCGGTTGTGTCTTACTCTCTGTAATCCAGTGGGCTGTGTCCTCTCCAGGCTCCTCTGTCCATGGGATTCTCCAGGCAAGGATATTGGGGTGGGTTACCATGCCCTCCTCCAGGGGCTTATCCTGACCCGGGGATCAAACCCACATCTCCTGCATTGGCAGGTGGATTCTTTACCACTGAACCACCTGGAAAGCCCAAATTCTATATATAATTTGCTTAATCAAAGGGAATAAGGGAATACCCTGGCAGTCCAGTTGTTAGGACCTTACCCTTCTACTGCAGGGGACACCAGTTCAATCTGTGATTGGGGAACTAAGATCCCACAAGCCACTTGGCATGACCAGAATTTTTTAAAATAAAAAACAATAGTACAGTGCTGTAGAAATGGAAAAAATCAGTCATATAATTCATATGGAAATTAAGATAATCATGAAAAATTTCAAGAATTATCTCATTTCAAGAATATATTTATTCTTATTTTAATTATTATTTCAACAAATACAAATTCAAGAATAATCATGAAAATAAAGGACAAAGTTGGTGGATTCTTAACAGCCTTGTGAAATAAGCACTATTATTACTTCCCTTTTACAGATGAGAACATTAAGGCACAGAGAGGGTAAGTAGTTTATTCAAGCCTATGCATCTTACATCACACATTCAAATATTTCTTGTTGAAGAATCTTCCTCTTGCTCAAAGTATGTATATTATATCTCCTTTTGCCGTACAGGAGAAATATCATGATGATTATGCTTATCTCTAAATGCCATCTACACAAATAAAAAGTTTCCACTGTGTATTTTAGAGCTATACTCATGTTAACAGCAAAATCATTTTACCTAGTATCATAAAATGCTATCTTGGCTTTTAACCCAGAAAGACCACATTGAAATTCTTTGATGAAATATTTTACAAATTGAATTTGAAGCCATCACAACCATCATTATGATCAATATGGTTGATTCTCATTATAACCAGTTTTCTCCCTCTTAATAAGGAATTATATTACAAAATTTGCCAGTTTTCACTAGTATAATCTGTGTTGTAAAAATAACTGAAGGGAAGTTGGCTCCTGAAACTGCCCTGTCTTCTCTGTGATATATTATGAGAGTTATATGTAAACACACATATGGTATCACTTATGTTAGAGTCCTAATCAAATGTTAATAATTTAACTTAATATTGTGTTTTATAAATCATAAGACAATTTTAGGTATATTTATTCTTCATGGTTTCATGTAGGCTTTTGATAGCATGTTTGTTTAAGGAATTCATTTTCAGGTTTAAATCTGCTGCCCCTATGATTCTGAGTATTTCTGCAATGGATTGCACTGAAAGCCCCAAGTTTCCACTCCTCCTATTTTGGGAGGGGCATTTTGTCCCAGCTCTTGACTCTGTGGTCGGCCACATGACTTGCTTTGGCCAATGGGATGTTAATAAATGTGGTGTGAGTGTGCACTGGATTCAGTTTTGCTGTTGAATCTCTGCCGTAACCTTGAGAACATGACCAGTGCTAGCCCACTAAAAGATTGTAAAATATGCATAGGAAAGATTCAGGTCACCTGGCCAGTGACCTGCAGCTATCCAAGACCAGTCAGCCTCTAGCCAATCTGTGAGCTGTCCATAGACTCATAAGAAAGTCTAGCCAAGATCAGCCAAGCGTGAGCCAGATCAGCAAACTACCCACTTACATATAGACTAGTGAGAAGTACTAAATTATAGTTACTTTAAGTCACTGTCCTTTGAGATGTTTTGTTATACAGCAATAGCTAGCAGATATAACCTTAATTATAGCAATAGTCACTACTGTTTATAGTTCCCGGTTTGAGTGCATATGTGTATATGGAAGCTGCTCAGAACAGTGACTGAAGCTCTAGAATTCAGAACCAGGCTGCCTGGGGTTCGAATCCTAATTTTTAAATTTATTTCACTTAGAGTAGTGTTTGGCATTATTCACCATGTTAAGTAAAATGCTGCTGCTGCTGCTGCTAAATTGCTTCAGTCGTGTCCAACTCTGTGCAACCCCATAGATGGCAGCCCACCAGGCTCCCCCGTACCTGGGATTCTCCAGGCAAGAACACTAGAGTGGATTGCCATTTCTTTTTCCAATGCATGAAAGTGAAAAGTGAAATTGAAGTCTCTCAGTCGTGCCCAACTCTGAGAGACCCCATGAATTGTAGCCTATCAGGCTCCTCTGTCCATGGGATTTTCTAGGCAAGAGTACTGGAGTGGGTTGCCATTGCCTTCTCTGAGTAAAATGCTACATGGCCGTATTAGTGACAAATATAAGCACAAATGATCTTTCTCTATCCCTTCAATAACTCTTGTGAAGCTGATAATATCACACTCATTTAGTAGATGTGGCTATCAAGGCTCAGAGAAGGTAAGAATCTTGTGCAGTATCATAGTCAGTGACCGAGCCAAGAATATGAACCTCAGTCTGGCCATGTTTATAATCACTATTAAAAAAAATATTGCCATGATATTTCATCCATTTTGGTTTGCTTTTGGTCCAAATTTCAGCTTTGTGCCTCAAGGAGAATTAGAAAAAATTAATTTAGAAACCTAAGTAATATTAACAGGGAAGAAAAGAATGTAACAGAGAAAATGTGGACCACACAAAGTGTTGGGTATCCCCTTTTTCTTGCCAAAGGTACTTTTCCAGTAAAATCCTGTTTATATACATCAGTTTTGGTCATAGAAAAGGAAGATAAATGAAAACCACACTGGCTAAATCTCATCTATTTAATACAGTAAACACCTGTCTCTTATACACATCTAGATGTGTATAAGAGACAGATGCAAATACAACTTGGTTAATTTAAATTCTATATAGGTGCTCATGCTTGTGCAGCTCGGTTGTGTCTTACTCTCTGTAATCCAGTGGGCTGTGTCCTCTCCAGGCTCCTCTGTCCATGGGATTCTCCAGGCAAGGATATTGGGGTGGGTTACCATGCCCTCCTCCAGGGGCTTATCCTGACCCGGGGATCAAACCCACATCTCCTGCATTGGCAGGTGGATTCTTTACCACTGAACCACCTGGAAAGCCCAAATTCTATATATAATTTGCTTAATCAAAGGGAATAAGGGAATACCCTGGCAGTCCAGTTGTTAGGACCTTACCCTTCTACTGCAGGGGACACCAGTTCAATCTGTGATTGGGGAACTAAGATCCCACAAGCCACTTGGCATGACCAGAATTTTTTAAAATAAAAAACAATAGTACAGTGCTGTAGAAATGGAAAAAATCAGTCATATAATTCATATGGAAATTAAGATAATCATGAAAAATTTCAAGAATTATCTCATTTCAAGAATATATTTATTCTTATTTTAATTATTATTTCAACAAATACAAATTCAAGAATAATCATGAAAATAAAGGACAAAGTTGGTGGATTCTTAACAGCCTTGTGAAATAAGCACTATTATTACTTCCCTTTTACAGATGAGAACATTAAGGCACAGAGAGGGTAAGTAGTTTATTCAAGCCTATGCATCTTACATCACACATTCAAATATTTCTTGTTGAAGAATCTTCCTCTTGCTCAAAGTATGTATATTATATCTCCTTTTGCCATACAGGAGAAATATCATGATGATTATGCTTATCTCTAAATGCCATCTACACAAATAAAAAGTTTCCACTGTGTATTTTAGAGCTATACTCATGTTAACAGCAAAATCATTTTACCTAGTATCATAAAATGCTATCTTGGCTTTTAACCCAGAAAGACCACATTGAAATTCTTTGATGAAATATTTTACAAATTGAATTTGAAGCCATCACAACCATCTGTATGATCAATATGGTTGATTCTCATTATAACCAGTTTTCTCCCTCTTAATAAGGAATTATATTACAAAATTTGCCAGTTTTCACTAGTATAATCTGTGTTGTAAAAATAACTGAAGGGAAGTTGGCTCCTGAAACTGCCCTGTCTTCTCTGTGATATATTATGAGAGTTATATGTAAACACACATATGGTATCACTTATGTTAGAGTCCTAATCAAATGTTAATAATTTAACTTAATATTGTGTTTTATAAATCATAAGACAATTTTAGGTATATTTATTCTTCATGGTTTCATGTAGGCTTTTGATAGCATGTTTGTTTAAGGAATTCATTTTCAGGTTTAAATCTGCTGCCCCTATGATTCTGAGTATTTCTGCAATGGATTGCACTGAAAGCCCCAAGTTTCCACTCCTCCTATTTTGGGAGGGGCATTTTGTCCCAGCTCTTGACTCTGTGGTCGGCCACATGACTTGCTTTGGCCAATGGGATGTTAATAAATGTGGTGTGAGTGTGCACTGGATTCAGTTTTGCTGTTGAATCTCTGCCGTAACCTTGAGAACATGACCAGTGCTAGCCCACTAAAAGATTGTAAAATATGCATAGGAAAGATTCAGGTCACCTGGCCAGTGACCTGCAGCTATCCAAGACCAGTCAGCCTCTAGCCAATCTGTGAGCTGTCCATAGACTCATAAGAAAGTCTAGCCAAGATCAGCCAAGCGTGAGCCAGATCAGCAAACTACCCACTTACATATAGACTAGTGAGAAGTACTAAATTATAGTTACTTTAAGTCACTGTCCTTTGAGATGTTTTGTTATACAGCAATAGCTAGCAGATATAACCTTAATTATAGCAATAGTCACTACTGTTTATAGTTCCCGGTTTGAGTGCATATGTGTATATGGAAGCTGCTCAGAACAGTGACTGAAGCTCTAGAATTCAGAACCAGGCTGCCTGGGGTTCGAATCCTAATTTTTAAATTTATTTCACTTAGAGTAGTGTTTGGCATTATTCACCATGTTAAGTAAAATGCTGCTGCTGCTGCTGCTAAATTGCTTCAGTCGTGTCCAACTCTGTGCAACCCCATAGATGGCAGCCCACCAGGCTCCCCCGTACCTGGGATTCTCCAGGCAAGAACACTAGAGTGGATTGCCATTTCTTTTTCCAATGCATGAAAGTGAAAAGTGAAATTGAAGTCTCTCAGTCGTGCCCAACTCTGAGAGACCCCATGAATTGTAGCCTATCAGGCTCCTCTGTCCATGGGATTTTCTAGGCAAGAGTACTGGAGTGGGTTGCCATTGCCTTCTCTGAGTAAAATGCTACATGGCCGTATTAGTGACAAATATAAGCACAAATGATCTCTCTCTATCCCTTCAATAACTCTTGTGAAGCTGATAATATCACACTCATTTAGTAGATGTGGCTATCAAGGCTCAGAGAAGGTAAGAATCTTGTGCAGTATCATAGTCAGTGACCGAGCCAAGAATATGAACCTCAGTCTGGCCATGTTTATAATCACTATTAAAAAAAATATTGCCATGATATTTCATCCATTTTGGTTTGCTTTTGGTCCAAATTTCAGCTTTGTGCCTCAAGGAGAATTAGAAAAAATTAATTTAGAAACCTAAGTAATATTAACAGGGAAGAAAAGAATGTAACAGAGAAAATGTGGACCACACAAAGTGTTGGGTATCCCCTTTTTCTTGCCAAAGGTACTTTTCCAGTAAAATCCTGTTTATATACATCAGTTTTGGTCATAGAAAAGGAAGATAAATGAAAACCACACTGGCTAAATCTCATCTATTTAATACAGTAAACACTTCATTAAACCAGACTTATTTCTAGGTTNTGATGGACAGGGAGGCCTGGCATGCTGCAATTCATGGGGTCGCAAAGAGTCGGACACGACTGAGTGACTGAACTGAACTGAGGGTGGCATTATGGCGACTATTTTAACCATCTTTATGGCCAAAGAAGGAAAAGTGATCCGTTGTACACCACACTATGGATAAGGTAAAAGTCAGTTTTTTGGCTTTTCTGATACCAAGAGAGAGAAACTTCTCCTGTTTGTCCTCATAAGGAAGACTCACTCTCAAGTATTATATACTCACTGACAGTCATAAAAGACATAAAATAATGAACTTTATTAAACTTTTCCTTGTAATATCTGTATATATAAGCTGACGTTTTAACTCTAAAGTACAATTTAAAAAGACTGTTTAAAGTATGTGGTTATGATAAATCTGGATAAATTTTATTCATGGCACAGTTTTTTTGTTTGTTTTTTTTTTTGATTGGTGGCTATTTAGTTTCCAGTGTTGTGGTGGTTTTTGCCATACATTGACGTGAATCAGCCACGGCTGTGCTTGTGCCCCGCTCCCGTCCTGTACCCGCCTCACACCTCCCTCCCCATCCTGTCTCTCTGGGTTGTCCCAGTGCACCAGCTTTGAGTGCCCTATTTCATGCATCAAACTTGGACTGGTCATCTGTTTCACATGGTAATGTACATGTTTCAGTGCTATTCTCTCAAATCATCCCACCCTTGCCTTCTCCCACAGAGTCCAAAAGTCTGTNGGTCATGTATGGATGTGAGAGTTGGACTGTGAAGAAGGCTGAGTGCCGAAGAATTGATGCTTTTGAACTGTGGTGTTGGAGAAGACTCTTGAGAGTCCCTTGGACTGCAAGGAGATTCAACCAGTCCATTCTGAAGGAGATCAGCCCTGAGATTTCTTTGAAAGGACTGATGCTGAAGCTGAAACTCCGATACTTTGGCCACCTGCTGCGAAGAGTTGACTCATTGAAAAGACTCTGATGCAGGAAGGAATTGGGAGCAGAAGGAGAAGGGGACGACAGAGGATGAGATGGCTGGATGGCATCACTGACTTGATGGACATGAGTCTGAGTGAACTCCAGGAGTTGGTGATGGACAGGGAGGCCTGGCATGCTGCAATTCATGGGGTCGCAAAGAGTTGGACATGACTGAGTGACTGAACTGAACTGATGAGGTAATTGCTTTTATAATATATGCAATGTATCAAGTCAGCATGTTGTATACTTTAAATTTACATAATAGTAGTATGTATCAATTATATATCAATAAAGCTGGAAAAAATCTTCAAAATGTATAAATGATAAATAAATTGTATCTCTTTAAAATTTATTTTTTAAATTAGAGGATGATTGCTTTACAATGTTGTGTTTATTTCTGCCATTCATCAGCATTAATCAGCCATAAGAGTCCTTTGGACTGCAAGGAGATCAAACCAGTCAATCCTAAAGGAAATATTCATTGGAAGGACTGATGCTGAAGCTGAAATTCCAATAGTTTGGCCACCTGATATGTAGAGCTTACTTATTGGAAAAGACCCGGATGTTGAAAAGACTAAAGGCAAAAAGAGAAGAGGGTAGCAGAGGATGGATGATTAGATAGCATCACCGACTCAATATGCGTGAGTCTGAGCAAGCTCCGGGAGTTTGTGATCGACAGGGAAACCTGGCGTGCTGCATTCCACAGGGTTGCAAAGAGTCGGACACAAGTAAGCAACTGAACTGAACTGGACTGATATACATGTCCCCCAACTCTTGAACCTCCCTGCCACCTCCCACCCCATCCCACTCCTCTAGGTTGTTACAGAGCACCAGATTTGAGCTCCCTGTATCATACAGCAAATTCTCACGGGCTATTTTTCATATGGTAATGAATATATTTCAGTGCCACTCTCTCATTCATCAGTAAATTGTATTTTTAAGTTAGTTGATTAAATAAGAGTCATTGGTTTCTGGATGGTGGAGAATACTCCAGAAGTCATGATCTTTCTGACTTGGATCTTTAATATTCTCTAATGTTGAATGTTGTCTTCTGGAATTGAGTGATGGGGAATGATGTTGAATATGCCCATCTGACACTTTCAGCAAGAGACCACTTGGAAAGAGGTTTAACCTTAAACCTCTTTCTACCTTATACCATGCTCTACTTTCCTGGGGTTATATTCTCTAGGGACAAGGATCACCATTCATGGTCTTCATTAAGTAGGAATTTGCGGTGTAATGAAGGGAAATTACTTGTGAAAAGAAACGGAGCAAGTAGGGGAGGGAATAGCAAGAATGGAATCCATTTATGTGCTTCCTGATTGGCCAGGCAATGCTGTGCTCTTGTCTGTTTAACAGAACTGTGGGAGAAAGCATACTTGACTTATTAATTAATTTAAAGAGAGGAGATAGTAACGACTAGAGTGGGCTTCCATTGGTTGACTTTCTAGTGCTTTCCAGTCTTACCTTTTCCTTTTTCTAGTGGAACCTTAAATTTCTTCCCTTACAATTTATTGGGACTTAAATGGCACCCCACTCCAGTACTCTTGCCTGGAAAATCCCATGGATGGAGGAGTCTGGAAGGCTGCAGTCCACAGGATCGCGAAGAGTTGGACACAACTGAGCGACTTCACTTTCACTTTTCACTTTCATGCATTGGAGAAGGAAATGGCAACCCACTCCAGTGTTCTTGTCTGGAAAATCCCAGAGATGGGGGAGCCTGGTGGGCTGCCGTCTATGGGGTCGCACAGAGTCAGACTGACTGAAGTGACTTAGCAGCTTGGCAACCTGACCAAAGATTTAAATAAAAGCAATTTATTTGGAAGAGATACTGATGGGGAAGTGGGCAATGTGGCAGGGGGAGGGAAAACCAGTTAAGGGTGTATTAACCAGTCACTATGGAAACCTGGTGCGTAATGCCCCTGAGAAACTCAGGGTACTATGGGGAACATACCTCACAGTCCTTCCAACTGAAGAGTGAGGATAGTGGCTTATTTGTCTGCCAGTTTCCTACTAATCCTTAATTGAGGGCTGCTTCTGGGAGCATTAACTCTGGAACTTCTAGCTTGCTCTGTGCAGGGGCCCATGGGGTGGGGTGGGGTTGGGGAAATGCTCTGAAATAGAGAGTGGCATAGGTTTGAGTAGACTGAGGCTGAGGGGAGATGTATGGATAAAAACAGAGGGTACAGCAGGACTTGACTCTACCCTCATCTCAAGAGGGGGGCCTTGACTGACTCTAATCACTCAACACAGTCCCACCCCTTGGAGACCGTCATAGACTTGCTATTTGGGCATGTAACTCAAATCAGTCTACATCAGGAATGCCACTCAAATCCCAGACTTTAGTCAGCTGCTGGGAAAGCTGACTCTCTCTTCTCTGTGAAATGTGAAGAAGCAGGAAGCCCTGGAGATCGCTGCAGCCATCTTGGGAGCAGGGAGAAGAGCCACCTGAATCTGAGAACGTGTGAAGAATACTGGAGGAAAGAAATGGGGTTGTAGGAACTAACTGAGCCTTGCATTAAGATTCATACAAAGCTGAATAAGGCTGCCTAGGGCTGCTGTGATAAAGTACCAAAGACTACATGACCTGAAACAACAGAATTCTGCCATCTCACAGTTCTGGAGGTCACAAGCCTGAAATCAGTGTCAGCAGGGCCAAGTGCTCCCGGGTTACTCTCAGAGCAATCTTTCTTTGCCTAGTCAAATTAAGACGGCAGCCATCAGTTATGTAAACAGAGCATTTATTCTAGTGCAGATGGTAAACATAGCTATATTCTATGAAATTATTTATTGCTCTTAGATGGTAGCTATATAGCAGACAATAGAGTTTTCAGTATTCATGCTGTTAGTGATAATAGTGCTTGAGCAAAGGAATCACTTCAGGAATGTCCCCTTCTCTTGCAAAATTAAATTATAGACATTTACAGCCGATGTGAATTTTAAAAAATTCTATTTATTTGGCTGCACCAAATCTTAGTTGCAGCATGCGAGACCTTTGATCTTTGTTGCCACACATGGGGTCTTTAGTTGTGGCATTCAAAACCTTAGTTTTCAGCGTGTGGGATCTAGTTCCCTGAGCAGAGATAAAGCCCTTGTTTCCTGCATTGGAGACATGGAATCTTAGCTATTGGACCACCAGGGAAGTCCCCTGATGTGAATTATTAAAGATTCAATTCAGGATGCTAAAAAAAGAGAGAAGAGACCAAATAACAGACGAGATTGCTGTCTCTGATGTAAATCTAAAAACAAGTGAGTAGTCCTGGCTGGAGAGGTGGGTCTACACTCAAGGTCACCCAGGACTAGGTTGCTTCTGTCTTGTGGTTCTGCCATCCCTTAGGTTTTTGTCCTCATCTCTCTGGCTGAAGCTGTCTCAGCACCACCATGCTTTCCCTTCAGCCTTTAGGAAGGGGAAGGAGCAATTATAGAAGCAGCAGCCATTTTACTGACATGACCTGCATGTTGAACATTCTCTTCAGCTCACATTCATGTGGCCAGACCCTAGCTGCAAGGGAAGCGGGAAATATCTCTAGCCGTGCGCTGTGTGGCCTTATTCCCTGCCAAAACTCCTGGGGTTCCGTTACCCCCAAACCCAAAAGTTAGAATGGATGTCAGGAGACAATTTGCTGAAGCAGATGTGCTGTGTTTTCTCTCAAGAAAAGGAATGAAATTTGGACATTGAGAGCTGAGAAAACTTGGGGAGGTGTCCATTTACTTCACGACCACCATGTATTGAGGACATAATGTTTTCCTCATGGTTATACAGTCTAGTTGGAAAGAGAGGCAATTAAGTAGAAATTAATAACACGTGAAGATGTTGCGATTGTGTGACAGCTGTGAGAACTGTGAGATATACTGTGAGAACACAGAGCAGAGGGACCTGTTCTCATCTAGGGGCAGAAATATCAGCACTGGTTTCCTGGGGTGACCAAAGCTGGACTGAGGACTGTGAGCAAGATTCTATTTGCATAGGAAGGAGATGCTGTAAGAGTGAGAATCAGAGATACAATATAACTTTAATGCATCTTCCAAGGATGGAAGTCATTTACAAGGCTGCTGCAAGGAATCTTAACCCACGGCAGGAGCAATGGGAAAGTTATGTAGTATTTATCCAGAAAGGAAGAAGGATTGCTGAGCTTGAAGGAAATTTTCTTGGCACCAGTCTCTAGCAAAATATAGAGTCATGATGAGCCCCAGATTCTGGGTCATCTGCAGTGGTTTGAAACATGGACCTGGTTATTATTTGGCTGCAATCACCAATAAATCGATCAAGCTTTTCAACAAGAATTAGAATATTCCTATAATTCCCCATTAATCACGTCTCTTGGAAAGGTAGGAAGTGGTACGAGTCATATCTGTTTGGTTGTTTGGCACCAAAGTCTTAGCTCTCCTAGTGTTTATCTGGTGTTCCTTTACTAAAAAATGTTGTAACTTTGAATCATGATGAAATCTATTTTATTTGGAGGGTTGCTTTTGAGAAGGGATAGCAAATTGTCCTTAAAAAAAGTAGTTGGAGCGGGGGAATACTACAAGATAACAATTGGGTAGAAGCAGGGGGACTTGTCAGTTTTGGTTAGTTTGGAACAAAATGTCTCTCTCTCTCTCTCTCCATTTTTTTTTTTTCTGTTTTGGAACAGGGTATATCCTTTTCTCTATATATATTTTATTAGGTTTTGGTTTAACTTCAGGTTCTGAGCTGCCGCATGCTTTTAATTTTACCTTTCTGATGATCATTTATTTGCAAGTACTTACTGAGTGCCAGAGTGGAGTGTTGCTAGCTTTATCCAGGTGTTGCAGGCTCTGGGTGTTGCTAAGGGGCTAAGTAACTAGGCTATGACAGTGAAAAACCCAGACTTGGTTCATGCCCAAATACAGCACAGCCCTGGACGTGGCGGTACACCTCTCATCAGCTTTATTTCTGAAATGCTGTGTGTTTTTGGCCAGTTATTCAGCCTCTCTCTTCTATGAAATTCCTGACCCACAATGGAAATGATCGCAGTCTTGTTTTTCCCCCTTTCACTCTTCATTCTCACCCTCTGGCAAAATTCTACTGTATCTGATTCTTTTGCTGTGGCTAGGACATGACTCATTTTTGATGAAGCCAAGTATGGAATATGCCAAGGGTGCCTCCTTTTTGAGATTTCTTGGAGAAAGATGACTCTGAAAGTATTTGCGAGAAGGAGGGATGGCCTCCCCATGGTAGACATTCCATGTTTTTACTCACAAGATGGAAGCTTAGGTATCCCTAGGAATTCCATGTCCAGCTGAGGTCATTTCCATTGTCTACTACACTTTAGAGACATTCTGAATGGAAGAATAGGGTGTAGGGAAGTTATTTCTCCCAGCATTTGGCAGGAGTAGTGGCATGGAACAGGCATTAATGAGTTGAGTTACCTGCCAGGCACTGTTATATATATTACCTTGTCTTGTATAAGGAACAAGCCAACAATGAGATATTACTATTCCCATTATAAAGATGAATAGGGTGAGGATTAGAGAGCCTAGATAAAAGCTGATAAAATGCAGAAGCAGGATTCAAACCCCTCTCTTAGACTGCCATGTCCATGCTGCATTTCAGCAAAACATTTTTCCTCAAGCTGATGAAATGCAGACACTAATTAGTCTGGTTGGGTCCGCTCTGCTCCTTTCAGGAATCTAGGTGAGTCTCAGCTGTCTGGAAGAACAAATTCCTCCCAAGCTGGGACAAAATGGGAAAGGAAGTTGGCTGGAATGTTGTGCTCAAGCTGCTGTCTTCCTGGCAAGAACAGACCATTTTTATTTAGCAAATGATCAGAGTTCATCATCCTGTTTTCCCTTCGGTTGGACCTTAAGGATACCAATAAAACATTAAAATTAAAAAAAAAATTCTGTGGTTTTGAAAAGTTGTTCCAAATTGAGATCTGGATCAGGTCTACAGAGAATGTGTGTGTGATCGCTTTGCACACAGCCAAAGTTGCTCTTGTCCTGTGCGTGTTGTACTGTGATGTTTTTGACTGAGTTTCTGAAGGGCAGAAGATACAACTCAGTCGATGCAGGATCCTGAACACCTAGCCCAGGATCTGGCACACAGCACTGCAGATGACCATTGAAATGAAAGTGTATCCCTTTGTTTCTTGTCCATGACTAAAGAAATCAAATTTAAATTCAAATAGACTAATGCCAATCAAGTCACTTCCAACTCTTTCCCTTCCTGGGGCAAGTGTGGGCTTAGTTTACTTTGAGTTTTACTTATACTCCACCTTCTTTAGGAGGAAGCCATGTACCCGAGGTACACAGATTCCCAGTGTCACACCTTGTAGACCCCCAAAGGATTTGATTAGTGGTTAATGCAGGAGACTGCCTGCAAAGCAGGAAATGTGGATTCGATCCCTGGGTTGGGAAGAGTGCCTGGAGAAGGAAATGGTAACCCACTCCAGAATTCTTGCCTGGGAAATCCTGCGGACAGAGGAGACTGGCAGACAGACTATAGTCCTTGGGGTCACAGAGTCAGATACGACTGAGTGACTAAACCATCACCTCCACGTTTGTGACATATCCATTTGATTTGCAAATATAAGTGCCAGATTTGCCAGGCCAAAAAAAAAAAAAAAAAGGAATTTGGAGAGAAGTTAGGGGATGCCCACAGAAATATTGAGATAGATTAAGTCTGAAGGACTGCTTGGGAAATGGTTAAGTGTTCACTAGCACAGGAAGAGCAGAGAGAAACACATCAGTGAGGACAGCCGCTCTGCTGCCTGAGCGGGGCCGTTTGCATTTCTGCTGGTAGGGTTGCTCTGGCCTCTTTTACTGAAGTTGGTAATGCTCTAGTGGTTAGTTTCAATGATTTTCTTCATTGTGATTTGCAGATCAATCTCTTACACGGTTGTTCCATTTAACCTGTATTCCCTGGGTTATTTCTTAAAGCAATTTATTGGACATTATCCTAAATTGAACTGCATTTACTATCCCCTGACTCAATTACTTAAGTGGTCCACATCCATTTGATTTTGGTCGTCTGCTCTGGCTGTTTGCTTTTTTTCTAATTTAACTATCAGTTGCTAAAGAGAATAGTTTTGCTGTCCTTTCCTTCCCACGCCACTCTCTGTACAGCAGTGCAATTTATAAAGGCAGCTGTTCTAATCTGAAAAAGTCCTACTTCTTTCATCAAGTATGGTTTATTTCAGCAATTCAATTCTACAAAGATTTAAGGAGTGCCTACTTTGTGATGGGAGTCAGCTAAGAGCTATCTGCTTGCCCTCTGTATCCTTTAGAGCAAGTTTGTTAGGCAAAGGTCTCTGATTTCTGAGCAGCATATCTTAGCTCTGATCTTTTCAGATGGTTTTCCAACACCAGTTTCAACTCCTGGATTCCTTTTCACATGTCTCTCACAATGCATATCAACTGCCCATCACGTGGGTTGGCTGTCGTTATTCGTGGGTTTGCAACTTCTAATTCATGACCTGGCCCCATTCTTCAGGTGTTCTTTAATCATAGACTTTAGCATAGTTTCTACTCTTTGTCTCATGACATTTGTATAATGTGCTTGGTCCTGGTTCATGTCTTGAATTATTTTTTTTTAAAGGTTAGTATCAATACAATTTGTCACTTCCCACCCTTAGAATTTCCTCTTTAAACTTCTGAACTCAAGGAAGATTCACCATCTTCCTTCATTTCTCCTAACCCTTGTAAACCAGCACTGTGTTTTTATTGGCCTTCAAACTTGTTTAAGTAGAGCCGGTGGTGGGAATGGAAATGTCTCTTTCTGGGAAACCTGACTATTTATACTCCATGAGTAAAGACATCTTTAAACAGGGCTTCCTTCTGGGCTTTTCTAATTTCTCTCCTGGTGTGAAAGTGACATCTTGTTAATCTTTTCCATTATTTGTCACTTTCCATGTCCATCTTGGGAGGTCAATGGCGCTGTCACCAATTTGTTGCTTAAATCTCATTACAACCAGTTCTCGACGAATCCACAGAGAGCTTGGTCACAGGTAAAGCTTGCCTTGCTTGCAGTGTCCTACCCTATGGAGTCTCAGGCGGTACAAACAGGATCTGACCTGTTCTCATGAGACAGAGGGAAATCTTGTCTAAAGCCACTTAGGAGCTCAATAGCTGAAAACCCAGAAATTCCAGATTTGGGAATATTTGCCCTGATCACTCAACCATGCCACAGTTCAAGCCTCGGGTTATATTTTGAATGACAGCGATTTGATTCAACCATGACATTGAACAGGAGATTGAATTACCAGGGTGTTGAGTTTACTGAAGGGAAAGACAAAACAAAGTAGGAGAAATGGTAGCGATGGAGAGAGGCAGAATTTGTAAGGAAATGGAATTAGTCTGTTATTTGAAAAAGCCTGAGAGAGACTGGACATTATGCTAAGGAGCCTATGAAGTGCTTTTAAAAAATTTATATGCAATTCAGGGCCTTGGTGAAATGCTTACTTGTGCTACAGCAAAAATAAGGTCCTATTTCTTAGCCAAAAAAGGAAAAAATTAAGGCATGTTAAAAAAGAAACAAACCTTTATGTTCTAAATTATGGTCTTTGTCTTTGAAATGTTTTTTTTTCTTTCTTTCTTTTTGGATTTATTCTGTGCCAAATGAAAGAGAAGGGTTTTATCCTCATCTTTTATCCCTGCCTTTCTTCTGGTGTTGTCTACTAGAGTCTATAGTTGGTGTGAGGATACAGCTATTTGGCAAATAACTGGAGGAAATGTGATTTTTTTTGTTTGCAGCTGTATTGTATTCCAAAAGGAAATGTGGTTCTGTTACAAGTTTGCTGTATAATTCTAAATGTCCGGGCTCTGATACAGCTGTACACTCATAAAAGGAGGAACCAGGCTGGGTGTTTTGAATATTAGGTGCTAAATGTTCTTTTTACAAAATATGCTGTTTTTCTCCATTTGACATTCAAAACTTTGTGTAAAAAGCACTTCTTCAGTGAAGGATCACTTTCCTTTGTCTCAAGAATTAACGAGGAATATCTAATGTAAATACTTAGTCTGGTGTGAATCATTTCATTTTTGGATATTAGAAGCTTTTGAAATATTAATAGATTTATTTGAAGGCTTTAAGTTTACTTTGTGTGCAAAATACAGCATTTCTGACCTTTCCAATCCTCATGTCCGGTAACAGTGTATTTGACAATAGAGGATCAATTTTCTCTATTCACACTGTCAAATAAACACATTTCCCCTTCCATCTATTTGTCTCAGTAGAATGAAACTGGCTACTTCTGGCATTTGGCATTCGTTATAGTAGCTTGTATTTTTTCCAGATGACTTTAGTGTATATGTCAGCACTATATACATAGAGTTTTATTATTTTTTTTTAAATAAAGCGGAATTCAGTCTCACTCTTTTATACAGAGGAAAATAAAGCCATATGGAAAGATTTCATTTTTCAAATGTACTTTTAGCAGACAGACAATTTAAATTCAGCTTTTGTTGAAAGCAGGTTGCGTTTGTTTCTTGTCGTTCTCACTGTTGACTGAGTATGAGGAGCATTGCACTGACTTGGCTTTATATCACGTACAGTGTATCTCTTGCCCTTGTGTTTGGACAGATGTGAAGGGTAAGGGGGACTTGAGCAGGTATTTTGGACAGCTAGGGAGAGTCATACATCCTTGGAAACTGATGCAATCTAGGTTTCAGCAGAGATTGTAAGGCTCCAAAGACCTTTATCAGATCCACAGTGAGGTGCTGAGGGGAGGGGGGTACAGGTGGGCCCTAAACCAAGCCATGGTATCTGCACCCATGCTGGGTGGGCAACTCACATGCCAGCTAAAACAGAGCCTTCTTTCGCAAGACAGCTGGATTGCCTTCATCTGGAGATCTGACCACTTTGTAGAATTTCAAGAAAACTCTCATAGAATCACGGAATAAAGACATCAGCCAAGAAATGTCCTGGAAGACATCTGCCCTATATATGTGTGCTATAATCTATTTGGAAAACAAAAATCACATACAGTATAGCTCATAATCTGTATTTTTCTTGAGAAAGAGAATGGCTGTGACTAGAAATACATCTGGGTCCCTTTAAAATACCAAGCATGGCACTCATTAATAAATGTGTAACTGCTACTGCTAAGTCACTTCAGTCATGTCCAACTCTGTGCGACCCCAGAGATAGCAGCCCACCAGGCTCCCCCGTCCCTGGGATTCTCCAGGCAAGAACACTGGAGTGGGTTGCCATTTCCTTCTCCAATGCATGAAAGTGAAAATTGAAAGTGAAGAGGCTCAGTCATGTCCCACTCTTCACAACCCCATGGACTGCAGCCTACCAGGCTCCTCCATCCATGGGATTTTCTAGGCAAGAGTACTGGAGTGGGGTGCCATTAAACATTGATTGTAGTCAGCCATTGTTGGGTGACATCTCTTCTTGCCTCAAGAATGGGTTAGAGCAGGTTGGAGATTTTGAGGACATCTTGCCAGAGATGGAAGCTCTAAGGGAAAAAAGAAATTCCAGTGGGAAAGGCACAGCCCTGAAGAGAGCATTAGGAGAGATTTNAGTTTTATTATTTTTTTTTAAATAAAGCGGAATTCAGTCTCACTCTTTTATACAGAGGAAAATAAAGCCATATGGAAAGATTTCATTTTTCAAATGTACTTTTAGCAGACAGACAATTTAAATTCAGCTTTTGTTGAAAGCAGGTTGCGTTTGTTTCTTGTCGTTCTCACTGTTGACTGAGTATGAGGAGCATTGCACTGACTTGGCTTTATATCACGTACAGTGTATCTCTTGCCCTTGTGTTTGGACAGATGTGAAGGGTAAGGGGGACTTGAGCAGGTATTTTGGACAGCTAGGGAGAGTCATACATCCTTGGAAACTGATGCAATCTAGGTTTCAGCAGAGATTGTAAGGCTCCAAAGACCTTTATCAGATCCACAGTGAGGTGCTGAGGGGAGGGGGGTACAGGTGGGCCCTAAACCAAGCCATGGTATCTGCACCCATGCTGGGTGGGCAACTCACATGCCAGCTAAAACAGAGCCTTCTTTCGCAAGACAGCTGGATTGCCTTCATCTGGAGATCTGACCACTTTGTAGAATTTCAAGAAAACTCTCATAGAATCACGGAATAAAGACATCAGCCAAGAAATGTCCTGGAAGACATCTGCCCTATATATGTGTGCTATAATCTATTTGGAAAACAAAAATCACATACAGTATAGCTCATAATCTGTATTTTTCTTGAGAAAGAGAATGGCTGTGACTAGAAATACATCTGGGTCCCTTTAAAATACCAAGCATGGCACTCATTAATAAATGTGTAACTGCTACTGCTAAGTCACTTCAGTCATGTCCAACTCTGTGCGACCCCAGAGATAGCAGCCCACCAGGCTCCCCCGTCCCTGGGATTCTCCAGGCAAGAACACTGGAGTGGGTTGCCATTTCCTTCTCCAATGCATGAAAGTGAAAATTGAAAGTGAAGAGGCTCAGTCATGTCCCACTCTTCACAACCCCATGGACTGCAGCCTACCAGGCTCCTCCATCCATGGGATTTTCTAGGCAAGAGTACTGGAGTGGGGTGCCATTAAACATTGATTGTAGTCAGCCATTGTTGGGTGACATCTCTTCTTGCCTCAAGAATGGGTTAGAGCAGGTTGGAGATTTTGAGGACATCTTGCCAGAGATGGAAGCTCTAAGGGAAAAAAGAAATTCCAGTGGGAAAGGCACAGCCCTGAAGAGAGCATTAGGAGAGATTTCCTTTACCAGTGGACTGTTCTTGACTATTTAATTAAGAAGAGACTAGAGGCTTGGACACTAAGGAAAAAGCTGGGTAAGCATATTTAAAACTATGTGTTTCTTAACAAAATTATTGGCAGCAAGTGTAGATTAATATGTAAGATTCAATAAAAATTTGAATTGAAAGCAGCTGTAAAGTTATTAAAAATCAAGTAAGAAGGGATAGTATTTTCTTATTTTAGCTGTTTCATTTTTTCTGGATTCTTTTTATTTTGGTTGTATCTAGTGGTTTATAAATGAGACTTTTGAGCTTTCTATTTTATTATGAATAACATTTAAACATTTTGATATGTCATTGTATGTCTTCCCTTGATATCTAATGTAGGGCATTTTAAAGTTGAGGTCGCAAGCGATTAGTGAGTGGAAGAATCTAATTTAATGGTTTGTGACTTGTATTTTTCTTAATGTTTTACTGAAGTGTGATTTACATACGGAAGAGTACATATGAAGTTTGATACAGCTCCACAAATTGAACACATCCTTGTGAATGGCATTGAGATCAAGATGCACCAGCTCCCTAGAAGCACCGTGGTAACTCCTTCAGATCACAATCCCTCCAAGGGCAACCTGCTGTCCTGACATAGAACAGCATAGAGTTTAGTTTTGGTTGATTTTGAACTTTACATAATTAGAGTCATAAAGTATTAACTCTTTTGCACCTAACATTTTGTATGGGAAATTCATTTGCATTTTTGCAAACAATCACAGCGCTTTGTTGTATGACTATACCAACATTTATTTATCCATTCTACTGTTGACGAGTCTTTAGATAACTTCTGATATTTGGCATTATGAACTGTTCATATCACTTTTGTGAACAGTCTAGTCAAACCCAGTGATGGGCACATGTACTCATTTCTCCTGAATATTTACCTAAGAGTGAAATCATTGGGTTATCGTTTATGGTATATTCCACTTTAGTGGACCCTATTGGAGAGTTTCCTGATGTGGTTGTCCCAACTCAGGAAAGAATATCATAGAATAAATAGAAATAGAATGGAATGGGATGGAATGGAAAAGAAAATGAAAGCCTGCATCACATACTGTCATAATTACTGTTTCTTCAAAATTTCACTTCTATTAATATTATATAGGTATTTATGTTTGTCCTTGGAGAAGGGAATGGCAACCCACTTCAGTGTTCTTGCCTGGAGAATTCTATGGACAGAGGAGCCTGGGGGCCTGATGGGCTACAGTTCATGGGTTACAAAGAGTCAGACACGACTGAGTGACTAACACACACTTTTATGTTTGTACTAGATCTAAATATGAAATATATTCCTTTTTTTTTCCTGAGTTTCCATAAAGAAGTTCAAGAAGCACTTGTCTATTCTCAAGGCTCAAGTCCAAATAATTACATTGACTGTATCACTTTAATGAGCAACAGAAATTGCCCTGGTGTCAGTGAGTAATAGAAAAGTCTTTATCAAGAGTTGGGAAATCCTAAGTTCTTTTAGGATCTGAACCAACTCTTAATAATAATAATATTTGGAAATATGCTACAATAAGAGCTGCACAGAAATGAAAACGGGGGGCTGAATAATTATTTGTGATTTGGGAGCAGTCAAAAGAGCACCCTGACTAATTTCACATTGTCATTTCTGGTCTTGGTTATTGAGAATGCTTGTGGAGCATCCCTTTTAAGGTTTCTCCTCATGCACAGCTGCTCCAGCTTACCCAGTTCTCAACCAGGCAAATCAGCCATTCCCCAAGTTCAAGGCAAAGGCCTAATTCCATTATAAGAAGGAAAATATGTAGTTCACATACAAAACATATTTGCCTGCATTTCCTGATTGATAACCTAGAATGGTTAGGACTTATTAACAGACATCATAAGAGTGTAAGCAGCATAGTTGACAGCCTGAGGTTGTTCTACTACTTACTACCTATATCTCTCTCTCTCCTGCCCTCCCTGCCCTGATTATGAGGGTGGCACCTATTGCATACTGTGGTTCTATCTTTTAAGCTCACGGTTCCATTAAAAGTAAAAATCTGATCATGTTATCTATTGCTTAATATCCTTCAGTGTTCCCATTGCCTCTAGGGAACACTGTGGCTTACAAGGTCCTCTGCCCTCTGACCACTCCTCACCTTCCTTAACCTGTTGACAGACACTGCCCCTTACTTGCAACCATACTGAACTCCCTTTGGTTTTTTGGAAATGCCCAACTCTATCTATCTTTGAAGACTTATCGTGGAAGTTCCCTTTCCCTCTTTTTGCTTGGCTAATTCCTGTTTTTCTTTCAGGGCTCATAAGAGATGACACTTTCTCCAGACTTTCCCAAGGTGTGAATTATTTGTCCTTGTTCCTATCAATTTTTGCTGTTTTCTAAATATGCCACATTGTATATGCTTGTTTTATTTTCTTCCCCAGTGGATGTAGGTTCTCCAAAAGAAGGGCAATGTCTCTTTCATTCATCTATGTATCTTTTAAAACACTATTCATTAAGTCAGTCATGAAACACAGCATATTCTCTGAAGGGTGGATTTGCAGATAACTTTTCATTTCTGTCTTTCTACTTAACCTGTTTTGACTTACTTTTCTACAGTGATCGTGCATTACCTGTGTTATAAAATTGTGAAAGTTTGAAATGAGTTAAATATCAAAAAGCAAATTTTTAAGAACCCAGATAATTGCAGGAAAAGGCTAAAGTTGATAACATATCAGTGAGTCTGTTAATCTGTGGCTGGTGTTTAAATGGTGATAGAATTCAGGCCCCAAATCACCCCTATCCTAAGCTTATATCTGTTAGTAGGATTGAGATTATGGAGATTGTAGGGCCCAGCCAATTAAGGGCAGGTGGAATCAGAGAGGAAGTACATATGATTAAAGAGCAGAGGGTCATTTAGGGAAAACAGATGGGGCCAGCTGTGAAAGTTCTTCAGAAAACTGGAAGAAAATAAAAGGTTTCCAAGTGTATGAAATAATAGGAGCTGCTGAACCAGGAAATATGAGCAAAAGCTGGAAAAATAAGAAGTACAAGTATAATAGAGAGAGATAAAGGAAAGGAAGAGAGGAATAGGGCTCACTAGGGGAAAAATATATCAGAAAGATGCTTAGGGAACAAGTCAGGAAGAAACAGAAGGTAAGACTGTTGACATGTTCTGCCCAGCACAGGACATCTGGTCTCCTGCTGGTGGTAGATCTCATTCAGCCGTCCAGGTGCAGCCATCATACCATGAGGTGCTGGAGGGATTTCTGAATAGTACCCTTTGGGTCACTCTTTTCTTGGGAAGGTTTTGTCTTCCAAACTTAAGTGCACTGGGCCTCTGGTGTGAGCCATTTATTTACGTCTTGAAATGTGAGCGTTGCCTGTGAACTTTCTCTACCCTGCTGGATCTGTGTGCCTGGGACAAAAGACATGACTTAGCTGTCAGTGCACTGAAGTATGCAGCCTGCCTGTAGGTCAGGTCATAAGGCAAAGCTGTTTAAAAAGCATGGGGCCCCTCTCAGGAGACAGCTGTGTGTCCAGGCAGCATTTGTCAGCTGTGCTAAAGATGGAATTGAGGACAGAAAGGAACATCCAGAACATTGTATGAATGGAAGGGCGCCATAAAGTGTTTTAAACTGGTGTGAAGTCAGGCTTGAAATGTTGAGGTCAGAGGGTAAGTTCTCTTTTCCCTGGAGCCCAACTCATTCTCTGGCAGAGTTTCAGAAAGCTAGTTGTGGTAGGTAGAGAATGGCTGCCCGAGACTCATTGATTGTGGGTCTTCCTGCTAGGTGAGTAAGGTGAAGCCGATGGTCCAGAGTTCAAGGTGATAGCATTTCCTCGGGCTTTGGAGGAGGTAATGGTCATACCATATCATTTATTTTCTTATCCTGCCATAGATTCTACTTTTAACCGTGGACACGTTGGTCTTAGAAATACACACTTTTGGCCACTGTCTAGTGAGTCTAATAGAATTGATCTTAAAGCTGAAAGGGCTAAGACTGGTGGTTAAATTGTCTCTTATTTGAGGGAGGCCTTTAACTTTCATGAGATAATCAAATTCAATATATGGAACAACGTGAGATGAGTAAGGCAAAACTTGCTTTACACTGTGGCCTTGAATTTATTTATGAGGCTACAGACAGGACTGTTGGGTTTTGGTTGTTAAATTTGTAAGCAATCACTGAAAGTAGAGTTGGGCAGAGCTAGGATGACCCACGGGCTCCAGGGACTCATCCTTTACTGGCTTTGGCATGAGTTGCAGGCAGCTTTCCACTGTTTGATGTTGTTCTGCCATTGGAATGATTCATATCTAATACTATGTATTTCAATCCAGAGTATGAATATAATATCTAACGACCTATCATGGAAACTATTCTGTTTGTAGATACCCATGCTCATATGGAAAATATTGAGGCTCATTCATACCTCTGCCTTCAGAAAACAGTTCATGTTGTGGAAATGGCATGGATTTAGGCATGAGATTGTCCTAGCTTCAAATCTAAACTCGACCACATACTTACTAGAAAACCTTGGACCATTTATTTAACCTCGTAACTTCAGTTTCCTTACCTGTAGATGAGGATAATGCTATCTACTTATACAATTGTTGTGAATATTAGATAAGAAAATGTGTATATATTAGAGTTTTTCATTGCATACAACATAACTTGCTTTTGCTAATTTAAACAGAAAAGTATTTGTTAAGGGATATTAGCTCACAGAATTGTTGGAAATGCAGAAAGAATGGTCTCTAGGCTGGGCTTCCAAGAATCACACTGTAGAACTGACCTGCTGTGAGAGGCTGCCACAGTGAGTCCCAGAACCTGGTTATGGCCCTCATCAGAACTTGATAAATCTAAAATTGTCATTGCTGTTGCCATTCTTAGAAGAACCAAATGCTTTCACCTTCATGTTTCCCAGAAATCTATACCCACCTGAGTGGCCTCCACATTTCACTGTGTACTCTCACTTCTAGTCCTAATAGACTTTTCTTCAAAGAGTTACGGTCTTTTTACAAAATTACTCCCAAACGCCTTGTATTTTGCCCTCAGATCATTGTTGCTACCTCGCCACCCACAATGACTTTCCTTCTACTCTCCTCCCATCAAAAACCTTAAGGACAGAATGCAACTTCTGTTCCCAGCTGCACAGAATTAACTCATTTCTCTGTCCTTCAAATTTAAAATGACCTCGGTCTGATTATCCTCATTTCTCAGCTGTTGTTGTCTTTACCTGTTATTTTAAAGTTTTATTGTGCAAAATGATTTTGCATTTTAATATGTTCTCAAATAAATTGTAAGTTTCTTGATAGCAAAGATGTGTGTGTGTCCATGTGTGTGCACTCATGCGCAAGCTGAGTTGCTCAGTTGTGTCTGACTCTTGCGATCCCACTAGTCTCCTCTGTCCATGGGATTTTCCAGGCAAGACCACTGGAACAGGTTGCCATTTCCTACTCCAGGGGATAATCCCAACCTGTGGATTGAACCTGCATCTCCTGCATTGGCAGGCAGATTCTTTACCACTGTGCCACCTGGGAAACCAATAATACAATACTTGGCAGTCTCTACAGTAATGAGCACATAGTATGTATTCAACAAATATTTGTTGATAACAAACCAGCTGGTTTGTTAGCATACTTAAAATTGGCTCCATTAAAAGCTGTAGTGGATGCTATGAAGAGCTACATAGATTCAACTTCTGGGCCGAAGGACTTAGCCCTCCATCTGTTTTACCTTAATTTGGGACAAGTCTAAAGGGCCATCCAGTTTCAGGGCTCCTTAAAGAAAGCTGAGCACTGAAGAACTGATGCTTTTAAACTGTGGTGTTGAAGACTCTTCAGAGTCCCTTTGACTGCAAGGAGATCAAACCCATCAATCTTAAAGGAAATCAGTCCCGAATGTTCATTGTAAGGACCGAGGCTGAAGCTGAAACTCCAATCCTTTGGCCACCTGATGCAAAGATCTGACTCATTGGAAAAGACCCTGATGTTGGGAAAGATTGAAGGCAGGAAGAGAAGGGGAGGACAGAGGATGAGATGGTTGGATGGCATCACTGATTCGATGGACATGAGTTTGAGCATGTTCTGGGCATTGGTGATAGACAGGGAAGCCTGGCATGCTGCAGTCCATGGGTTTGCAAAGAGACACAACTGAGCAACTGAACTGAACTGATGGAGTTGGTCAGGGGTGTCTGATGAGACTACATCACAGTCCGACTTCTCCCTCTTCTCAGTCCTTGCTTCTGAGTTTCTTCCTTAGGTGCTGATTTTCAGAACACTTCCTAGTAAACTTTTTCCATCCTTATCTCAGGGTGTTTCCCTGGGAATTCAACCTGCAACAGGAACTGTATGATAAGATAAAAACAATAAACATTGGAAGGTTCTGAGTTTGGTTGATGTATTTGAAAGAAAAAGAAGTTTTTCAGATTTGGGCAAGTTTAAGTTTAAACATTTTTTTTAATTTTTTAAAAAAAATTTAATTTATTTGGCTGCATTGGGTCTTAGCTGTGGCATGTGGGGTCTTCTGTCTTCATTGCAGCATGTGGTATCTTTTTCTTTTTAGTTGTGGGATGGGACTGTTAGTTGTAGCATATGGATTCTAGTTCCCCAACTCTCTGCACTGGGAATGTGGAGTCTTAGCCACTGGACCACCAAAGAAGTCCCTTGAAATGTCTATGCTTGTATATTTGAAATCAGGGATGTAATGATAATAATAATTATTAATTATTATTAATTAATTATTACTATTATTATATTTCCAAATAAGAATCTTAAAAAATTAATGACTAAGCATGTCTTTGCATTCTGGTAGGATATATTACCTTAATCAGAGAGTGATAAATGAAACTAAAAATAGGATAGTTTTAACATGAATATTTTATTTTCTTATATACCAGAATACTGGAGTGGGTAGCCTTTCCCTTCTCCAGGGCATCTTCTCAACCCAGGGAGGGAATCCAGGTCTGCCACATTGCAGGCAGATTCTTTACCACCTGAACCAACAGAGAAGGTAAAGGAGCTGAAAAAAAAAACAAAAAAAAAAACATGTGCAAAGTCAAGGTCCGTCTAATAGCCAAGCCAGTCATCTAATCCAGGATCTTTAAATTTCATCCACTGTGTGTGGTAGCCCCTTCCTTATCTGTCTTTGAGGGATTATCTCTGTAAATTATCTCTCACTCAAAGCTGAAGGATAATTTTTATTGCATGCGTTTTTATACTATGCCAAACAATTTGAAGCATTCACAGAGCAGAGTATCTGAATTCCATAAAATAGCAAAAGCCCAAAGAAGTTTCATTCAGTCAAGAGACTGACTTTTTTTTTTTTTGCCTCCATGGTGCCCAGCTAGTGGGTTGACAGAAATATTTACTTCTCAAATGACTATTGTTCTGCTCTCATGACATCTGGTTGCTTTGGCATAAACAAATATAAAGAAGATGGAGGGGGGCAATAACCTCTATCTTATATGTAATTAAGTTCAACTCAAAAGGCCAAGTAATAAAGGAAGATATATTTTTAAAGTGCCTCCCACTCCATTCTCCATAAATCAACTTTTTGCGTCAACTCGACCTGCTCAGAGCAACCTGTGAACCTCTCTGGCTTGTTCCTCTCACTTGGTGTTGAAAGACTGGAAAAGGTAGACTGGCTGTGGGTCCTCAGTGGGGCTGTGTTTCTAGATTTGTTTAGAAACTCGGAGTAGTTCATCAGTCTAGCAGAGGGGAAGGAATCTGTCTATCAGGTAGCCTGGAATCAGAGACAGAGTCAGTGGTAACTGGGCCCAAAGGAAAGGGCAGTTTTGCATTTATTTTTCTAATTTGCTTCTCCATGGACAAACAGCCATATACTTTTGGCCATATTTGGTTGACCTCACAAATCAAATCTACCCTGTGCTATTCTGTCCCCTCTAGAATGGTCAAGACTATCCAGAACTGCTTTCCTATGATCTGAGTTACAAGACAAACCTGACCATAACCAGAAAACAAGAAGCCGAAGGAAAGTATACACACCCAGTCTACACTAAGCATGATATTTGGAGTTTAAGATCTCAGTATCTAAATACTTTTGTTAAGATTCTAACACCTTTTGGAAAAGCAGTTTGGGGAGCTCTCTGTGGCTTTCTGAACCCCAAACAGATCTTGATTGTAACTGTTCTGCATCAGATGGTAGAAGCTTGGTTTTCAGATTCCAACCCTTTAGTGATACTTACCTTATTAAATACAATGTTTTTAAAGGTGAAATAAAATGTCAGCTTGAAATTGTGCAGTTGTAATCTGTCTGGGGAAGGACTCATTTCCTTGTTCTCACGCGATGATGTTTATAACTATTTTCATTTTCCAACAGACATTGATTACTGGCAAGATAGATCATCCCTGATATACCAGCCAGAGTGTAAGTACATAGGTCTCTCTAAATTGATATTCTTTTTGCCAAATGCAGTCTTCCAAGTTTTAACTTTTACCAAAAATACTCCATTATATTTAGGGATTATCACTATGCATAGTGAAGTTTTGTATTTGTGCTTGTGAGGCTCAAAGTTACACAAATCACAGAGGCCAGGTCTATATTATTGCCACTAATACCACTACAATGACCATTCATTGACTGTGGACCACGTGCTGGGTACTTTGCATATCTTATAGTTAATCCATTCTATAACAGTGCAAGTTAAGTGTTATTGTATCTATTTTATACACAGAAAAACTGAGAATGGAAGAAATGAAATAAACTATCCAGGACCTCATAGCTACTCATAGCTAACTTGTAACCGACTTGGGTTTCAGCACTGGTTCTTTCTGGATTTAAAGATCTTAGCTTTTCATTTTTTCACTTGGAAAATAATATCTGTGCAACGCTAAGAATTTGGGGATGATTAACCTAGCCATTTTCTATATAGTAGTTTAATATAGAAATATTCTGCTTTCCTTTTTTGTAAATGTTATGAGTTATTCCTTTTGTTTTTAGATCTAACACGGTAGTCGTAATGCTTAAAATCACAAGTCACTTATGGGAGTGGTACAAAGTGCCTGGGTTTGAATCTCATATCAACCACTTACTAGCTATGTGACCCAGTAAGGCACTCAGCCTAATTCCACAGGGGGCTCTGTAACCTAAATGATACTTTAGGTTTTGAGATAGGGGAACTGAACTTGGATACTCCCTTACTGGTCAAGCACTGGGTAAGTGCCCGGAAGTGGGTGGAGAGAAGAAAAGATGCAAATGTCCATGTGGTCTACATGTGTGACAGAGAGTGCTGCCTGTGTTCATCCGTAAAACGCCGAGAACTGGAGAGTGCAGGACTCAGAGAACCGGCCAACACTGTTGGAAGTTTCTGGCCAGAGTACAGGCGGGGTCTCGTGCAATGTGGAACCATTCTCCTGTTTATCTAGCACACTGTGGGCATGTGCTGTGCTGTAGAAACACCTGCTGGGCAAGACCACTCAGGATAGACCCTCACTGCTATAAAACTGTGGTTCCTGCCACTTTTGAGGGCACCTTGGAGCTTTTTCTCTTTTCCTCTTTCTGCCTTGATAAACAGAACCTTGGCCTGGTGCCGAGACAGCAGGTACATGAAGGGGAGTAAGTTAAGGTCTCTTTCATTTGCAGAGCTCAGTGTCTCATTGGAGAGGCAGCCATATATACATCTGGCTAAAATAATTCTCGAAGACAACGGCACGGGCTGAGAAGAGGAAACAGCACAGTGCCATGGAAACACAAGAGGTGGAGACGAGAATTCTAAAAGGAGCTTCGAGGGGCAGCTCATGACAGTGGTGACATTTTAGCAAAGCCTTGGAGGATGAATGTCAGTAAGATTCTTAGGTGGGAAAGAAAGGGAGGATCCTGAAGATGTGGGAACTGCATGAGCAAATATTGTGAGAAATGAAGCACGTAGTTTGCTCAGGGCAACGAGTATTCCACTGGCTACCTTTGTGTGACATATGTTGGGAGAAGCAGGGCCTTGACACTGTGGAAACTTTCACATGGGCACACGGCTGTCACGTGACCAGGCTGTGTAGCATGGTGCTGCTGACACTGGTTTCATTACATCACAGCAGAAGTGTGCTTGGGAAACTGTCTTCCCAAGCTGAAAAAGAAGGTTCTTAATGGAAGTTTCTGTTGAAACCCAATGATAATAGAAATAACATTCCAAACTGATGTGTAAGACCAGGATTTACATAACTTGTTAATTCTAGGTATTTGTCTGTAGATAATTTGGCTTTTCTATGTAGATAATCATGTCATCTGCAGATGATGAGTTTTATTTCTTCTTTTATAGTCTTGTGCTTTCTGTTGCTTCTTCTTTTTTAATCTCTATTGAGGTCTCTATTGAAAAGACCCTGATGCTGGGAAAGATTGAAGGCAGGAGAAAGGGACGACAGAGGATGAGATGGTTGGATGGCATCACCGACTCAATGGATTTGAGTTTGAGTAAGTACCAGGAGTTGGTGATGGACAGGGAGGCCTGGCGTGCTGCAGTCCATGGGGTCGCAAAGAATCAGACAAGANGGGACGACAGAGGATGAGATGGTTGGATGGCATCACCGACTCAATGGATTTGAGTTTGAGTAAGTACCAGGAGTTGGTGATGGACAGGGAGGCCTGGCGTGCTGCAGTCCATGGGGTCGCAAAGAATCAGACAAGACTGAGCAACTGAACTGAACTGACTGAGGTCTGGAAGATCCCCTGGAGGAGGGTATGGCAACCGACTCCAGTATTCTTGCCTGGTGAATCCCATGGACAGAAGAACCTGCAGGCTATAGTCCATGGGGTCACAAAGAGTTGAACACGACTGAAGTGATTTAGCACACATGCTTTGATGTATAATTGAGAAATACAATTGTAAGATGTTTTTTAAAAGACCAGGATTTAGAGAACAGTTGGCTGAGAACTTAAACCTTGAACCCTTCATCCATACTGAGGATGTAAAAGGGACGAGGAGAAGAGTGTGTTTGAAAATGTGTGGGGAGCATTTTTGAGGAGAATGGGTTCAATCCAAGGGAATTCCCCAAAGGAGTTGCTCCCCATCTTCGTCAAACAAAGAGCAAGAGGCTTTAGAGCACGCACTGGAGTTGCTTGTCCCTTTAGGCTGTTGTTGTGTCTGACATCATCTGAAAGTTCAAAAGCTGAGACAGGCTGGCTAGCTGCTCTGACCTGAGGAGTGAAGGAGAGATTGCTGTGCCACGGGGTTGGTTAGCACTTTCAGAGTTGTCAGGACAGATAAAGGGGGTGGCAGCAAGAGGTAACTGGTGTGGGGTCTCCTAATGTCCTGAGAGGAGGGCCACCCAGACCACAGCTGAGGGAAGCTAGAGGTACAGTTGGACTTCTTGGGGCTAAGAAAGGAATGAGTCTTCCCCGGTGGCACAGTGGTAAAGAAACCACCTACAATGCAGGAGATGCGGGTTCCATCCCTGGGTCAGGAAGATCCCCTGGAGAAGGGAATGGCTGCCAACGCCAATATTCTTGCCTGGGAAATCCCAAAGACAGAGGAGCCTGGTGGGCTATAGTCCACGGGTCCACAAAGAGTTGGATACGAGTTAGCAACTCAACAAGGAAGGAATAAGCCACTCACTGGCAGTGAAGTGCACCAGTTATGGAGCATCTCCAAAGAACCTGGAACTGTGCCCATGAGGCATTAATCTCAAGACATCTGTCAGGTCCCAAGAGTGGCGATGCTGAAGCATCACCATAAGATTCATCAAGTAAGAATGTACCTGCCCAGGACTTTCCTGGTGGTTCAGTGGATAGGAATCTGCCTGCCAGTGAAGGGGCATTGGTTTGATCCCTGGTCCAGGAAGATTCCACATTCCATGGAGCAACTAAGCCCCGTGTGCCACGACTACTGACGTCCTCGCACCTAGAGCCGGTGCTCTGCAACAAGAGAAGCCGCCACGAGAAGCCTGCGCACCGCAATGAAGAGAGCACTGCTCACTACAACTAGAGAAAGCTGGTATGCAGGAATGAAGACCCAGTGCAACCAGGAAAGAAAGCGAGGACGTACCTGACAGATTCCCTTTACTTCTTCCACGACTTCTCATTCAGCGGTGTCAGAAAACACATTTAGCAAACTGAGGGAGGAGGAATAAAAGTGCTGGGTCATGGAAGAGGGAAGGTTTTCTTTTTTTTAGCCCATTTCCCCTGTCTTGTGCTTCCTATGTGTAGTTAGGTCCTAGCTTGGGATAGCAGGGAGAGGAGGGCAGGGGTGGTGGGGAAGTCTTAACTTTATAGCAAGACTGACATTTACATGGGATTGGACATTTATAATAATGGATTGAGACTATTTATATTTCTTAAAGCTTATCAGAAAAATCGTGAGACTTTGCAAGGGTATCCACCAATTAAGCTCCACTGAATAAGTCATTTTATGGTTAAATCTTCCGAGTTATGCTAGTTTAATGTCATGGTGACACCACTAATTACTCTTAAAATTGTTTCCTTGGGAAGAACTTACCTAGTTCCCCCAAGATGGAATACAGTGTATCAGCATTTCTGATTTGGCCCTAACAGTAATACTATGATGGTTATAAACATGCCAGCCAGTAAATTAATGATTCTGATATAAGAATCAAATAACTGATCCCAGCTCCTAGGATCACCCCGAATCTACAGTGAAATGAAACCCTGTCTTCAAGTGATCTGCTTAAATGGTCTTAGCATCAGATAGCAGAGATTTTGCCGTCAGGGTCCAGGTCTTACTTCCCTTCTCCCTGTTCAGCATGAGGTTGGGAGAAAGGTCTTCCTTTGTCCTTCCTTTACAGACATTTTGTAAAGTTCACCAGCTCCTACCACACCTTTTAACAGAGCACTGATTGCACTGGTTCCCGACAAAGACATGGAGATGTTACTTTTCTCCAGTGGGTTCTGCTAGGCCTTCAGAACTTTAAGAAAAGGCAGCCCAGATGCAAACACTCAGGGAGTGACTACATTGTCTGAGCTCTTCTACAAACTATGTGCTAAGCCCTTGAAGAGCCTGTGGGTCCTATTCATTCCTGCTTAAGCATTTTTCAGAGCAAAGTTTTCTTCTAGATGAAGTTGGCAAACTTCAGCCCATGGGCCAAATCTAGCCCTCTGCCTGTTTTTCTGTAGCCTATGAACTAGTAATGGTTATTATTTTTTAAACATTTGAGGGAAAAAAAATCAAAGAAGAAACAGTGTTTTGTGACATGTGAAATTATATGAAATTCACATTTCTGAATCCATAAATAAAGTTTTATTGGAACACAGCCATGCTGATTCATTTATGTATTGTCTATGACTACAATGAAAGTTTAATACTCACAACAGAGACCATACAGCAAAGCCTAAACTATTTACTATCTGGCCCTTTCCAGAAAAGTGTTTGCCAATTCCTGATCTAAACTATGACACTATCTCCTATTTGTGATTTTATCTGTTTTCCATGCATTAACCATTTTTGACTCTGATGTACAGTTCGTAGCAATCCAACAAGGAGGTCAAACCAGTCAATCCTAAAGGAAATCAACCCTGAATATTCGTTGGAAGGAGCTGAAGTGCCAATATTTTGGTCACTTGAAGCAAAGAGCCAACTCATTGGAAAAGACCCTGATTCTGGGAAAGATTGAGGGCAGGAGGAGAAGGGGGTGACAGAGGATGAGATGGTTGGATGACATCATCAACTCAATGAATATGAGTTTGAGCAAACTCCAGGAGATTGTGAAGGACAGGGATGTCTGTTGCATTGCAGTCCAGGGGGTTGCAAAGAGTCAGACATGACTTAACGACTAAACAACAACAGTCATGGGGTTGCTGTTTTAGAAAGTGAATCTTCCCCTGCTAAGTGATTTCAGTGTGATACGGTGGGCAGAGCACTAAGGAGGTTAGGACCCCTGGGTTTAGGCTTATTTCTGTCATTAGCCTAGAGACTCTAGGTAGGTCATTTCACCTTTGAGGACTTTGAGGGATGAACTCTTTAACAGGTTTCAACCTGTGTTTTGAGGAGTTCTAATCAGTCTTTGAGTCCTTTAAGGATCCAATAGAGAAGTGGTTCTTAGTACCTCACTCACTACTCGATCTTCAGAGTCCCCTCCATAATACGGACTTTGCATAATGACCACGTGCAGAAGATTTTAATGGATAGAAAGAACTGGCTTGCTGAGCACGTTTTTTGGAAAGCCATAGAATCAGATCGTCCCCAAGATCCTTTGCTGTCCCATGAGACTAAAAGGAAGGAAGGGCTTTGGGGATCTGATATTACTCAGATGTGTAAGCCATAAACAGGAGATGCTGATCCTCAGATTCTAAATCCAGCTTGCTGGCATGTTATGCAGTAGGCTACCTATTTCAGGTTCCCCATCTGGATAACAGAAGTGGCATATAACTGGGCTCTTTAAAACATGTGATACTTATGGTAATAAATACTATCTGGCAAAGAAATAGTAGCCTCGCTAGTTTATTCCAATTTCTGGCTTACTAAAAATTCACAGATGTGGAGTATACCAGGGAAGCTGAAAGGTGAAGAGCATCTTATTACTCTCATGGCAACCCTTGGGGTTGAGGGAGCTTTAATAAGCAGTTCTATAAAAAAACAATTGGAAATGTATTACTTTATATATTCAAGAATAGATCGTTATGGTTTAAGTTGGTGAAGTTCATTAGAAAAGCCTAAAAAGGGTGGAAATGATAAGCCACAGTTTTGCCTGACTCCCTAATGTAAACATGACTGGATATTTTTAGATGCATTATCTTTGAGTTGATAAACATTTTCAGTTATGTTAAGAAGGCAAGCTTAACTGAGTTTGCAGTCCACAATCGCTGTTTTATGCCCATTTACAAATGACCGTTCATCCACCCACTTGAAAAGATTAATGATAGAGGGCAGGAAAATTGCTTAAGATACAGATTTGATTCATTTTGACTAAATAATGTTTAATAGTGGGTACATTGGGGAGATGGTACTGATAACTCTTCTGCAGTTAAATTCTGGAAGTACAAGTAAGTGAAGAAGTAGAAGGGAGGGTCAAAGAGACAATAAAAGAGACCAGTACATTTTGTTTTCAATATATGTACTCCGTTTATTCAGTGAAAGTTTATTGACCACCATACACCAAGCACTGTGGAGGATATAACAATGAATTAATTAGACAGAGACTTGTATTTAAGGGAAGGAGTTCAGAAGCAGAGTGGATACTCTCTAATTCATAATGCACCATCCTTTGGGGGCCCACTGACCATTAGTGACTTGGGGCCCAGGTAGCGGGGAGGGCTCAGCTTGATGGAAACATCACATGAAATGGATAATTCTTGCTCACCTTTTTCAGTGTTCTTCCCCAGCATCCAGTTTTGACGGCACTGATTTATGTTTCCAATCATCTTCAGACAGGAGATTTGAGAAGGTTCCATGGGCTTACAGTCCTATCCTGTTCCACATGAGGTTGGGAGCCATGTCTGCAAGGGAATATTTGGGAATAGAATTGTGGAAGCTCTGAATTCAGATTTTCCCACTGTGATGCTTTACTGTCAGGGTTCCCAGGGAAAACCTAGGATCCCAGCCCCGGCCTGCAATTCAAACTGAATTGTTGGTTCTGTCTCCAACCGCTCTGTTACTCCCGGCCAGTCACTTGATTTCTCAGGTTCCTGGAGGGGGCCATGCGATCTAGCTCTTCCCCTATCTGCTCTCCCTCATGGTATTCTGGTGGTAATTCACAGAAGGATAGCTCTTAATTTGCTTTCACTGGAAGCTTCCATAAAGTATATGAGCAAGATTAAGAAGGCATGGTGGAAATAAACATCTCAAGATTTACAGTTACATTGGGGTGGCTAGGGGGACAGAGGGTGTATTTCAAAGCCTGGTTCAATCTTCTGAGTTGGGGACTTGGAAAGGAACTTGGACTTTGGAGGGTTCGAATTTGTTAGTTCTTGGCCAAACACAACTTTCCATTCCTAAGGAAGAAGTCTATAAAAAGGCCATTTGGACTTCAAAGAGATGATATTTTGATGCATTAAGAGTACATATGAATCAGAAACATGTGGATTAAATTTCCCGTTCAAACACGTGGCCTTGAAAATTTCAGGGGAAAGTGTTTGGCAAAGTGTGCCTGGGATTTGGATAAAGATGGAGCTTTTCTTTTTTTCCATGTTTGAGAAGTTTCATCTTCTTCCATGTGCCCCCCTCCCCCCCGCAGTGATGTGATTGACATAGCCCTAATATACTCTCCATGGGTGACAGAGTAAAATTTGCCTTCTGACAAATACATATTGAGTTTACAAAAGGGGAAGAGGATATGGACCTTCGTTGGAGGGGTCACTGCAGTTTACAGAAACCCCAAACCCAACCAAACAATTTTTTCCTGGAATAAGGGCATGGGAAAGCAAGACACCAATTATGCTGGCGACAAGTGCTGTGGGACAGTTGGCTCTGTTTTAATGACTAGTGTCCTGCCCTCTCAGTCCAAGGCCACCATCAATATTGGTGTGACCTTTGCGAGACAGCCTTTAAAGGACTCAGAAGGAAGGCCAGCCCTTCTGAGCTTGGCTGTCAGGCCACTGGTCTCTGCATAAGTTTTGGTTCATGTACAGTTCACTGGCTAGAGTATGTAGAGGATGCCTTCCTTTGGAAGAGACTACCTGTGTCCAGGAGGAGCTAGAAAAGTTGACTGAGTCAGCTTTCTGCAGCTCTCCATCGTGGATGGTGAGACTTCCAATCAAATATAAAAGGGCCTTCCATCTGTCGTAGGGAAGAATATGGAGCCCAAATCATTATTTGGTCAAAGGTTACACACAACATTCTTTCTTTCTGTTCCATAATAACGTATTTTGTTGCCTGAATATAAAGAATTCTTGCTCATTGTAGAAAATTTTAAAATCACGAGCAACTATGCAAAAGAAGATAGAAGTCACCAAAATCCAAGAATGCAGTTACCATTGTTGACATGGACAGTTTCCCATGTCATGAAGTGTCTTTCAAAAACATTACTTTAAATAGCCTTTTCAAATTCCACAGTACAGATGTTTCAGAATGCATTTGACCAACCTCCTATTGTCGATATTTTATTCTCCAATTCTTTGGTTATGATAATGCAGAGATAAACATTCCTGAACATAAATCTGTGTCCCCATCTCTGATTATTTTCTTAAGGTAGATTCCTAGTGAGGAGAATACTGACTTAGAATGTGCGAACATTTTTATACATTTTGATATATTACGCCAAGTAGATTTCCAGGAAGAGTGCATTAATTTATTTTTCCATCTGCAGTGCATTTGATGGTCTTCCATTCTTTCGAGCTGTTATAGTTTTAGAGGGCACCCTCTTTCTCATGCATGGACTCATGGATGGGGACATTAATGAATCCTTTACCATGCTGAACCATCCAGCAAGAATGCCAGTGACTGTGGTTGCCAACCACTGAGCCCTAGAAGAAATGAGAGTTCTACAAAGCATTTCAAAACAATCTTATTGGTTTTAGAGCATATTGGCTAAATTTTTCTTCTCTCCCAGCCCGACAGGGCTCCAATTACCCCTCTTTTCTTTGAGTTCTAAGAATCTGCATAGCTGCTTCCCTGGGGACTCTTTGCAAAGCAAACTGTAGGTTGAGATCATGGGGTGTGGACTCCCTTCCAAGCCTGTTGTAGAGTTTACCTCTCAAAGACACAGGGACCATCCTCTTGATTTCCCAACCCAATGGGGTCCAGTGGGAGCTAGAAACTGGGACAGTTAGGCAGTGTATGGCCCCAAACCAGGATGTTCCTTCTCCGTGTTGGCCAGAGAGGGTTATCCAATCCTTGACTCTCAGTCCAGAGTTTCCTGAACTGTATTGTCTTATCAGTACTTCCTGGCTGCAAAGCCAGTGGATCTTCATATCAAGGGGATGATACTTCTCAGGAGAATGGCAGTCCTGTCTCAGGGAATAAGGAGGGGATGCCTTCAAGAATCCGGTGATCCCAACCAACGATCTCTCCCTACACCTTTGAGGCTCCTGAGTCAGCTCTCCTTCCCCCATGGCTACTGTATGTTAGGAACATAAATTAACATTAATATTTGTTTGAATAACATTACATTGGGAAAGTAGGTTTTCTGCTAGGCAAGCCATCAATTAACAAAAGGCAGCTATTTTGCTGATTTATCTATGACCAAAAAATGTCCACTCTCTTCATTAATCAAATACTTAATAGAGGCGGTGGAAATATTACAAAAACAACATTTTTAAGACATTTTAAAACAAAAAAAAAAAGAAAGGAAAAAAGAAACACTAAGAAATTTCCATTTAATTTAGGCTGCTTAGTGTTCTGACAGGTATAATTAATGATATAATTTCCTGAATGTCCAAAGGACCTACTTTTTTTCCTTAAACATATAATGCACACATATAGCAAAAAAAAAAAAAAAAAAAAACCCAACAGGTAATTAAAGTGCTTCCCATTTTTAACGAATAAACCCCTTCAGAGAGCTGTCAGGCAGTATCCGGGCCCCACCTCCCACTCTTTATTAACTGACATGTCAAAGAAGAAAGCCATATCATTTTTATGTTCCCATGGCACAGAAACTAATTTTGGGTATTTTAGGCCAGGGAGATTTATAGATCAGCATCAGAAACTTCTCTTTGGGTTCCTGAGAGAATAGTAACATTCCAGGAGTTGGATAGATTTAGTATCCGCCCTTTTTAAAATATGGGCTCCTGTAAAACCTATGGGTATCCCTGAGTAACCTTGTATTATGGCCCAGCTGTTCCTTAAAAGGAGCCATGGAAAATGTCAGGACTCTGTGGCAGGTCTCCCCTCCTTTACTGGGTCACCTTGGGGAGGATTGGGTTGAGCAGCAATTCTGCAAGAGGCTTCCGAGGCTCTCAGGAGAATTGCCTGCCAAATACTGCTGCTGGTGGCCCCTGAGGTTGAGCATTTAGTAGGAAGGGAGAGAAAGGGTACCTGGGAATCAGTACTTTGGAGAAAACACCAGATCTTTCTTTAGATCAGCCTTCCCAGGGAGTCTGGGAGGAGGGAAGTTGATATTTCAGAGTGTCAATTAAAGAAAAATCATACAAGGCTAAATAAAGGATGCTGGTTTTAGTGTTAAAAAAATGAGTATGTGTTGGCCAAGGAAAAAATAAAGGTATAATTGTCATTTGACTGGATTACCAACTTTTTGAGAGCCACCAAAGTTTTTAATACTTCCTATCCATCTGCCACATTCCCCTCTTTATCCTAATGGAGGTGGTAACAAAATGTTTCTTCCTGATACCCTTAACCTGCACAACTAGATCTTCAAGTGAAAGTGAAATTCGCTCTGTCCTGCTGACTCTTTGTGAAGTCCATGCGATTCTCCAGGTCAGAATATTGGACTGGGTAGCCTTTCCCTTCCTCCGGGGGAATCTTCCCAACCCGGGGATTGAATCCAGGTCTCCTTCATTGGATGGATTCTTTACCAGCTGAACCACCAGGGAAGCCCAGATCTTCAAGCAATACCTCACAGAATAGGTGGCTTTGGAATTCAAGAGACTTGGATCTCAGTCCTTTCAAGCTGTGTGACTTTGGATAAAAGTTTAATTTTTCTGGGCCTGATTCCCTAAACTCATACTAACTTTATAAGATTGAGTCAAGGATTCAGTGAGATAATACAAGTAAAGATTTTAGTATCTGAAACATGGTAAGCCTTCAATGAGTGAGAGATTTTAGGATATCAGGGAAACACTAGGAGAAACAAAAATAGATGACTGACTGGATAGAACATATGAAGGTCAAAAGCAAGGATGCAGGAATTGCTACTACATGTTCTATAAAGAAACCTGATGAAAGTCCAACTGCTTCTTAGCTAGTAAGCTCCATGAGAATGGGTTCTGTGTCTTATTTTGCTCAGATTATATTTCCAGTGCCTCTCATATAGTAGTGTATAGAGTGTGACTATTCAGTGAATGAATGAATATTAAGTCCAGGTTCAAGTCTTCCATCCTCCATGAGAGATTTCTCTAATCCATTCTGATTTCTCTCTCCTCTGAATTTCACTGCCTAACTTACTTTTTGGAAACATTATCACATTCTCCCTTATACTGATATTTAATACGTGTGTGTGTGTGTGTGTGTGTGTGTGTGTGTGTGTTTGACTGTGACAAGACTATAAACTCTGGAAGGCAGGAGCCATGCCTTGCACCTCTCCCGAGTTTCCCCCTGGCCTCCCCTCATCACTCCTAACACTGCTAACAGCATCCACAGCACACGTTAGTGACTAAATATTAATACATGTTGAACTGAGTTGAAATAATGCAGGACTTTAGAGGTGGGGAGGAGGTTCACGCAGTTACAGATTTGTGGAGAGTCACACTGTCTCCAAGACAGGCTGACTTTCACATCTCTCCCGATCATTTCAGGAGTCTCAGGGCTTTGCATGTGCCCACTTGTCTTCTTTTCAGAATGTCTTCGCCAACCTAAGCAGGATTGTCAAGGACTTAGGTTCCCTTATTGCCTTCCTGTAAAACACACATTCTCAGAAAGACTCCACTTTAACTTTGGTTGACAGCAGTTTACAAATCTCTGCCAAAAGAGAAAATCCTGCTGCTTTGCAATCACTGGCTCTTTGAGTAGCCGAGCTATTCATTGGTTTCTCCAGGAATTCGGTTTCAAAGTTGAACAGGTATATGAGGAATATGACTCCTGTCTGATCGTATTTCATGGCCACCACAAGTGGCTGCTGAGAGATTTTGCTTAAGGCTGCAGCTGGGGCTAGTTGGGCGCCTGCCAAGAGCAGGGGCATGATATATTTCTGTGGTGTATATGGCTATCTGTTTTCATAGGTATAACATTCATATATATTGCTTTGGGGATTAAGGGGGAAGAGTGTGAATACTCTGTTTCCCTCCACAGTGGTTTGTAGGTTGATTCTCCTTTCTGTCTATTTGGCTTTAAACAGGATCTTAAAGATCACAGATCCTCAGAAAAAGCCAGAACATGATAGTGGCGCCTTCAAGGGGGATGATTACACATGCCATTCATGGGGCTGAGGATAGGTAGGTACTGGAGGTAGGGGTATTACTTGTTGATACACAGTTGTCACAAATAACCACTTATGTTCCTACATTTTCTCTGGGACCTTCAAGTTCTGTTTACATTGGTCTCCTCGCTTATCAGCCTGCCTTGATCTGAGTATCTGCATGAAGGGAATGGCTTGTGGAAGCTTTTCAACATCCCCTCCCCACTTCTTATTTAAGGAAGATTCTATAGAGAAGACAGGATTTCAGGAACTGCTTGAATAAAGCAAAAGAGGTATCTTTGTGACTCAAGCTGTCTATCCAACTCTATTTTCTAATTCTTTAGCATAAACTTTGAGTCCATCTTTAAATCACCTGATGTAGTGTTTAGCTCAGTATTTTTATGCATTGAACCATCTTTAAATATTTTTAAGCTTTCATAGATTATAGTAGTAAAGAATGTCCTGTGTTGCCTACACACACACACACACACACACAGGTGTGTCTTAGATTCTTAGATTCTTGGATGAAGACAGTAACCATGATGCCTTGAGTACACACGATGTGCCAGGCACTCTACCATGGCTTTGCAGGCCTCATGGCATCTGCTGTTCAGGTTCTCACAGTAGCCATGAGGCAGGCATTATTATGTCTCTCATTTTACAGATGAGGAACTTTAAGTTTCAAAGAAGAAGTAACTTCTTCAGCTTCACACAGCTAGTAATCCTTGCCAAAATCAGGATTCAAACTCGGGTTTTTCTCATTCTAGAACTGGAGCTTTTCTTAATGTTATACTGTCTTAAGGCCTCTAACATGTCCAAACACACACACACATACCGTCCCCACACCCAGCCGCATTCCCACCCACTCTGAGGACTGAGGACATTTCTCTGCATCGCGGAGCCATTCTCTGGGCACAGACTCCTGGTACTGAAGGCCCAAGTGAAGCACATTTAGGGACTTGGAGGTCTTTTCAGTGGAGTGACTGCCTTTTCTCAGTTGGGCTGAACTTACAAAGAGGTTCATGCACTCTAGAGCTATGTGGGTTTCTAGGGCTGATCCCCTTGGTCTGCAGGGACTGGCCCCAGAGCAGATTCCTGGATACAGACACTGGGGACCTGCGGTCAGCTCAGGTACTTCCTGGATACCCTCCTCATCTGTGGACCTCCCTTTTCCTGAAGCTGCCCTCATTCTCTGCTGAGAGAGGCTATTTACTGTTGGCAGGATGTTGCCTCAGTGTTTTGACAAGATGTGTCTCTTCTGATCAGGGTGGAGGGCTATTTGCCTGGAAATATTTGTGGTCTTTCTCATTGTCTCTTTTACTTCCCCCTACAATAGTAACAGAGCATCTTGCTCTGTTTTTGAGGAATAGGTCTGTAGGCCTTGGACCAATGACCATAACTGCCTCTGGCCCTAATCATCTTAGAAATGGACCTGGGATTTGGTTCTAATGTTCAGCCCAGGAGCAGAAAGCCAGTTTAAATATCTCAAAGAATAGCTCATCAAGTGATTAAAGAAACACTTTGCAAACTGAGATCAATATCCTAAGCTCAACTCTCACTTAAAGTCAGACCTCCAATACAATCAATGTCAGTAGGCATTATCCTACTCCATCAAGGAGAATCAAGTCATGTTATCTTCATGTGGGTTGCATACATAAGAGGAGTTTAAGTAAGTGGAATCTCAAAGAGCAGAGGAATTCCATGAATAGCTCATCAGTCAAAAATGATGATAGAATGTCAACTAGTTTAATGGAGTTGGGCACCTGCTGCTTCCAGGAAGCTGGTTAATTCAATTTGTCAGCTCGAGGCAGATGTTAGAGATCCAGACTCATGCATAGAACTCATACAGACTTATATTGAATTTTGATGTCTTTAGTTTCTCACTTCCTTTCAGTGGCATGAACAGCAGAATTCACCCACCCCCGCAAGGCAGCTGTTACAGTTATATAAGGATGTTACAGTTATATATATATATATATATATATATATTTGCTGTTTTGAACTGGCAAAGAATAAACTCAGTATTGAAGAAAACTGGTTAAACTACAACCTTGCTACCCTCCTGGAGTCCTATGCTTGAAGATGTCTCTATATGACCAGAACAACCAAGGCATGACATCAGACTCTGATGTTTGCTTTTTCATGTAGAATCCAAGAATCATCTTGTCTCCAGTTGAAACACATTCTCTTTTGTGTACACCTAACTTCCTTACTAACTTATCCTCGATCAAAGAAGAAGCTGTAGTAAATCCCCTCTCCACCTATTCACTCAACCAAAAATTACTCCCCTAGCTCTTGATGAGTATGTCATCCCATGATAGATAATGTTTACTTTCCTCTGTAGGGCATGGAGTTTGTGTGGCTGTTGTTTAGAAGATGCCGAAATACCAAAATCAAGTGATATCCTTGGATTTGGAACCTAGACCCAAGAACTGGGGTGTGTTAGTCCTCTTTTAGGAGTAGACACTAATGATAATGCAATCATGACCTGATGTTTCCACCTTAAAAGCAAATGTTCACGAGAGCAGAATTGCTTTGGGGCCTGACCAGATTATTTGAGAGTACCTGCCTTTTGTGACTGATCTAATTAGCATTCTTGAGGCTACACAGCTACAAGCAACGGTCCAAAAATTGTAGCTCTGAGAGCTTACAGCAACCAGGGTTATTTAAGAACTTTCCTGGGGCTCTGGGTCACGACTGAATATCAATGGCTGGTTCCAGGTTGGGAGTGAGGGTAGTGTACAGTTACAAGAGGGAGTGTCGACATTTTTTTGTGTCTGGCTTGCTATCCAAGCAAGCTGCTTGGATAAACAAATCTAAATTTTATAGGTTTTGAACATGTGGCACTCCACAAGTCCTGGACATTTGAATTTACTGGTAATTTTAAATGAGGGGGATTTCTTGTTGAGTTCACTAGAATTTCCCTGTCATGTGTTTTAGATTTTCAAAGCAGCGAACCAGGAGGCCTGGAGCTTCCAGGATTAGGGAACTAAATCTGAGTAATGCCGAAGAGCAAGCGCTTAGAAAATGAAATAATCTCTGTAACACTGGTAATGCATATCACTTTGGGAGGCAGACGTTCCACTGGGGAACTTTTGGGCAAAGCTAACTGGATCCAGTTGCCATCCTCTGCCTGCATCTGATGGAATCTTGATATGGTTTTCTTACCTTTCTGCAGCAAGATTTTTAATCTTAAAAAAAAAAGGTTATTTATTTGACTGTGCTGGGTCTCAGTTGTGGCACTCGAGATCTATTTCCCTGACCAGGGATCGAACCCAGGTTGCCTGTATTGGGAGCATGGAGTCTTAGCCACTGGGCCACCAGGGAAGTCCCAAGATTTTTAATCTTGTTTTAGAAAAATCTACTTTGCCGTTATCTCATCCCTATCCTCATGCCTTTCATTCTCAAGTTGAGAGAGGAAAAGGAAGGAAGAGAGGAAAGGCAGAAGAAAAGAAAGAAGAGGAAGAAAAAGATAAAAGCGTCTATTTTCTATTAGCATAACGGGCCCCCTGTATGTTTGAGTTTAGAGTTGGCATTAGTCAAATTTGAAGGTGAATCCAAAGGTCTGTATACCAGGTCAATGAAAAAGTGAAGGACTTAGAATTTTCCCACAGTAAGTGAAATAAACAATTAGCATAAATAACTCCTGAAGGCATTGTAGGAGAGCATTGTTTAATCATTCTATACTATCACATTTAATATTTACCCCCTTAAATCTCTTCTCTTTCAAATTCTTCAGTGGCTTCCCATTACCTATATGATAAAATATGATCTATGAGCTCTTTAACCTCACATTCAGGAAACTCACACCAAGGACAATGATTCTATCCATTTTCTCGGATTTAATTTCCTTGACTCATTAGAAACACCTTCTGCCGAAGTTTGATGGGTTCTCACTGCCTCCCTTTGTTTCCTAAATGCACCATAGAAATTCTGTACGGGAGCTTTGCATGGCTATTTTCTTCCACCTCACCCATCCAAATCCAATTAGCTAAGGTAGTCCTTTCTTACTCTGAGTTTCTACATCAGTTCTGGATACAGGATCAGGGGGTTTGGGGCTGTGAGTAACCAAAAACCACCAGTCAAGTTATCCTAAACCAGTGGTTTTTAAGCTTTAGCATGCACCAGAGACCCTGGAGGCTTGTTAAACCACATATTTCTGGGTTATACTCCTTCATTTTCTGATTTTGTAAGGCAGGAGTAGGACCTAAAAGTATTTCAAACAAGTTCCCAAGTGATGCTGCTGCTGCTGCTGCTACTGTTTGAGGGAATACACTTTGAGAACCATTGGCTTAAATAACAGGAAATGTGTTGTCACACTCAACAAGAAATTTAGAACAATGGTTCTCAAACTTGGCTGGACAGTATGACCTATTAGGAATATTTTTTTTAAATCTTGATAATCATACCTCAGTTCAGTTCAGTTCAGTCACTCAGTCGTGTCCAACTCTTTGCGACCCCATGAATCACAGCATGCNCCCACTCCAGTATTCTTGCCTAGAAAATTCCATGGATGGAGGAGCCTGGTGGGCTACAGTCCATGGGGTCCTAAAGAATTGGACACGACTGAGCGACTTGACTTATTGACTTACAATAGCTCACAGTTTAAATATTTTAAACTGTGAGCTATTTCAGACTTTAAATACTCCCAATTTAAAGATGAGAAAATTACAATACCAATTACATGTGTAATATAAAAGAAAGAACTTATTTACAAAATATAAATAGACTCATGGACACTGAAAACAAAGGTTACCAAAGCGGAAAGCAGGAGAGGGCTAAATTAGGAGTTTGGGGTTAACAGATACACACTGTGTGAGTGCTGAATTGCTTCAGTTGTGTCCGACTCTTTGAGACCCCATGGACTATAGCCTGCCAGATTCCTCTGTCCGTGGGATTTTCTAGGCAAGAATACTGGAGTGGATTGCTGTACCCTCCTCCAGGGGATCTTCCCAACCCAGGGATCCTGCATCTCTTATGTCTCCTGCATTGGCAGGTGGAACCTGGGAAGCACAACAGATTCACACCACTGTATATAAAATAAACAATAAGGACCTGCTAAACTATATTCAAAATCTTGTAATAACCTATAGTGGAAAGAATCTGAAAAAGGGTATATATATATTTATGGGGTGTGTGTGTGTGTGTGTGTGTGTGTGTGTGTGTGTTTGTATTTACATACCTGAAGCACTTTGCGGTATACCTGAAACTAACATAACATTCAATTTAAAAATTAACAAATATGGTGATGGAAGAAAAAAAGAAGAAATATGAGGCTCAGAGAAGTTAAGTGACTTGCCCAAGCTCACACAGCCAGCTAGTGGTGGAAATAGAATGTGAGTACAAATGTCAGGCTCTGAGCTCTGGACTGCCTGAGGCATGCCTTGTCCTCTGTCCTTAGGATCCTCACAGAGGGCTGCTCCATCCCTCGCCCTGCTTTCTCCCAAGAAGAGAGGGCTCCAAGTGGTTTGAAGGCCAGCTTGTCACTTGCTTGGGCAGGCTCAGTCTCAAACCAGAAACTTGCCCTATTGCTACCTTCTCCTGCATCTAGATCCTGAAGTTGTCTAGCTGTACCTACCCGCTTCCCTCAGCTCTGGCTATGAGTAAAGATATTAGGGCCATAGACATAAATGTCTCACTCTGCCAATATCCAAGCTGCCTTAGTCCACTGTTTTGGGTCCCTTCAAAGGCAATATGACATCTGCTTATTATCTTGGAGCTTCACATGGTGAACCTCAGGTAGCCGTGGGTCCAAATTTTTCCTCTACCACTCACTAGCTATGCAAATTTGAGCAAGTAACTTGGCCTTTGTAAGCCCACTTACAAAGGTATGTTTTTATGCTTAAAATTCCAGTGGAAGGGGAACCCTCACAGCCAATGGCCTACAGTCCCGGAGTCAGACCCAGGAATTTCAGAATCAACAGTTCCAGAAACCCTTTCTTGCTCTTTTTCAGAAAACAAATTTGGGACTGCAGGCAGCAGTTGCCAGGAGTCCCCAGACCCCTGGGGTTGGACTGAGTNGTCCAACTCTCACATCTATACATGACCACTGGAAAAACCATAGCCTTGACTAGATGGACCTTTGTTGGCACAGTGATGTCTCACCAATTACCAATTAAATCAGATGCTCTAGGGGTGAGGGCCAGGTATCAGTAGTTTTAGAATGCTCCAGGTGTTTACAATATGCAACCAAGTTTTCACTCCAGTGGTCTGAGGAAGGGAGGTTGCAGTCTGGGTCATTTCATCAGTCCAGGAGTGTCATCATGGGCCATGCATTGGCCATCTTTCTTTTCTGCTCTCCTCTGGGTGTTGTTTCTTGTTGACTCTTTCCTTCACTGTTGCAAGTTGCTTGCACCTATTCAAACCACATCTCCTTTCAAAACACTGTCCAAAGCTCAGAAAAGCAAAATTTCCCAGAGGCTTCCCAGATGTTGCCTTCTCACATCTTTGACCTGAGCTAGATTACATGACCAACCCTATGCCAGTCACTAATGATGGAGTAAAATAATTGGTTTGGCTTAGACCTATGGTTCTCATCCCTGGTATATACTAGAATCACATGGAGGACTTTTAAGCCTCTGGGAGGCTGGGACCCAGGTCCAGACAATTCATTGAGAATCTTGGGGTCAGGCCCCATCATTGGGAATGTTTAAACTACTCCTCAGGTGATTCTAGTTTTGACCAATCAAGATAACCCTGCTGGGGCTGTAAGGAAGCTCCTCCCTTTAGGAAAACACATAGCCACCTGACAGGTGAACAGAATCAAGGTTCTGTTATCAGAAGAGAAAGGGGAAGGGCTGTTGGAAAGGCCGCTGTCACTCATGGAACATCCGTATGCTGCCATCATAACCGCCTAGATGCACGTCCTCATTAGAGTGTCACTCTGCTCCACTTCTTTATAGCCCTGGAAGTTCTTATCTCAGGCCCTGCATGTAGTACTGCTTTATTATTAACTGCACTGTCAATCTGCTGGGTGAGTCACTAAAGGAGTAATGTTATTTTACCGGGACATTTAAACCCGCCAGAAGGACGGCTTCACATCCTCCCAGCACAGAGGCCAGAGAAGACATTGAAAGGACCCACCCTGCTCCTGATTGGTGTATCTGCCTCTTGACCCTGTCGTGGTTTTATATGACAGGGAAATTCCACACTATCGACATTAATGCTTGACCTCACGGGGGCCCTGCCAGGAGCTGCTGCCGGCATTTCTGTGTGCCTGCTTTTGTCCTCAGGGTGGCGAGGGCCAAAGTTTGTCCCTGTAAGCTGACTGGGGCAAGTCAGCACTGGGGCTGTTTTGTGTGGTGACTACATTTGGATGCATAACTGAGAAACTTTGCCCCCTCTGCTGAGAACTTGACATTTCCCTCTCGTGGTGAGAGAATAAGCATTGGAAGAGTGACGGGTGCAGAGACAGGCTGCCAGACTTAAATGAAAGGGGTTGCTGGAGCTGGGGGAAGACCGGTTGTGACTTCAGCAGCACAAACTCTCTTTCATTCATCAAAAGCCCAGGCACAGCATCTCATTCACAACTTCTGCCAAAGAGAATGTCCAGGAAAGACTTGCCCTGGGGAGGCTCCATTGGCATTTTGTCCTGTAAGCTGTTTCATATGGAGCAGAAAAGGAGGTGGTTCGAAGGGCAAGGTCTGTGAAATAATCACTTGAAACATTTATTTCCCAATGGTGGGAGGAAGGTGTTTGATAGTTCATCATTCTCTTTCATGCAGAAAAGGATCATTTCTTTCACATCACTTCCCTCTGAATTGAAAATCCTTGAGTCATCACCACCTTGTAGATGAGAGGCTTTGTCAACCTTTAATTTCAGGGACTGGTTTTTTCTAAGGATTTGGGGAAGAGGCTCTAAACATACAGCAATCTGGTTGAAGCTGATATGAACTAAAACCCTCCTCTTCCGAGAGGTGGATGAGCCCAGGTTGATTCACTTTGGAGGCCCAGGACCAGCAATGGACTGAAGGATATTGATTTCTCCTTTGTTTTCAATAATGTTCCCTGAGAGCTCTACAAAGCCAACAGGACAGCTTTATGGGGCCAGATTAGGAGCTAACGTTTGCCTGCCCATTGCCATTTCCTATAAATCTTACAAAGACCCTTGCCACGCTGTTTACAAAGACGTAGCATCTGAGCACCAGAGCAAAGATTGGATTCCTTTTCTGCAACTTCATTAAGGACAACTTTCATCCTTCTTCCATGAAGAATTATTGTAAAAAGTGAAAACTCTTCCACATGTGGCTAAAGAAGGGAGCTTGGAGAGGGTGGGTTCCAGAGCCCAATACAAATACCTTTGATTTACCAAGTTGACAAGACTTCCCTGGTGGCTCAGATGGTAAAGCATCTGTCTACAATGTGGGAGACCTGGGTTGGATCCCTGGGTCGGGAAGATCCACTCCTGGAGAAGGAAATGGCAACCCATTCACAGTATCCCATGGACAGAGGAGCCTGGTAGGTTACAGTCCATGGGGTCACAAAGAGTCAGACACGACTGAGCGACTTCGTTTACTTACTTACTTAGCAAGTTGACAGCCATCCAGGTTCCAGAAGAAATGACGTATCCTAGCCCCCAATCCTTGCTTCTTTCTGAAGAATTCCTATGAAAATGTAAAGTGAGTATACATTTGTCTCATATCTTAAAAACTAAAAAAAACAAACAAACAAGGAAACCTCAGTGTTTCTTCCCAGGGTAGATCTCCTATTGTTAGTTGGTTGGTACTCACGGTGAGAGAAAACAAGCTACACAAGTTAGAATGCTCTGGTTCCTGGATGCTGGTGGTGGACAGGGTGACAAGGAGGGGTGGTGGTGGCTGGTGGTTTAGTTGCTAAGCAATGTCTAACTCTTACGACTCCATGGACAGTAGCCTGCTAGTCTCCTCTGTCCTTGGGCTTCTCCAGACAAGAATACTGGAGTGCTGTGCTATTACTCTGTGTCTTCTTGGGAGGTGAGGAGAAGAGAGGGTGGCCAAGTTAATCCTCTACTTCCCACCAAAGAGCCTCCCTGCCTGCTTATCTAATTCCTCAGGGTCTGGGGGGAGAGGTGGTTATAACAGTACCTTGAGGATTTCAGAAGCTTGTAGGGATTTGCATGCATTTCAGTCATGGCTGTTCTCTGCTCCCAGTGAGTCTCCTGGTGGGGTGGACAGAGGCAGTCAGTGGAGGTGACAAAGAGAAGCCCTGGGAGTCCTCTTGGGCACAGACTGGTGGGTGTGGTCCTGGGAGAGGAGGCTGAGGCCTGATCCCGGCGCTCCCTGATGCTACAGGTGATGGATGGATGACTTACTCAACTTTCATCCTCATCTCTAGGTCTGGAAAATAGAGATGATGCCATAGGACTACTCAGGGTTTCCAATACAGTGACTACCTAGGAATTTGCCAGTGGGAAATGTTGAGTGTTTAGACTGTTGATGAACCTGGCTTTGCAGATCTGGGAGCTCTCCAGAACATCTCCATCCACAGAACTTTCACCAGGCCCTTCAGGTATTTTAGCCTATGGCAATGTCCCAGCATGACATTTTGTAGCTTAGCTAGTTTGCTAGCTCTCAAGGGACTGTGAACATGCAAAACAAAGGCCAATTGTATATTTGCAGCATTTTTCCTTGCAGAGATGCCTGAGTTATTAAATAGGAAAAAAATGGAAGAGATGGTTTAACTCCTCAAAAACTTGCCCTTCTCTTTGGGTATTTCTTCCCCTTTGGGTGTCAATTGCCTTCCAATTCTGTTAGCCACAAGAAAAGATTGAGTGTGTTAATTTGAAAAACCTTAAAAAGAAAAAATAAAGGACAATATTTACACATCATTATTTTCCCATGGGTCAAATATTCTTATCTTTTGGCTGACTGTAATATTTAGTTTTTCAACTGCAAATGTGCTTCAGTCTTGTGTAATTCAGCCAAAACAGCCTTCCAATCCATTGGAACATATGCCTTGGTGTTCTTTTACCATTGTAACTATAACAAGAAGGGCTTCTATTCATCATTTCAAGCTTGGAATGCAGTCTTCCTCTTGTATTCTTGGGATTCCTACTGTCCCTCCTCACTTGACCTAGAGGACAGGAGTCAGCCGTACCCGGGAAATCAACAGCAGACCATTGATGTAACCTTTTGATAATGCTTGGATCAAGATTAGCATCTACCACACAGGAGGTGGAACCCAATGATTTCTCATTACTGTCCTTTGCATGCAGTGAGTGACATCTGCATCACCAGGCTCCTGCTGCATTTCTGGATGTGTCCTGTCCTTATACTCAATCTACTTCTAGCTGTGTGTCCTTTACTACCACTGCTATTTCACCTCCAAGTCAGTTGGGGGCGCTAGATGGGGGTTGAAGGTAAGAAAATGTCCCATTCTGGCACCTTTCTGTCTTATATTTGCCCAAATAACAAGGTGTAGGTAGCTGGCAGTTTCAGAAAGTCAGAGAATGGGAATCATGCTAATGGCAGAAATGTCCTGAAACTTTTCAGTTTCTCTTATTTTATCTGACTGTTGCCTCCCTACAACCATCCATCCCAAATCCTTGTTTATCAAGGGCTGAATTACAGAGTGGCAAGGCAGATCCCTCCAGGGCTGTCTACAAAGTTGGTCACCACCCTGGTTACTCAATATGTGTCTAATTCAAATAAGTTCTCTTTTTGAATCTCAAGTATTTTATTCTCTTGTAGCAAGATCTTGAAGTCATAGAACCATGAATCCTGGGACAATAAACCATGGACTCTTGGAAGCTGTGATTCATAGATTTTGTGACTGTCTATCTAAATTGAATATATTGAAACTTCTCTAAAATTTATGCAAGGATATACATTTCTATGATATTCCACATGCCATGTTATTAGAGAGGAAAGTGGTGTTTTCCCATTTTACTGATGAAGGAAACATCGGAAGTGAATTAGTTATTAAGCTTTTGGAGCTCTCAGTGCAGAGAGGATCCTGAATATGTTTTTCAGGGGAGGAAATGGGCTGTGAGGGGATTAAATGGATTGTCCAAGGTGGACACAGTTGTCAGGCAGAGCTGGGGCCACGTCCATGCGGTCACGACTCTGCTCTTTCTGGAACCATTCTACCTCCCTACAAAGTAATTCTTATGCAACAGTTACCATGAGGCAGATTCAGTTCCAGTTGAGACAACTCCATTTAGTTTGGTATCAGCAAAACTCATCATATCAGAAGAGTCTAGAAATGTGTCTGCATCAGTTTACAATGCTAAGCAGTATTGATGCTTCTAAGGAACTCTGTAGGACTCTTTGTTATCATTGTCTAATAAGTCTTGCTGTATTTGAGGGAGCTGGTTGTTTCATGTCTTAAGGGTGGTGTAGACTTTATGAATCTGAATCTCCAAATAGAATGTACTGAGAGTTGAGGGCCTTACTAGCCATAAAGGTGAAGTCTCTGTATCCCACACATCATTTTCTTTGAAATTCTATGGCAACCGATTCCTTTCCCTCTTTCCTTCCTTTTTCTCTTCTCTCTCTTCCTCCTTTCCCCCTTTCTTTCTCTCCATCTCTCTCTTCTTCTTCCTCTTTCTTTACATCTTTTACTTCTTATCACCTCCCCCCTCTCTGCCTTTCTCTCTTCATTGAAGAAATGGTTGGGAGTGAATTGTCAGAATGAAGGTATAAGATATATTTATGGTTCAATCAATGCTAATTGCCTTCAAATAAAACTTTTATTTACTGGTCCCCTAGACCAAAAACAAACAAAACAAAGAAAAAACCCAACCCAACTGTTAGAAAAAGGTTTGTAACAAAGACATTAAGTTCGTCTACCTAAGACTGTGAAACCCTCAGTTCCTAATGGCATTTTAATGAAAAAAGTGTGATCACAGATGACATGGTCATAAATTAGGTAAGATTTATGTCTACTTTCTCCCTGCACCCTCACAATTTTAAGACTAGATCTGGGACTCTTGAAGGTAGGAAAAGAGGCAGCAGAGTTATTGAACTTTCCCAAATTCAAAAAGCACAACCAAGCCTTTCAAGAATGACGTTTTCCCTGGCTGTCCTAAAGACTGTGGACATGGTCTTATAAGAATAATGTTGTTGTTGTTCAGTTACCCTGTTGTGTCCGACTCTGTGCCACCCCACGCACTGCAGCACGCCAAGCCTCACTGTCCCTCACCGTCTCCCAGAGCTTGTCCAAGTTCATGTTGGGATAATACCATTTGTTATAGGCCAGAGGACAGAAATCCATTTGGATTTCATTGTTAGAACCAAAACAGAATTAGTTCTGGTCAGGCTGGTAGAAAAAGGAATTAATTGTAATAAACTGGAAGAATGTAACTAAACTTTGGGGGCTTCTGAGGTGGTGTTAGTGGTAAAACCTGTCTGCCAATGCACGACATGCAAGAGACATGGGTTTGATCCCTGGGTCAGGAAGATCCCCTGGAGTAGGAAATCACAACCTGCTCCAGTATTTGTGCCTGGAAAATTCCATGGGCAGAGGAGCCTGGTGGGCTACAGTCCATGGAGCTGCAAAGAGTCAGATGCAACTGAGCACACACACAGAACTAAGCTTGTAGCCAAGGCAAACAAATTCCTAGAGATCAAAAGACATGAATTTTCCCCATAAAAGGAGAGATGGGACCTAATCTTTTCTACCAGGTTTATCACATGCAAGTGTGTGTATGTTTGTGGGTGTGTGTGTATTCATCTTCTCTAGATTCATTTTGTTTTTTGAGAGCAATTTAGACCCCATTTGATAATACAGAAATAGTTCCAACCATGATGATGTTCAACAATTAAAGACCTATAAGTCTTCTCCTGGTTCTACAGAGATTACAGGTGCCATGACCCTCCCTGGCCACTTGGAAATTGTCCTGACAATTGTGTGGTAAGTCCTCCCTTGTGAATGTAGGGTTCTCATCAGATTTGGGGAAGTGCCAATTGCCGAGGTGAGGGCAGAGCTTCGAGCTTGACTGCTTCACTGCTCATCCATACCTTCCTTTCATCCCCTTTCCTGGAGTTCCCATAGTCTTCAGAGCCCATTACACCCCCCACAGCCTTTCTAAAAGTAGCAGGAAGAGTATTTGCTTAGCTGAATTAGGGGAAGTCTGTAGAGGCCAGTGAAGTTTTTACCGAGCCATATCTGGAAGGATTGAAAAATTAAGTGGATTCCTTTATTTTGTGCTTTGTCATTTCTTTCTATCCTTTTGAAAAAGTAGTCTGTACTAAGGCTCAAGCTGGGTGATGTCCGTTGAGATGTGGGACATCGTTTATAGGACAAAAAGAGCCTGTGGGGGGTAAAGCTCGAACATGGTGGGGTAGACAGACCATTGGGTTGAATTGGGAAGGGAGAGTCTGAGAATGTCATCAAACCAATGACAGGCTTTTGTGACTGGCTGGGTGTGTAATGTGTCAGATGATGAGGATTAGCTGAGAAGTCTAAAGGGATAACTGGTAAAAGGTAACAAAAGTGGATGATGTATCAGATGAAACAATAACTAGAGAGAAGACAGCCCTTTCCCCTATGTGAGGACACGGTGAGAAGAGCCCTTACGAAGACTATCGCCTTGATCTCAGACTTTCAGCTTCAGAACTGTAAGAAAGAAACTTCTGTTGTTTGTAAGCTACCCAATCTGGGGCATTTTGCTCTAGCAGCCCATTTTACCACCTTATCTCTAGAGTAATCAGCATCCTGGACTCAGTTCTGTCATGCATGGATGCTGTTGCACATTCATTTTGGTGAAGGGAGCTCAGACACCTGCTCTGTGGCTGGAGAGGTCAAGCAGGCTGGGTTAAAATCCTCTAGCCTCTGCTTCTTCCTCAGATTTTCATGCTTGTTTTCTTAGATGTAAAACAGAGTTAAAAGTGCTACAAAAGTCCTGGGATCATTTTGAGAATGAAAGGAGTGAATGGAGATGAAGTGTTTAGCACAGACCTGCCACAAAGCTGAACAACTTGAAGTGGTGACATGACTTCAAAGTGACCCTAAATTCCACTGGATTACGATTTCCTGCTCCCCCCGTCCAGTTCTATCACTGCCACTGTCTCAGCCAGCAAGCTGCTGGCCTTGACAAGATGCACCACTTCCCTACAGTGCCCCGTGCTCCAAAACCACCTGAGTAAAGCATCAGCAAGCTGAAAGTAATCGTGGTTTTTATGTAGCAGGAAATGGATGCTGTAGGGACAGTTTCCTAAAACAGATGTCCTGTAGGCTAACTTCTTAAATGAATGACTTAGAGAAAGTGACTCAGGTTCCTGAGTTGCCTTTTCTCATCTGTAAAATGGGGAAAGAAAACTTGTCTACCACGCAGGATATTGGGAGGATGAAAACTAAACAGTGTTTCTGAGGCTTAAGGCCTGGCGTGGAGGAGTCACTCTTACCCTGCCTGTCACCTTTTTGAAACCCAGCCCTGGCTCATGTGCAGAAGACATTCCTCCAGTTTTTATTCAAAACACTGTAGTTTTGTTAAAACTCAAATACTTAGGGGGAAGCTTTTATTTATTTATATTTTGTGTCCCCAAACACCCATTTTCTTGAAGGGAAATGGAATCTGTCTGGTTTTGATTCATTTACACTCAACTTGTTAGTATTGTTTTGTAAGCTCCAGCCAATATCCAAGTAGCCTTTAGAATCTTTTTTTTAAAGGCTGTGTTGTAAAGTCTAGGAAGTTTATTTTTCTCTTTCTTCTTTTTCAAAAAAATGCTAAAAGAAAACTGGATTTTAGCACCAGTTTGAATTGGGGCTTGTCCTCAGTATAAAACTGGCTTCCAACAAATTTGGTAAAAAGGATACTTTGCCATTCCTGGTTTGAAGATTTCAGCTCAATTTCAGTTACTCATGAAAAATGTTTTCATATTCTGAGCCAAGAGCATGTCTGTGTGTTCCATTACTGTTTTACAAGATCATGAAATTGTCCCCTCTTCAGAACTTTTGGTTTGCCACTGAAATGATATAATGAAGACCTTTGCTTCTTATTTGCATGGTATTGGTTTTGCGTTGACCCTATCATCATTGATTTGGTAGAGGGTTTTGGTGGAAATTGGTAAGAAGTTTCATTCATGTAGACAGACAAGAGAAATAACATGTAATTATCCAGACCTATACTCAACAAGAAGAAAAACAGAAGGGAATCGGACGGTACCCTCAGTGCAAAGGGTTTCTCAGAGATTTCTAATGAGAAAGACACCAGTCCCGCTCTCTACCGTATCATTTTACCCACCAAGCCGGTATAGTAAACACAGCCTCAAGACAATGCCACTTACTTTCCATTGTGTAGTAATAGGCTTCGTCTGCTATTCCTAGGCTAACAATTGTTCATTGTTCACGCTGCTTCAAGGTTTAGAAATTGAATTTTCTCTCNCATTTTACCCACCAAGCCGGTATAGTAAACACAGCCTCAAGACAATGCCACTTACTTTCCATTGTGTAGTAATAGGCTTCGTCTGCTATTCCTAGGCTAACAATTGTTCATTGTTCACGCTGCTTCAAGGTTTAGAAATTGAATTTTCTCTCTGGTTCCCAGGGGAAACAGCAAGACTGAAAACAAACAAGGAGGTAATTTCCACATGTGCAGCAGTCATTTCATTTGCCAAGGGTCTCAAATTGTATATTTGTGTATCTTAAGAGATGAGTTTGCAACAGCTTAGATTCTTATATAAATCTCAGAAAGGAAATAACATCTCCTCTTGAATTTGCTTTCAGCTGCATTTTCTGGGCAGACGTAGTAAGTCTTGGCAAGTTTGACTTGAGTACTCATTTCCAGGCAAGGAAAATGTATTTCCGTTTTCATAAGAGGAATAGTAAATTTTAGTCTTCTATTCTTCCACTTTGCTACTGTCTGGAGGCAGTAAGGAAATGTCATACTGATGATTTTTTTAATCTCCACCTTGCTTATGAGTATTCTAAGGTAGATAAGGGAGACATATAAATATCAAATCAGTTTTCTTTGCACCTGTACCTAAATTTTCACATAGCCAAAATAGCTACAGAATATTTGAGCAGAGGAATTAAACAACCCTTGAAACTCTGCCTTGTCTAATTTAGCTAGGTCAGTGGAGCCCGGTGAGGGCTTGCCCACCCAAAGCAAAAAGATGGGAATGAAAACCGCCCAAATACCAACAGCAGTAGGGTGTGGAAGGAGTAGAATTATGTTTATGGTTTGTCTTCTTGTTTTCTTTTTCTTTTCTGAATTCGTATGCAATGAATGTATTCGTATCTGTAGATCTTAAGGTTGTGTTTAGCAAAAAGACAAAAATATATATTTGTTTTTTTTTTTTTTTTTAAGAAATCAAACTATATGGAAACATAAAGAATGAAATGTGCAAGTTCTTTTCATTCATCTCCTAATCACATTCTGGTCTCTAGAAATCAAATTTGGTTTTGTGAGTAAGCTTCTAGACTTTTCTCTGTTATATATGTGTAATTGTCAACATTGCATTGAAAGAGTAGAATGGGATAAAGTACATGTAGGAAACAGTTTCCCCTTACTATCTCTATCAACAGTGATAAGCAGGTTTTCACTGTAACTTTCCTGGACACTCATATATAATGATAAAACAATTCCTCCAGTCATTTCAAGTCCCAGTTGTAGTCCTCAGGCTCTCTGGCTGTTCTGCCCCCATGGGGGCATCCTTTGACAAAAGATGCAGGTGCTACTGGCGAGAATGAAAGCTAACCCCTGGAGCAGGAGTATGAATACCATCACACGATTGGAAGGATATGAGCGGGGAGTGCTGACAGCATCTCTACAGGTGGGGCCCTTTTAAAATGATCCTGGCTGGCGCTCTCACATGTGGTCCAAGAGGAACCCACATGCAGTTTGGTGGCTCTTAAGAGGAGTACAGTCTGCTGCAATGCCATACACTCTGTGCCTGGGACTTCCTATGCTGCTGGATCCAGCCTCTTGCCAGTAGATGAACTTGGGTCATGGACTGGTCTATACTCCTATACACTCCAGCATTCTGAGCAATCTCCTTGAAACTCCCCTTATTTAGACTGAAGTAAAGGTGAAAGCACCACCCCAACATGTCCTTTCAAAGAAATTCTTTCTCAGCTTTGTCAATTGCAGTCCTTTTATCCTCTTGAGATGGGTGATGCAGTGGGTGCCCCTTCTGCATGTCCTGTCCAGGGAGTCTAGCAGCTCATTTTGGAAGGTGAGAACACCGATCACCTATTGCTTTATTCTGAATTGCTTGGAGCCTTAGACAAATCTGAAAAAGAGGCTCACTTTAACATCTCATTATATACCTAGAAATTTTATCATTTCCATAAACTGGAACATCTTAATGTTCTGCAAATCACTGTCTTAGTCATCTAGCAATCTTTTCATGTCCAATAATGTTGAACAGCCTCATTCATTTTAATGAAAGCAAAATATTCTATCAGGTAAATCAGCTGTAGTTTAGTCATTTCCCTATTGATGTTGAGCCATTTGCCTATTGAGGCTGTTTTTAATGTTTGAATCTTATAAATAATGCTGCTATCAATATTTCTATATTCACACTTTTTTTTTTTTTGCATGTGTGTACACATGCAAGTATTTTGCCTAAAACAGAGATATGAGAGTAAATCAAAGGGACTTCCCAGGTGGTCCAGTGGTTAAAAATCCACCTGCCAATGTAAGGGACATGGATTTAATCTCTGGTCCAGAAGATCCCACATGCTGTGGAACAACTAAGCCTGAAGCCCTCACACCCCAGAGCCCTCACAATAAGAAAAACCATCACAATGAGTAGCCATGCATCACAATGAAAAGTGGCTTCCACTTGCTGCAACTGGAGAAAACCCCCACACAGCAAGGAAAACCCAGTGTAGCCAAAATAAAGAAACTTAAAACAAAAACAATTAACTTTTTAAAAAAGTAAAGCAAAGGATATGAAAGGTAGGAACCAGAACATTTTTGCTAGGTATTTCCAAAGTGCCTACACAGGGGTTGTATAAATTTCTACTTTCTCCAGCAGTGCCCAAGAGTGCCCATTTCCCTGCAACCTCACTAAATGTTTTCACTGTTTTTAATCTTTGCCATTTGGGGGAGCCAACAGTGATCTCATTATTATTTTATTCCGTATTCCCTTGGTTACTAATGAGGTGAGCTATCTTTTCTCATGTTTGTCCATGTGTGTCTGTGCTCTTAGCATCACGTATCCTTCTCTAGTTTGGAGTTCTAAGGCCTTTACCAATCTCTTGTAGTTCTAAGCAAGGGGGAAATGGTGAAATGATAAAGGAGAGACTGTAGATTGGTGAGAACCTGGCCCAGCTCCATGAGGACAAGAAATGGCAGAATTTCTACCACTCAGATTTTATCACCTTTTTTCCACCCCCAAAACTCTTTGCAAGTCTGAATCTGAACTATAGGCCACCTTTTTTTTTTCTCAAATTGACACATATAATTTATTAGTAAACTTTCAACCGATTTTTTGTATCTAAGAGCTCATGCAAACTTACTTTGAATCTTAAACCCAAGTGGTTGCATGCATGCTTTTTACCTCTTGGCTCTTATTTCACACACATTAAAGATTACTCAAGACACATTGGGTTTAGAGGAAGAACCAAAGGAGATTATTTAGGAACATCCAGCAGCCATGGCAACATAGAAGGAACATGTACTCTCCTCAAAAATATTCCACTTACAGGTAATGACATTTGTTTGCCAAACAGCCCCAAGCTAGCCCAAGAAAGAATAGACAGATGGTTTGAGGTGTGTCAGGAATAGGATTTACAAAATAAGATTATGGTTATGCTGGAAAGTAACAGCAATCATGGTAAACAGATGGAACAGACTCACTTTTTGCCATGGGGCAGAGGAGGAAAGGGGTTTTGAATTGCTGTATGAGAATTAGAGTTGGCTCACCCAGACACATAGTTCTCTGGGTTTTATAGATTTTGTAGGCACCATGTAGACCATATGACAGGCCTCTATTTGGGTTTCTTCAGATCTGTAGCAGGGGACTTGCATTCGAGTTGTAGGTGTCTCTGATGATGTTGGCCCTCTTTTGGTTGTGGTTGGCATAGTAATCTAACCTAACCTTTACTACATGAACATCACTATCATACCCCTTGAACTGTCATTTGAGAGGACACTGGAGAGAGCCAGCCTGTTTATTCCTGAATGTGTATTTGGCTGCTTCATTTAGATTTACAACAGAGGAGGGTATTGAATATTTCCCATGTATGACTGGCCCATTTTCTCATTAGTGCAAATCACAGGCTTTGAAGGTATAATGAATGAGTCTGCCTCTGCCATGAATTTAAAATCTCAGACTTCTCCTTTTCAATTCAACTAATTGTATAGGAATGTATAGAAACATAATGTTTCCTCTTGGGAGTATTTTGGCATTTTTCAAGGAAAAAGAGAGAGAGGTTGTCAATGTGGATTTGCTGGTAATGAGAAGAAGGTGGTCACAAGGAAAGACTGGAGGTCAGAGACCTTGGGATGCAGTAGAGCCTTCCTTGCTGGTTAGGAACTGTCCTCATGTAAGCAAAGGGTGGATTTTGCCTTTAGAATATATTTCCATTAGTCCTAGAATTTGACAGCTAGCTCCCTATGGCAGCTCGCTGCAAAGCATGTGAGGCCTCCAAGTTGGCACGCTGATGTCTGACTAATGGGGAAAATTACCCAATGAGAATTAGCAATCTTGCATCATCGATCAAGATTCTTACATTACCTTTCATGTGGGTAGCAGAACAAGACTTCCAAAAGGAGTTAGGACTGGTTTTAACATGGCCTGTTGGTCACTGAGACAGGAAATATTTAACATGAATCAGACTCATTTGAAATAATTTTGATCTGTCTTGGTCCTAAATTTCCCAGTGTTAGTATTATTGAGGATAGATATAGCTGGCATAACTGGCCTGATTTCACTCTAGTATGCTCTTTATTTGTAATAGACTTTTCAACCTAACGCTTTTGGAGAAGTGGAGTCTCTTAAATGTTAAATTAAGAAAACCAGTCCTGGCCTATTAGTCCAAAGAATAGCATTGCTATCAAGGGCTGAATTGATCCCAGATGGATTCTGGAGTGGGAGAATTAACGATTACATAAAATGGCCTATATCTGAATTACATAGTGGTGACCCTCTAGAGGAGGGCTTGACCCACAGTCACATGTGTTCTCAGAGTTGGGGCTTAGACATGATCTGCTGTGGACTTTGGATGCATCAGGTGGTTAAAATGATTTGAAAAATATTAAGGTAAGCTGGTATTGGAAGATGGCACAGTTTGCGAACAAATACAGCAACCGAGGCAGTAAACTTGCCTTCTTCAACACTGATGTCAGAAAGCTGAGTGTCTAGGATTCAAGTGGCTTATCTTCTTTATCTTGTGTTTTGAGACTGTGTTGAGCAAACATTCTTTTGTGTGTTTGCTGCCACGTCTTTTGGTAATAATAAGAGCTGAGCAGAGGAAGACACGGCTGTGGCTTTCTGACCCCTTTCTAACCAGGATGGTAAATCTAATGACAATAATGAAAACACTCAGACTGCTTCTTTATTTATCTCTCCATGGAAAGTCATAAGACTGAATGGAACCTTCATTTAGTGGATTCCACCGGTGGGAAGATACACAAACAAAGCCAAACTCACAGGAGCTGTCCTGGATCATAGGCTCCACTTCCAATCCCAGGTAACTGGAGGATACGGAGCAGACAGTGGAGTTAGATGGGGCTATCTCTTCATTATTCTGCTTGTAAGGGACATATGAACTATGTACTTAGGATAGATTTTGTGGGACATAGGCTACAAATTGTATAGGAATGTATAAAAAAATGACCAAGAACCAAGGTTGGAATGGGGGTCAGATGAATTCTAGCAAAATGCTTTCCTTTGAACAAATTCTGTTATGAAGTCCAAATGGTCATTTTGAGCACCTCCATGATGTACAGGAATCATGTGGCTTGGGGACACTCCCCTCACCCAACACACACACACGCGCGCACACAGGCACACACACACACGCACACATGTGTGCACACACACACATACATACTTTAGCACAGACCAACCACTCTGTGAATTAAGATTTCTTAGAGAAGATTTATAAGTCTTAGGTCAGTAGATCATCATGCAACCGAGGCTGCACATAAGAATTATCTAGAAGTATTTGGGGAGGAAATAACACCAATTCCCTTGACCTCATTCTAGACCAATTAAATCAGATTCTCAGGGCAATGAGGGTTTTTTTTTTTTTAATGCTCCCCAGGTGATTTTAATATATGACTAGGATTGAGACCCGTTTTTTCAGGTAGTATGCTGAAATGGGTTCCCTGACACTCTTTCTTCTCTTCCAAGTTTATAAGAATTTTCTGTTCGATTCTAGGTTCCTTGAGGGAGAGGTGGGCTTACATAGCTTTTTGCTTCCAGAGCATCTAGCTTCCCAGGAATAGCTGTTTTTTGAGTGACTTCACATCAGAAAGGGTACCCAGTTGTAAGGCTGCCTCCTCCATTCATTAGCTGGGTGACCCAGGGATAGGGTAGCTGGATAAAATACAGGCTATCCAGTTACATCTGAAATTTACACGAACAATGAGTGGCACTTTAGTATACATGCTTCCCATGCAGTGTTTTCACATGCATTTTTATTTGCTAAATCTGACAATCCTACCCAGGAGTGTCTTCTTGGTCCCAGATTATTTGCCTCTAAAATGAGGAATGCAGGCTTTAGAAGTTAAATTATTTCATTGGGAAGGCAAAAAAAAAAAAAAAGTAAGAAATCAGAATTACTTCTAAATATGGGTAAATTTAAGTTGAAGTGTGGCAAATCCTTTCATTTAGGTTTGTAAAACAAGATTTTCAATGGGTACACATAATGGTAACCAAACCAGTAGACACAATGGTCATTATGAAAGTGCTGCTTTTTCTCCATTTAGTGATGTTCATTTGGATTTCAAAGGGCTCCTTCAGGTTAACGATGAACTGTNATCCTTTCATTTAGGTTTGTAAAACAAGATTTTCAATGGGTACACATAATGGTAACCAAACCAGTAGACACAATGGTCATTATGAAAGTGCTGCTTTTTCTCCATTTAGTGATGTTCATTTGGATTTCAAAGGGCTCCTTCAGGTTAACAATGAACTGTGGTCTTTTTAGTTTCTCTTAAAGACTGGAGATGTTTGATTTTGAAAAGCCTTTCTCTCAACAGTTTTTTGACTTCAAAGCACCCAGAAGGTCTCTGTAGTCCACTTGGTGGAGAGCACTTTTTTCACAGGCATATGAAAATTTTTGTATCTTTCAGACCTAAACTTAAATATCATTGTATGTCTGCATTTGTGTGTGTGAGATTTTGTCCCCTTTCATAAACTTCCACAATAAGCAGCAACTTTCAGAGTCCTAGTACCTTATTATACAGTATTTGCACACACACAATTATCTAATGCTAAAATGAAGGAAATAGACATTACACCCTAAGGCAATTTCTATAAGTTGAAGAATCATTAAAATTGGAATTCCCAAATGAGTTTTTCCATGTCTTAACTTCATGGAATGGATTGAGTCAGATGTCCAGGAAGGTAATTAGCAGCATTTTAAAAAAAAAAAATTGCAACTTTTGTGGGGCAAAGATATTCCTAGTTTTACCCCCAACATTAATTTAATACTGTGGAGTCAGAAAAGTCTTCAAAGGAGGTGTGCTCGGTAAGGTCACCAGAGGGAAATTTGAAGAGTTTTTGGACTAAAACTGAATTGTGTGAATTTTACAAATATAGTCAACAGGAGAAATAATAAAATGTGAGCGTATGAAAAATGAGTTTCATAATATCTCACAGATACTGCCATTTTCTGTGACTTTCATGGCAAAGTCACTTGGAAAATAGAAATCACTGGATTTACAAGTTTGTTTCTCTGTTCTCCAGTTTTCCTTCCCTCCTTCACCCAGAAGCTCTGAGGGAGTGAGTACTTTCTGATGGGTCTTCTTATCCCAACTGCATCCTCAGTGGACAGTTTATTTGTATGTTTAAAAGACTGAGTGATTGATTTTTATTTTATTTTTGCCTGTGCATTGCTGTGTGCGGGCTTTTTCTCTGGCTGCAGCAAGCAGGGGCAATTCTCTGGTTGTAGCGTGCAGGCTCTCATTGTGGTAGCTTCTCTTGTTGTGGCCCAAGGTTCTAGAGTGTGCAGGCTCAGTTATTGTGGCACACAGGCCTAGTTGCTCCGTGATATGTGGGGTCTTCCAGGACCAGGGATGCAACCCATGTCCCCTGCATTGGCAGGTAGATTCTTAAACTACCAGATCACCCGGAAGTCCTTCAGTGGACAATGTATAGGCTTTTACTGGCTTTTCCCCTTCTCTGGTATTCCTTGGAACCAAACACCACAGTGGGCTGCAGGATATCCTACTCCTCTCAAAAATATTCTGGTCCTTGCTATTTTGTTTAATTTTAGTACTTGTACTTCTAACAAATTCTACTCCAGAAAACATTATACAATGCTAACGCTGAGCCTCGTGTCAAGCATTTCATAAGCATGGTCTCATTTGCTCTTTAGAACAATCTTATGAAAGAAGCAAAATTACTTTCAGTTAACAGATGAGAATTTTGAGGTCAGTAGAAGTTGAACACTGTCTCTTGGGTGAACATGGTTACCCAAGGCCATGTGGGTGGTAAGGGGCACCTGTAGAATTTGGACCCAGGGCTCTGGATTTCTTGACTGCTATGTTATAGTAAGATCTTAGTTTTATAGTGAATATGACAACATTTATTTAAAAATAATGACTATTATTCTTATGGTAACATTCAAATTACAAACAAATCACTCTTTGTTCTTCCTAAATATCAAACAACTCTGGAATCAATACTTCAATACTGTGGCTGCCTGATGTGAAGAGCCAACTCATTCATTGGAAAAGATCCTGATACTGGGAAAGACTGAGGGCAAGAGGAGAAGTGGATGACAGAGAATGAGATGATTGGATGGCATTACCAACTCAATGGACATGAGTTTGAGCAAACTCTGGAAGATGGTGAAGGACAGGGAAGCCTGGTGTGCTGCAGTCCACGGGGTCACAAAGAATCAGACATGACTCAGCAACTGAACAACAACAATGAAATCAATTGGTATTTTAATTCAGAAATCTGATCCTTAGTCCAACTCTACATGTTCTTAAGATAGATCTGAAATATGATAGAACTAATGAACATTTTACCTCTTCTCTCCCCATTTACAGGGCCCTCCACTAATACATGGGGGTTCCCAGGTGGTGCTAGTGGTAAAGAACCTGCCTGCTGATGCAGGAGAATGTAAGAGACACAGGTTCGATCCCTGGGTCAGAAAAGTCCTCTGGAGAAGGGCATGGCAACCCGTTCCAGTACTCTTGCCTGAAGAATCCCATGGACAGAGGAGCCTGGTGGGCTAAGATCTATACAGTCACAAACAGTAGGACGTGACTGAAGTGTCTTAGCACACTGCTAATATATGTGGTCACTTGGTACTCAGAAAGGGGCTTCTGTCCCCTTGTAGAAGCTTTGTGCCAGGATGCTCCCTGGACAAAGGAGTGTCCGCTGGATCTTAAGCTCTAGTTATCCTCTTGACTTAGGCCAAAGGTAAATGTGGAATGAGTCAAGGACTCTAAACAAATCACATTTCAGATAATTATTGAGATAGGAATATGTGCATTTCATGCGTTCTAATTTATGAGAAGCCAGATGTTATTGATAAAGGAGAACTCAAACAAAAAGGATAAAGCCATTAGTTCTTGGACAGACCTCTTAGGCTGTATGTCATAGTTCTCATCTGTCTCCTTACCAGAGCTCTGCAGTGGGAGGGCACACCAGGGCTTCCTTATATTAGAGCAGGCTGTTGCTGAAAAGCACACAGCTTCTCCACATCCTTTACTCTCTCTTTCTATCTGCAGTCCTTGCTGAAGCTCCCTTCTGCCCTCTGACTGATTTCCATAAGGTTGAGATATGAATACATACAAGGACAGGGTGCTGTTATGCAGAGAGCAACCCATATCAGTGGAGTGAGAGCAACCCAAGTATCCATTGCTGTAGTTCTAATCATTTAGAAGATCTCAACTTCAAGAAGTGAGGAGCAATGGGCCTGAATTGCCAGGGAAGGAGGAAGACTTGGGGGGGAGGGATCCATAAAAGCCCTAATCTGCTTATGAAGCCCCAAGTTTTAACCTTGTGTTTAAACTCTTGATAAGATGTTCAACTTGTCTGTAGTTCCTATGGAACGTCATTCAGTGATCTGCATATCCTCCACTTACATCTCCCTTGAATAATGCTCAGTGCACAGAGTGTTCAAGCAAGGCCAACTAAAAAACCCTTATCTGATTTCTCCCTAGACTCTCCTGTGAATAGAACAGATGTGACTCCCAAATATGAGGATAACGATGGCACCAAAGGAGTGTTTTGATTGCCCATTATACTTGGATCTGGAAGGACTTGTAAAAGAAGTTAAGGTATTTTCCCTTTCCAACCACATTTATAAAGAGTGTCCCAAAGCCCTAGGCCAGGGTGTTACAGGGAAGGAGTACTGTAACTTTTTAGGGGCTTTCAGTCACTCTAATTTTGGACACATACCTTACAACATACAGGAGGCATGCCGGAATCAGTGCTCAGAAATGCCCTGGCTGACATGTCTCGTGGCTTAATTATAGCAGTGCACACCCACAGCTCAGCACTAGTGTCTGAAATTACTCCCATAGCTATATCTGCCTCAGATTTCTAGGTGATTCAGCCCAGACAGAGGTGGGTACTGAAATGCTGTACCATAATTACAGGTATCCTACCAGTAGGTTCATTTCAACTCTTAGGAGTTCTCAATAAATATATCCATAAGTCCTATACCTTAATTCTAACAGAGTAGTCAATATCAAAGTGGACTACACATAATAAAAGTGAGTATTGTTTCTTGAAATTTCCTCTATATTCCATCCAAGACATAGCATTCCATCTAAGACATGCATTTTTCATCATAAATCTCTTAAATCAGAATGAGTTAAAAGACTCTTGCTCCTTGGAAGATAAGTTATGACCAACCTAGACAGCATATTAAAAAGCAGAGTCATTACTTTGACAACAAAGTTCCATCCAGTCAAAGTTACAGTTTTTCCAGTGGTCATGTATGGATGTGAGAGTTGAACTATAAAGAAAGCTGAGCGCCGAAGAACTGATGCTTTTGAACTGCGGTGTTGGAGAAGACTCTTGAGAGTCCCTTGGACTGCAAGGAGAGCCAACCAGTCCATCCTAAAGAAAATCAGTCTTGAATATTCACTGGAAGGACTGATGCTGAAACTGAAGCTGCAATACTTTGGCCACCTGATGCAAAGAACTGACTCATTTGAAAAAACCCTGATGCTGGCAAAGATTGAAGGTGGGAATAGAAGAAAATGACAGAGGATGAGATGGTTGGATGGCATCACTGGCTCAATGGACATGAGTTTGAGTAAACTCCGAGAGTTGGTGATGGATAAGGAAGCCTGGCATGCTGCAGTCCATGGGATTGCAAAGAACTGGACAAGACTAAGCGGCTGAACTGAACTGAAAACCCTAAAACATCTTGCATTTGACTCCAGATTTATTTTCTGTCAAATCCTAACTACTTTCCTTGAGTTCAAGTATCACCCTTCCCCAAAACCTGACTCCAACTGTAGAATATTCCAACAGAATATTCCAATTTGCAGGTTTTATGTAAGTGGTATTATACAGGATGTGCTCTTTTGTGTCTAGCTCCTTTTTGAAAAGGTTTTTATTATCATTGTTATTTTTTGGCTGTACTGTGAGGCATGTGGAACTTCCCTGACCAGGGATCAAACCCGTGCCCTCCGCATTGGAAGGGTGCAGTCTTAACCACTGGAACACCAGGGAAGTCTATGTTTATGAAATTCATCCATAGTTTTGCACATTCTTGTGGAGCATTCATTCTCATTGCTGTAAAGTATCACATTTTTGTGAATATACCACAAATTAGTCCTCCATTCAACTACTGAGGGTATTTGGGTAGTTTCTACTGTTAAACTATTTCAAATAGAGCTGCTGTGAACCTCCTAGTACCTTCTAGAATGTATACTTAGGAATAGAAATAATGAATCGTGTGTGTGTACTTAGTCACTCAGTCACGTACAAATCTTTGCGATCCTATAGACTTCCAGGCTCCTCTGTCCATGGGATTCTCCAGGCAAGAATACTGGAGTGGGTTGCCATGCCCTCCTCCAGGGGTTCTTCCCAACCCAGGGATCAAGCCCAGGTCTCCCACGTTGCAGGCAGATTCTTTACTGTCTGAGCCACCAGGGAAGCCCAAGAATCTAATGTCTTAGGGAATATATATTCATCTTTAACAGATTCTGAAAATGGACTTTTTCATTTCAGGCAGTCTGGTGAATGTGTAATAGTATTTCCTGTGGTTTGAATTTGCATCTCCCTGATGGCTAACGGAGTTGAGAATCTCTCCTGTGCTTATTGATTATTCAGATGGATAGCTTATTTTGTGAGTTGTCTATATAATTTTATATTGGGTTTTCTGTCATTTTCTTATTGATTGCTAAAGGGTTTTTTAATTGTTAAAAAAATGTTTATTTATTTGACTGTGCTGGCTCTTAGTTGTGGCACATGGGATGTTTTAGTTGCATTGTGCAAACTCTTAATTGCAGCATGTGAAATCTAGTTCCCTGACCTGGGATTGAACCCAGGCGCCCTGCATTGGGAATGTGGAGTCTTAGCACTGGACCACCAAGGAAGTCTCTGAAAGTTATTTTGGATGTGATTCCTTTATCAAATGTATGTAATTACGAGTGTCTTTTCCACTGTGGAGTTGCCTTTTAATTCTCTTAATATTGTCTTTTGATGAACAGGTCCTCTTAGTTTTAATATTGTCTAATTTATCAACTTTATCTTTAAAGTTCTTTGTGTCCTCTTTAAGAGCTTCTTGCTTGCTCTAAAGTCATGAAAATATTCTCCTATGTTTTAACAGTTTTAGAAAAGGTCCAACTGCTCCTTTTCTGCCTTCTCTTCTTCTTATCTTTACTTTTCTTGCTCTCTACAACTTCCCCTTTACCTGGTTCTCCCTTCTTTCTTTTTTCCCCTCTGGTTCTCTGTCCCAATAAGCAGCATAAGAAACCTTTCATCTTTTCATTATGAAAATCAGATTCGTCCTCTGCTTAAAATATTCCACAGTCTACCAAAGCTTTCAGGATAGAGTTGGAATTTCTTAGCTTAGAAGCAAAGTCTATAATGATCTTTCTCCTCTCCACCCCTCTGGCCTCCCTTGGTTCATGTCTCCACCTGAAACATACTCTTCATTCTCTTCATTCCAACCGTATTGTGATTTTGAAGTTCCTAGAGATGTCTGTTTTCTTTTGCTTCTGTGCTTTTGCATTTGCTGTCTGTCTACCTGGTACACTCTTCCTCCTTTTCTATTTAACTAATTACCATCCATCCTTCAAAACTCAGGTCAACCAAGTTTCCTCTGCTGATCTTTCTGCTCCATACATTTGGTTTAGTTGTGCTACCTTTGCTCCCCCAGTGCCCCGAGTGTCTCTGAATTATGACACGTATCACACTCTAATTATTGTTTTGCCTGTCTTTCTCCCTTGCTGTAGTCATAATATTCTTGAGAGCAAGGATGGTATCTTATGTGCCTTTGTGTGTTCAATGTCAATATGCTTGGGTTGTAGAAGATGCTCAAAATGCTGAATAAGTACATTTGGAGATGAATGCATCCCTTTTTGTGGGTGAGGAAAATGGTGAATATGAAGTGATAACCAGACCAACATAGAGAAAAGAGAATTTATTGAGGATACAATGCGCTGGCATTTTCTATTATTAAGACCTCTTGACTGAGAGTTCTATGTGGAGCTTTCTCATATCATATTTGTTTTGCTAGTAAGCTTTACATTGTTTCTTCTTCTCTGTTCTCTCTGGAAGTTTGTGGTTCCTTTTTAAGACAACTGATAGATATTTAAATGCTCGGGTAGCAGCACTGCATTGGTTCCCTTTCTGTACCCCATGTCTGGAGCATTGCTCACCAGTCATCTATAGTAAGGATAAAGATAGATGAAGTAACTTTTGCCAGCTTATGTCTTTCATTTTTTTGTTAAATGTTTATGACATTTTTATTTAATTAATTATGACTAGGCAATATGTGCATGTGGTTTAAAATCAAGAGGTGAGAAGGGTATATAGTGAACAGACTCTTGCTAAAAGTCTTTCTTTTAAAAAGATGCATATTTTTGGCTGTGCTAGGTCTGAGTTGCTGTCTGTGGGCTTCCTCTAGTTGCAGTGGGGGGGCTTCTCGTTGCCATGGCTTCTCTTTTGTGGAACACAGGCTCTGGGTACACATGGGCTTCAGGAGGAGCATCACGTGGGATCAGTGGTTATAGCTCACAAGCTTAGTCACCCCGTGGCATGTGTAATCTTCTTGGACCGGGGATCGAACCTGTGTCCCCTGCACTGACAGGCTGATTCTTGATCACTGGGCCATCAGAAAGTCCAAAGTCTCCTTATTAGCAATTACCAAATGTTGGCAATGATGTGGAACAACTAACTGGAATTCTTATATACAGATGATGGGAGTTTAAACTGGTATAAACACTTGGAAAAAAGCTGCTTGGAAATACCTACTAAAACTCAAATACTCTTACCTCGTGGATCTAACAGTTCCTCAGAAGTGAATATTTCTGAGTCCACCAAAAGACTCCTAGATTACTTCTAGAATACTCCTAGCAGCTTTTATGCATCATATCTCTAAACCTAAAATAATGTAACATCCACCAATAGTAGTAGATACATAAATTCTGGTATATTGATACATCATGTATGCATACACAGTGGAATACCACATGTTAATGAAGAAGAACTGCCGCATGCAATAACATGGATGTGTCTCATAGACATAATTTCTAGTGAAGGAAGCCAGACATGAGAGATTAGACATAGTATGAATCCATCTGTATTATGATCTAGGTCCAAGGGTGGTTGTCTTTTGGGTTTGAGTATTGACTGGATAGGAGCAGGGGGTGTCTTCTGGACTTCTGGAAATGTTCTGTATTTTGATCAGGATTGTGGTAATGTGGGCAAATACCTATGTAAAAATTTATTGAGCAGTTCATTTAAGATTTACACACTCTACTTCAATGGCATAGTAAATAATAAACACACATACACACAAACATTTTACAAAGTCTCTTTCTATATTCCAAGTTCTCCCTAGAAATAACCAGTATTATCAGCATTTTGGGTGAATCTTTTCCAGGATATTTTGTGCAGGTTTAGACAAATGAATATATATGTACCTGCATGGATATTTACATGTATGCATGCTTTTTTTTTTCTATTTTGTAAACAGATAGTAGCTTTAAATGTGTGCTATTTTATATCTTTCATTTTTTTCCTCAACAATCTTGAAGGTTTTCAGGATGCTGGGGTATTTAAGTTTTATTCATTATAACATAAATGATAGACTGGATTATTCTCTATGCTGATCAAAGAAGAATGTGGTAAAAACAAAACAAAACAAATAGAATGAGTAATGGCAGATGTTGTTAAACTGCGAAGTTTGCTTTTTATTGGTTATCTCAGTGTTAATGAGAGCGCTACCCTGGAACTGACTGCGAGGAGATCCAACCAATCCATTCTGAAGGAGATCAGCCCTGGGATTTCTTTGGAAGGAATGATGCTAAAGCTGAAACTCCAGTACTTTGGCCACCTCATGCAAAGAGTTGACTCATTGGAAAAGACTCTGATGCTGGGAGGGATTGGGGGCAGGAGGAGAAGGGGACAACAGAGGATGAGATGGCTGGATGGCATCATGGACTCGATGGACGTGAGTCTGAGTGAACTCCAGGAGTTGGTGACGGACAGGGATAGGGAGGCCTGGCATGCTGTGATGCATGGGGTGGCAAAGAGTCAGACACGAATGAGCGACTGAACTGAACTGACCCTGGGGCTGACATTAAAGCAAGTTTAGACTTAAAATTGGTAGATAATTTAAAAAATAACCATTCTGGAGATTTGTAATTTTCCAATTCTAGTCGAATGGCTTGTGCCCTTCTTCAAGTTGAAGTATGGAGTGGTGTCTTCATTAAGACACAGGAGATTAAAGACCATTTTAAAGTCTCCTGAGCCCAGAGCTTGTTTGGAGGTTCAGGTTCACTCTTGAGGTCCCAGTGAATGTCATGAAGTCATCAGTAGAGCATAATTTCTGAGCACGAGCTGTGCCAGGTCTTGTCTCACTGTGCGCTCACCTGGCCTTTGTTCTGTGCACATGGTGCAGGACGGGCTCTCTTCCTCCTCCTTTGAGGTCAGTGGTTCTATGGGAATAGGGTTCTACCCTCTTGATCTCATTTAACCTTAAGGACCTCCTAAAGACCCTATATCCAAATGCAGTCACATTGAGGGTTCAGTTCAGTTCAGTTCAGTCACTCAGTCATGTCTGACTATTTGTGACCCCAAGAACTGCAACACACCAGGCCTCCCTGTCCATCACCAACTCCCGGAGTTTACTCAGACTCATGTCCATTGAGTCAGTGATGCCATCCAGCCATCTCATCCTCTCTCATCCCCTTCTCCTCCTGCCTTCAATCTTTCTCAGCATCAGGGTGTTTTCAAATGAGTCAGCTCTTCTCATCAGGTGGTCAAAGTATTGGAGTTTCAGCTTCAGCATCAGTCCTTCCAATGAACATTAAGGACTGATTTCCTTCAGGATGAACTGGTTGGATCTCCTTGCAGTCCAAGGGACTCTCAAGAGTTTTCTCCAATACCATAGTTCAAAAGCATCAATTCTTTGGCGCTCAGCTTTTTTCACAGTCCAACTCTCACATCCATACATGACTACTGGACTTGACTAGATGGACCTTTGTTGGCAAAGTAATGTTTCTGCTTTTTAATATCCTGTTTAGGTTGGTCATAACTTTTCTTCCAAGGAGTAAGCGTCTTTTTATTTCATGGCTGCAGTCACCATCTGCAGTGATTTTGGAGCCCCCCAAAATAAAATCTGCCATTGTTCCCACTGTTTCTCCATCTATTTCCCATGAAGTGATGGGACCAGATGCCATGATTTTCGTTTTCTGAATGTTGAGCTTTAAGCCAACTTTTCCACTCTTCTCTTTCACTTTAGTTCTTCTTTACTTTCTGCCATAACGGTGGTGTCATCTGCATATCTGAGGTTATTGATATTTCTCC